>BGPR01000026.1:2475104-2854103 GCA_013235015.1 Araneus ventricosus | reverse complement strand
CCTTTTAAATACCACTGCGAGCCTGTGGACTCGGCAGTGGAGGTCGATGATGCTGTACATTATCTTGCAGAGTTCTTGCACACTCTTGATCCACCGGGAATTCCACCTCACGTCCTTTACCTCGCCGTGGGTGCTCCAATCATGCGGTCACGTAATCTAAACTCTCCAAAACTGCGCAGTGGCACCAGGCTTCAAGTGAAGACTCTGTACAGACACGTAATCCAAGCGAAGATTATCACAGGCGTCAAACAAGGAGAAGCCGTCTTCATCCCTCGAAATCCTCTGATCCCATTAGACCAGAGGTTCACTACCTGGGGTTCGCGGGAGACCTTAGGGGAACGCGAAAGTGATCTTGGTAATGGAGGTAAACACGAAACATAAGAAAATTCTAGAATTTCGTTTTCTGAAGTTCGCGTGAAAAATGGAAGCGAAATTGTACGACCCCGAAAGCCTATTCACGGAATAAGAAGAAGATTAATCTCTAGTCACTGTTAGCTATCGTCATAATACGAAATTATTTCAATGCTGTTTTCATTTGTGTTAACGCTGAACTATTACACTATTTAAAAAATGGAATAAAATTTAAATTCAAAAATCAATCCTACAAATGTTTTTAAGTTCATTAAAGTGATTTGATTTGCTAACCTAAGCCCTTGGCGTTATTAATAAAAAAATTCCGCTGAGGGATGGTTGGAGGAATATAGCAGTAGGAGGTCCTCAAAAATAAAAACTCATCAAGGGGTACGCGAGGGAAAAAAAGTTTGAGAACCTCTGCATTGTGTTCAAGCGTCTGCAATTTCCTGTGAAGTTTGTGACGCTATGACCATAAATAATGCACGGGGACAGAGTGTGACAGTGGCTGGTGTGGATCGGAGGAGTGTCTGTTTCCCGTATGGCCAATTATATGCGGCGCGCTCCAGAGTGGGTTCACCTGTCAGCCTCATCATCCTGCAGTCGGAGGGGAAATCCAAGAATGTTGTATGCAAAGAGGTCCTGTTGCATTAACATCTTGAAGAATGTCGAAATAAAAAAAGTTCCCAATTATACTACGCGTAATATAATAATTATACTACGCGAACGAAGTCACGGGCATCAGCTAGTAGAGGATATAACTGAAAGCTATTTTCCATCATTTTTTATGAAACCGTTTAAATATTTTGCTTCGCTCCCTTTTATTATTAAGGCTTTATCCTCTGTAACGTTTTGGACAGCCAAAGACTCTGGGGAGGAAGGTCCAGAGCCAAGAAATACTCTTATTTCTAGCACGTGCGTGCAAGAGTTTTTATTGAATATTGATTAAATAATATATCTTGATTAAATAAGATGAAATTATTACATACATAATGATAGTTCA
The DNA here is from genome assembly GCA_013235015.1 of Araneus ventricosus. Taxonomy (NCBI): domain Eukaryota; kingdom Metazoa; phylum Arthropoda; class Arachnida; order Araneae; family Araneidae; genus Araneus; species Araneus ventricosus. Next base: position 2,852,749 of record BGPR01000026.1, on the reverse strand, counting down.
GGTACAGACGATTAGAGTCCTATACAGTGCTCACTAACCAACACAGGCCCACTTCCACTAGTGGCCTAAAAAGAATGAAGTTGGTCTCAGTGACCCAAGTCTATCTTGTTACCAAAAAAATCGAGCCCTCGCTCGTCGCCGTCCTCTTCCTAAGAAGCCTTCCAAAAATCCCAGTCTTCTCTTCCCTCGCACCTTCCTTTTTACTCTCTCGTCCTCCTCCTGGGGGAATGGTCCAGAAAAACCTCTCCACAAATCCACGTCACTTTTGTAAGTGGAGTCCACCTTAGCGGGCCCTTATTGGCTCCTTACCTCTTCTGGGCTTGTCCTTTCGTCGCCAGCGGTTTCTCAGGCTCGAGATAATTGACCCTTTTCATCACGTCCACTAAAGAGCAGACCGAGGGCGCCAGACTCAAATCCAGCTCCCTTTGGCGGCGTTTTAATGAGGACTTCCCGCTGAGGCACCTGCTCTGTCCTGTGACCCATGGCGTGGGAAAAAAGTTACCGCTAATGATCTTAGGGGATCTTACACCTCCTTCTCTGAGGCTTTCTCCTTTGACTGGCTCCCAGAACGGAGAAATTCAGTTTTTAGATATATTTAATTAACTGCTTCCATTCTTGAACGCATTTGCTTTTAGTATAACGTATGCTCGTAAACAAATTAGAGAGCTTTTTTCCCTCTTTTCCTTTTTTTTTACCCAGTGAATTTCAAATTTGATTCCTACGGGCATTTTTTCTTCTACAGCAAAATTCAAAAAATTAAGTTTTGTCATCGAGCTCATTTCTAAACACTTTTTTTCCTAGAACATTTTGCGCAAATTTTTATTTTTGTTTCGGAAAGACTGATTTTAAAAATGTCTTTTTATGCGAAGAACGGGCATGAAATGCTAATTATTTTAATGTTTTTGATAGAAATAAAGTTCAATTTTCCACTAAATTCGTTCATTTTGAAAACGGTTCTCTTTTTGCATTATTTGTAAAGGAATAGTTTCTTTCGTATTTTAAAAGCGAGACGATTTTTTTAATGAGATTATAAAATCATTTAAGTTAACTATCTGTCTGATGTGCGAATTAATTCCAAGAAGAAATTCTCTTATATTACTTTTAAAAGAGTCTTCTTTTTTCCAAAAAATATTAATGAAGCTTGCATTTTCTAATTATTTTTCCTGTAATGCTGATCAATCAATAAAGGTTTTTTTTTAAATTTTTAAATTGCAAAATGCTTGTATGACGTTTTTGATTTAAGAAACGGTGAGCTCCTTTTCTTTTAGTTTCACACTCAAGAAGAAAACCTAGCAACAAAATAATAAAGACAACAAAATCCATCAAAGAAAATAATGCTTAGGGGAAACTAGGGATACTTGCCCCTACACGATTTTCTCAGATAGCGAGGTAATTTATGTGTGCCATTTTTATTTAACCTTTGGTCATATGGTCTATTGGAGGGGATTTCCATTCCAATCTGAAAAGCCATCGTAAGGTAGATATGTTTTGGGGGCCCAGAAGTAAATTTTCCACTTTTCATTCCTCTGTGGATTGGAAGTTTACTCTTGAAGATATGATGAGTTAAAATATCTCTGAGTTTTAAGCATACTTTAAGCTATAATTTGATATACGGTTGTTCAATATCATGATTCTGAATGGTTGAATCTTTACATTATTTTGAAAAAGCCAAGTTAGGGATACTTGACACTATCCAGTTAGGGATACTTGACCCTATCCAGTTAGGGATACTTGACACCATCCTGTTAGGGATACTTGACCCTATCCAGTTAGGGATACTTGACACTATCCATTTAGGGATACTTGGCACTATCCAGTTAGGAATACTTGACACTATCCATTTAGGGATACTTGGCACTATCCAGTTAGGAATACCTGACACTATCCAGTTAGGGATACTTGACCCTATCCAGATAGGGATACTTGACCTTATCCAGTTAGTGATTCTTGACCCTACCAAGAAGCTACTGCAGCTTCGATGTCGTAGCTAACTGAAGTACATTGTGTGATTGGGATCAACTTTCTTTTTCGGTGAAGTTTGTCCCCAGTATGGTATCTCAAATAATCAAGCTTTTCGCTTTGTTTATTGGAATAAAGGATAGTGCTTTTAGAAGCTGGGTTTTATACGAGAATAATTATTTAAAAATAGCTTGTAAACAATTATTAAAAAGAATAAAATTTCTTTTTAATGTGATATTTTCAAATGACACTAAGAATTATTTTAGTAAAAATTTTTTAAAGAATTGAAATTTATTTATTCCCTTTTTTTCTTCGCTTGCAAATAAACGATTTTTATTCATTTATCTCTACTAATATTAAAGGAGAATGTGTGTGTGTGCGTCTGTCTGTTGGTGCTCTATAGTACAGACCGCTTGACCTAGAGCAACGCAATTTTGCACAAACATACTTTGGATGGTGGGAATGTGCACCTCGGAGTCGCTTTTTAGAAATTTTAATTACAATTTTAATTAATTAAAAATTAAGGTAAATTTTGGCGTGTTTCCCTAATAACTTCCGAAATATTACAACGCAAAAATGATTTTTACATCATTTGAAAATTTTAAAAATTATATTTTCAACGATATTAATTAAGTTGTCGCACGGGGTTTTTTTTCTTTAATTTTAATAAATTTTAAAAAATAACATTGACATAATTTACAACAATATTTTTCATTGTTGCATCGCATTACAAACTGTTTTCATTGTTTAAAAAAATATTTAATTGCGTGTTTCCCTTCCATTGTTGAAAGCTAAGAAAATATCTAACTGGATTTTACTTTCTTCTTTTATTTGATCAATTTTTTTGTGAAATCTCTATAGGAAGTCCTCAAGATAGTTAGTATATAATAAAATAGTCCAGTAAACTCAAAGATTATCTTTGCTATGTTTTAATTCTTTTTATCAGCGTGTTTTAAGCCAATTAGCATGCTGATGGACGTAAAATGTGCCGAGAAAATTTAATGTTGAAGTCAAATGCGCATTATACGTTAATATAGACAAGAAACAGAACAAATGAAAGGCTACGAAAAGAACTCGGGTTAAATGTCCATAGCAATTTAAAGTTTAAAACTACTTTGTTAAAGGAGTTAAGACTTTTGTCTCTTTGTTATGCATAAGAGATTCAGTTGAAATTTTATTTCCGGCGACCAAGCTGGTCGCCGAAGGCGGCTAGACTGAAATAAAATACCAAATCATTATAATTATAATAAATAGATATTTGTTATAATTCAAATATCTATTTTATAACTAGTATCCAACATATAGTTGAATTGTGTAACGTAACGGAAAACAATACAATTTGTAGTTACATATTCAAGATTCAGTAGTATATATGTTACTGTGAAAGACCGAAACTGGAGAATGTCGACTTTCACCGGTGAAAGTCGACATTCTCCAAATGTGAATGTTGACATTCACCGGTGACATTACTATGTGAATGTTCACATTCACCGGTGACATTACTATGTGAATGCTGACATTCACCGGTGACATTACTATGTGAATGTTGACATTCACCGGTGAAAGTCGACATTCTCCAGATTTCGGTCTTTCACGGTAACATATATATTTGTGAACAAGGCACTGGCAGTTATTTTCAGAGCTAAATAAATATAAGATAATGAATAGCAAACACCTAAAATGAAGCACCTAATCGCGATTTTGTTTGTAATTCAAGTATCTGTTTATTAACAAGCATCGAACGTGCTGTTGAGTGTAAATCAAGCCTCTTCTGATATTTGCCCTAAATAAATACTTAAATGCAGGCGTAAATTATTTCAAACTGAACATACTTGTTTATAAAAATAAAAATCTTTTGCTCGAACTGTTTGTCGCCGTTTTATTCGGCGTTTCGCCATTTCGGTTGAGTACATCTCTTTGTAGATTTGAATTTTCTCGTAGAATAAATTTTCTTTCTTTTTTTTCTTTCGTTTGCTAGTAAATCTATTAAAATTTTCCAATTTCTTGTTCTGTACAACATTTTTAAATCCTTTCTTTTCATTTTGGAGCTATTCTATTCCGTTATAATTTCCAAAATCGGCATTTTTTTCTATGCGCTGGTGATTTTGCTAGGATCCCAGTTCCATTGCTATAATTTTTATCATTTAATTAGATAAATATTTTAATTATGCATTTAATTTTAAATAATTTAATTTAATTCATCAACTAAATTTAGCTTAATGACTAGACTAATTTAATTTATTAATTAGCTTTTTAATTATAACAACTGCGTTATATCGTTGTCATAAAATTGCATTTTTAATATAGTTTCAATGATATTTTTGATAATTAAGGCGCTTTCAATTCAATAGTTTTAACCGAATACATGAATTTCGAATATATACTAATTATTGGAACTATTTAAATACTCTTTGCATGTAAGGCCAAGTATTACTACCCTAGAGTCAAGTATCCATAGCTTAGAGTCAAGTATCCCAATATATTTATTTTACAATGAAATGAGATATCGATTTAGCATAAGTGTATTTCCCATGTTTAAATAAATATCCTTTTTTGAAAGTAAGAATTAAAATATTCGAGAAATATAAAAAAAATTAAAACTGGGTGACTCATCTATAGTTTCCCCTGCATAATAAAATAATTAAATTTATTTTTTATATTTAACACGTGACGTAATAACACATTTTAGCTGATATTTTTGTTTTCTCAATTACGAAATACAGGCAGAAAAAGTATTAAAATAGACAAGAAATTGGAACTCGAGATTTTAAAAAATTAAGACCTTTTAGACCTACTTGGAACATTTTTGGAATTCTACCTGTCCGTCGATCCGTTAGTGTGTATGCGAACACAGTGACAATACTAAACTATAGGGAATGAATGAAATTCGGTTCTTGCACCCAAATTTGGAATCTGTACCCCATTTTGGATCGAATCCATCAACAGATGTGATGATGGGAATGGATGAAATTCGGTTCTTTCACCCAAATTTGGAATCTGTACCCCATTTTGGATCAAATCCATCAACAGATATGATGATGGGAATGGATGAAATTCGGTTCTTTCACCCAAATTTGGAATCTGTACCCCATTTTGGATCAAATCCATCAACAGATATGATGATGGATTTGAGAAGTGTCTGATTTTCTTCATAAAATTCAGTTAAAATATTAATTCTAAGCTTAATTATCGCAAAATCATACGCTATTTTTAAAGTTTTAAAAATAATTTTGAAAGTGGCTATAACATTTTTAAGCAGCCCTTAATTTTTATCCGAATTTTATAACAAATCGCAAAATCAAATTGTGATCGAATTCTAAAAAATAAACCCTACTTTTAATATGCTGACGACAAATTTTCCAAACTAAAATATTTCTAATTACATGAAATTAATTAATACTTACATAAGTTTTTCCTTTTTCCTCTCTGTATATGAAAACTTGGATTTTGCTTTCCAAAAAAATCTAAAGGTTTTTTTTTTCGTAAAAATATCAAATTCTTCAATCGAAAAGAGAGTTAATGAGAAAGATTGCAGTCTAAATAAATATATTCGAAAGGCTGTATTTATCAGAAAGAAATTTTTTAGTTCCTTCTCTGAACTTATCGAACTAATTAAAATCTTTAGGTGAAAAAAAAATGCTATTTGGAATGAAGAGATAGGTTCTTATACATCTGAGAAATCCAAGTATTATTTTCATTAAAAATTAAACTTCTGAAAAAACTATTTTAAGATTTTTTGAAAGATTTTATCTCGAAACCTTTCGATTTAATATGATGTTCAATGTTTTTGGAACTAATACTGACAAATGATTTTTTAATGTGAGAAAGATGTTTTTCCAAATAGTGGGAATTTGTGAAAATATTCATTCGAAAATCATTAAACTGTACGTGATCAGAAAAAAATGCGGAGATTCTGACTCCTATTAACAGATATTATCTTGCGCTATATTTATCGGCTAGTTGTTTTTCTTTACGGCTACGACTCGAAAGATGAATAGGTAAAAACTCTTTAAAAAAGGCCTTTAAATCTTCCCCGAAATTAATAACGATATGATCATAAATATCTTTTTGTTAAAAAAATTTAAGGAACTGGACATTTTGAAGGCTTGCTTTTGTTAGATACGAGGTGATATTGATGCTTCAAAATAATAATGCAAGATTTGATTTGATATACCGCGTTATTTTTTTATATAAGATAAAACCTGACAATTAAAGCGTCACCGAATGATGGAGCAGCCAATTTTTTTTCGTTTCATATACTTTTTTTTGGCTCAATCAGACGAGCATCCCATTTTGCCGGAGAGCTATCGCAGCCTCGTCATTTTGAAACGTTGACAGATACGAAGGATGGCATATGAGCCGGCGCAGTGATCTCCGAGCTTTCACGCCACACCAGCGGAAGGACACCCGATGGATTTGCCCTTCTCTTAGCACCTCATTTGCATTTAAAAAATATTTAGAAAGTTCTGGAACGTAGTAGAAGAAACATATGCTTACACCTATGATGTACTATTTGAGATCGTATAACTATTTATCGTGAAGTTTTTGAAATTTGACTTCAGTAGACTGTGTTTCTGCATGGGGATCGGCGGGGCACTTCCTACTCTTTGAACGGGCTGCCTAATGACATGCGTGCTGCTGCTCCCTACATTCACTTCAAATAGTTTCACATCCTTCGGATATGTTGGGTCAGCGTGGGTTTCGAAAAATAAGAAATGCTTTTCAGAGTTTTTTATTTGGAAAATTACTGCTATTATGTAAAGAATTGTGCTGAGCATTAGAAGCCGAGCAAGCGATATATGTTACAGTTATGTAGGATTTAGTTTCAATTCAAGACCATTGGAGATTTTATTATTAGGAAATCATTTATTATTATTATGAGTTATTATTAGGAAATCATTATTATTATTATGATTCATTATTAGGAAATTATTTATTATTATTATTATGAGTTATTATTAGAAAATCATTTATTATTATTATGAGTTATTATCAGGAAATCATTTATTATTATTATGATTTATTATTAAGAAATCATTTATTATTATTATGATTTATTATTAGGAAATCAGTTATTACTATTATGATTTATTATTAGGAAATCATTTATTATAAATTTTTATACAGTCCCCCGGTCGTATTAGTCATATTTAGTAAAATATTTTTGACAGACTAAAGTTTTAAACAAGGAAAAAAGTTCCACTCTTCTTCGACTAAAGCTGACCAAGGTATGAGCTTCGAAATGTATTTTTAGAAAAAGCGTCATTTTCTACACATTAAATAAGCGAATACATAAAACCTACACATTAAATAATCCAAAGTGTTCAACTGGAAATTTTAGTAACAGAAATTCGAAAATAGTTAAAAGAAAATACAACACAGAATACCCTCTTCAAAGTATGCTTTTCAGTAAATTATCCAGGATTAAAACAGGGAACCTCGTTTCTCCTGGAAAAAGAATCCCTTCTATCACCAGATCCAAACTCGGAACAATTTCTCAACCTGCACCCCAGTTCAACTCATCTCCTATAACTTGTGCCTATTCTCTTCCACTAACAAAGTACACAAATCAACCCAATCAATTTATGTTTTTAAGAAATTCTTCCCCCAGGCTGTACAAAAAGTCTCCAAGTATGTTATACTAACGTACTTGGTGCTACCGTTCACTTTACAGGTACTACTGTCTATTAATATCCATATATTATACTAACGCACTTATTTACTACTGTTCATTCCATCTCAATCATCTGTAATGTTTTCGTGTCATTTTATGTCCAGTGAGTTTTTTTTTCTCATATTTTTATTCTTAGCATTTGGTTCATATTTTATAACCATGAAACTTTGCATACAGTGTGTGTATTGTGATGTCGCCTTTACTTTGTATTTTTTTTTTTCTTTTTGCGATTTAAATCTTTCTGCGTACGCCCATTCCACTGACAGGGAACCTTCATGGTTTCGAGTTCGGGTGCATACTGAGGCAAAAAGAAAAACATTTTTGATTTGAAAATCAATATTTTTTCACTAAAACTGAAAAAATATTTATCCATCCTCGCCTTCGTGTATTTGCATGAACCCCTTGACTTATTTAAAGACGTCATGTTCTTCGTTTATTTAACTCAAAAAAAGTTAATATTTTTTTTATTTACTCTAAAACATTTGTGCCTCAATGAAGTTTTTTAACGAAAGCAAATATCGTGAACATTCGAGGAACAGAAAACAATAAAAAGATGTTATATGAACACTGTGTGTAGAGAGCTGCAAATTGAAAACATGCTTTTCGGATTCAGTTATGAATTGAATAAAGGTCAGGGCGAACATTATTTGATGATTCACGTTTTAACAACGCTTTTTTTCCCGCACATGTTCAGAAATCAATAATTTGAATGGCGTATTTGGAAATAACCATCAAAATCCTGTTGCAGTATCTCACTATTTCTTTGACGAAATATTTAAATGATAGAATACTGAAATATTGAATTAAAAACTTTCAGCCCCTCTCATTGTTTTTAAAACTGATTTCCAATGTGCTAAAAGAAAATATTGAAATTTTAACAATTTAGACATGTGAAATTTTAACTTTTAATGCATCGTTTCATTTCAGTTATTCTTTCGAAAATTTAAGGAGTGATATTTAAAAGAAAATCTTTTCCAAAGTTGTTCTAACTTGACTATAATTAATGAAAAGATCGCGCAAATTACACGCCCTGAACAGTTAACGCAGAGACTCTGCAGGGCATATATATGTAATAATCTCACTTAATTTTACTTTAAATTCTAATATTATATATTTTAAAATCTTAGTACTATATTAATGTATTCCAAAATCGCTTTTCTTAAACTCCAGTTTCGTTTTATTTCTCTCGCTGGAGGTATATTAAATCTCGCGTTTTGGCATATTCCACGCGCCAATATAAATCTCGAAATCAGCGACTTGTTGGAGACAGTCTTTTCCCTAAAACACTTAATTTACTACAAATAGCTATTATTCCCTTCACCTTGAACACGTTTCTATATGTTATTCCCTTATCTGAGAGAATGCAGGGAGTTCTGCTCACTTTTACTTGGAAACTTCAACTAAGATGCTCGTATGTCCGCCACTCTCATAAAAATGACTTAAATATTTGGATAATAAAGTAAATTAGAATATAACTCGGCTTTTTACTGACTACAACCACGAAAACCTTTCATATATATACATCTGTGGCAGTTAAGGGGTTAATGGGTAAATATATACATCCATAAGAAAAAAATTAGTATTTGTGGTACCATCTGTTGTCGTCATTATATAGTGAAAATGCTTTTTTCTAATAAATCATCAAAAGCCAACCAAGTGGCTTAGTAGAAAGCGCTTAAAATGGTGGTTTCAGCTAGAAACCACCACCCTTGAAATGTTTGGCATCTATCACGTGAGAATGAATTGACTTCTTTCAACAAAAATCCATTGAAAGATTACGACATATGGCAATGAGCTATGCAAATCACAAGATTTCGTTTAGTCATTTAAATGTACAGATTTCTTATCCTTTCCATTTCTTATCACTTTCCCTTTAAACTGATTTTTATTGCCGTCGATAGGAGATTTTGTCAAATAACGAAGCTTATGCGACTCGATTCACTCGATTAGAAAGTGTTCTTACTAATTTCACAAACCTCTAGTGCCGGACGTTTTGTCTCTCTTAGCAAAGAATCGCCCGATTTTTCCCCCAAGCATCTAATAAATTTGCGTGGATTTAGCGAAATCCCGGACGAAAACAAGGGCGTGGCGCCAGACGGACGGAGAGAAGTGTCTGCATTCGCGAAAAAAGCACCAGGGGTGGAGTGTTAGATCTAAGTGCAAGAATCACGGAAACAAGATTCTCATTCAGAGAGCAAGTGTGAAGAGCAATGATATTTGGTTTCTTGCAAGAGTTCGAAATAGAAAATTTGCATTATAACAATTTTAACGAGGCCATGATGAAACTGCCATTGTGACGATATGACATACAATTCTAAATATTCTGCTTATTAATTCTTGAGTTCCTCAACGATCAGAGATACTTAAGTAACTTTCTATGGTATAAGAAAGCACTGATGCCTCTTGTTCGGCGTATATGAAAACACTGGTTTGGTTAAGCTTATGCGAGAAACTTTAACACGACTGATTCCAATGCTTCATTCTAATACATTCTTCTGGAACATTCTTTTCGATAAACAAATAGCACATTCTACGTATAAAGGTTACCTGCTTTTCGTTCTTCCTCCCCCCCCCCTATCCAATGTGATTGAACAAACAAGAGAAAATTAGCCTATTTCCAATACAGTTTAAAAAATGGCCACTCGGAACATAAGTTTGTGACTAGTTTTGAACAAAAACCTAGTAGTACTGAAAGCAAGCAGGCAGTACGTAAAAAAGAAATAAGTACAAAAAGGAAAATTTTAGAAATTCACAACTGAAATGCGTTTTCGGATTGTGTTAGATGGCATGCATGATTTTAAAATTTGTGAAGCCGACAAATTTTATTTAAAAAATCTTAGCTGTCTTACGTAGACAAACAAATTTGCTCAAAAATATGCTGTAAATTAGATGCAATTGCAACATTGTAAGATAGAGTGATATAGGCCACATTTGAAAAAAAAAATTCCAGCGTTACAGCGGTAACGGAGGCACAACTTAAACTCATTGCAGATACTATGCGGACCAGTCCCGATTTCTTCACAGAATCCGGTATCCATCTCGGAAGAGATAAATATTTCTGTCGAATTTTTTGGTTGTAATCTTTACAAAGATATCAGGAAAAAGTATTTTCCAACTAACTTTGGGACATCGGGCTTAATGCAGCTAACGGCGAATGGCTTGGCAAGAAATGGACTTATTGAAATAGTTAAAAATTTGTTAGAGTCTTCTCTTACGTGTGAATTTATTTATAATCGTCCCGTTTTTTATATTGCGTAAATATTATTTTGAAAAATGAACCCTATTGATTGATGCATTATCGTAATGCTGTTTTGGTAATGTTGAGTGAGGAAATTATTTTAACTTTTATATATGGAAGTTTAGTTTAGTTATATTAACGTCCCGTTTTGAAGCAACACGAGGGCTAAATTGGGACGGACCTCGTAATTTTCACCTCGGTCAGATGACGAGGACGGCGCCTGAGCTGGCACCACCCTCTCCGAACTTCCACGCCACACCAACGGGAAGACGTTTGGCCACTACGTATGATTTAGCGTGCGGCGGGCCCCATACACGGCGGATCTTCAGTGGAATCGGGTTTTGGGCCTGGAGCCCTCTGGCCCCAGGGCCGAGACCTTACCACTAGGCCACAGCCGCCTCTTTTTATATGGAAAATGTCATGGTAAATGTTAATGGTAATTGATAATTGAATCGTAAACTGAATTTCTTTGTGTTTTATGTTCTTTTGCTTGTTCTATTATAATTATGATGCGTTGAAATTTTAAATGTGTATTCTATGTTGTATGCTATGAAGTATTTGGATATATTTTGGAATTTTAAAAATTCTGGATGAAGTGTAACACACAAAGTTGTTTAAACGGAAAAACGCGCTCTTTTTAACTGTCATCAACTTTCAACCGTGTGCTTTTTGCAGAACGGTGAAATCTTTATGTATAAGTGTATTCTTTCGGCAAAAAAGAAAATAATTAGGATCCTGAAATGAAGTTCAACTTTATGAGTTGTTCCCATATATACCTGCGTCCAAATAATTGAAACTACTAGGCTGCGACCACCAATTCAGTTCAACACAGTTGTTGGGGAATAGTTCTGGTTGGGTAAATACTACATTAACGTGCGGAAAAGTGACGTCTCCCAACCCAACCGGGGGTACCAGAATAGACCCGTATGGCTCAATTGTGACTCAGTTTTGACGCTATTGCTGGATTCCAGTGACTTAAGCAATTATCCACATGAAACTATGCATCAGTTGTCAGATTTAGTATCTTCCAATTCCTCGCATAACTTCATATAGTTTCCTTTCTAAATGGTATTGGATGGTTGATCAAAGCAAGAACGGAACACCACAGAAAACTCTGTAAGGACGATAATGTTTGACCTCTCTATCTGGCGTATGTGACATGACAAATTCAAAATGGACCGCTAGGTAGACAGCACAAATATATAATTCTATCCAAGCTTTTCCTTTTGTCTTTATGTAAAGAGGCGCAGCATCAACCACAACATCAAACTGCTCTCGTTTATAAATTTCTAAGATATTTTTCCATTTTTGTATTCCAAAAAAATCCTTTTTTAGAGAGAGAGCTCAGTTGTCCTAGGTTTGCATTCCAAAACTTTTTTTGAGAGAGAGAGTTCAGTTGTCCTAATTTCCTGGCTGATATTTAACTTTTCACAATTGGAAACAATAATTTTTATTTATTAAATTAATAGCCCATTCATGCAGCTATTAAAAGCCATTGTGAATGGATCTCGCAATATCGAACCATGATCAGAAAACGAAGACGACTCCTCAGCCAACACAGATTTCAGACTTCTTGTTAGGAAACTTGATCTTAAGGGGTCTATTCTGGTACCTCCGGTTGGGTTGGGTTCCGTTGTTAACGTGCAACCGGGAGTACCAGAATAGACCCCTAAATCGAGGTCCGAACTTTTCGAACCCAGACATTTCTAGGATAGTTCTCACTGATTCTAACCACTAAGCGTTTGCATCAGCATTGATTCACTTTCGGGTTTATGTAAATGAGGTATCGCTATAAATACAAGCAATAAATCTCGTCAATTGCTGCTTCGCTTCTACAAGCTAACTGGCTACTTTTCTTAGTATTCCCATATCTTTGCTATACGCTATGCGTGTATTATTAGGCATTTACTTTAGGCAGAAGTCTGAATTTAGTAGGATTGGAATTAAGGGGTCTATTCTGGTAGTCACCGTCCGGATTAAAACCCCAAACCCAACCCAACCGGGGGTACCAGAATAGACCCCTAAGAGTAAGTTGAAAGCTGCGAATGCTTAACTATGATTATTGAACTGTTAAATGATTCTGATTTAACTTTTAGTAATTTGACTATGATGTTTTTAATAAAAGTGTTTGTTTTATATCAGACTAGTCATTGAATACGACTTTTTTAGACTAAACATGAGATATGAATATCACTTCTAAACTCCACCAGCATGAAGTTTTTAAAATTCCTGACGGAAAGAAGGACTTGACGACAAACTCAGCTTAAAGTACTACTACGTCCAAAAAGTACCGGAACTTATTTCGTTATGGAAGAATGAGTACAAATAGAATCTGCTTATTTGGTGTTTGCTTCGGTTTTGTAATTTACAGCTTTTGAATGTGTTAGTTTATTTTTGTCGTTTATCATGACCGATGATGATGATGATGATGATGAAGCTGTTTGAGATGTATGCTCGCTCCTTGGCTGCTTTATCTCAAATTATCCTTAGTCATGACCGAAAATGGTCTAAATATTTATTTGTAAATATTTGTTTAAATTTGATAGATTGTGTTGTTTTTTTATCTTGTTTTTGTTATGTTTGGTGATGTCATAGTAAGGGCGTGCAAATTGCTATGATGTCATAACCAACAATGACAACAATGTAAACATGTGGAGAGACATGTGTTTTTGTTTTTATCTTTTAAGTTATTTCTAGTAGAAATAAAACTGTTTCTATAGAAATGGAATAGTAATTTCTTGCAGAAAATATCGATCCACCACTTAGGCCTTCCCAACAGAATGCCTGGAAAGGCCTTTTGTTTGGTTTCACTAATATTCTATTTTAGATGTTTTTGTTGACCAGGTTCTGGCGCAAAGTAGCCTAATATGGCTGTTGTGCCATAAAACCCGCAGCAAATAAACAACAAACCTTCGAAGTGACTACACTATACAATAGGGTTGGCCGAAAAAATCGATTTTTTTTCCATATCGCTATACCGCGGAAAAGTTGCGAATATGTGAGAAATTAAACCAGGAAAAAAAGGAAGGAAATTGATTGATCTCTCAAGGGCCTTAAAAATCGACTGTTTCTCAATATTTTTTTTAATTTCTCTCTCTCTGTTTATTACAGAATTATTACAGTTAAGTGCTCAACTTCTTAAGAGAAAAAAATTTTATTTTATCAAAATCGGTCCATAACTTAATGTCGCAGATTCTTTTCAAAGTCGGCAAAAAATATGTGAAATTACTTCAAAATGCAATGTTTAGCTCCTAACTATCACCATATTCTTCGCACATCATCTTGGTGATGAAATACAACAAGTCGATGTATATGCATGGCAAAAAGTTGTTTAGGTCTAAAAATTCTCAAATTTATTTATCTTCTTTGTTTAGGGAAGTTTGTTTACTTTGTTTAAAAGTAAGCTCTAAAACTGGAATATCATTTGTTAGTTCGGAGAGCATGCCAAGAATGCAGAGAGTAAAAAAAACTAACACACCTTTGTCACGTCCTCCGTCGCTGCACTTCTTCTGGAGTTCAGAACGGTTGCCCCTTCTTCATCCGAGAACAAAGTTACCTGGGGAGAGATAGGAGAATAAATTGGTTGTGGAAGAATGGAATGTATTGTTCTGACAGATAATTTAATACCAGGAGGGACCTGTGGGCCAGCACATTAACGAGGTCGATCCCCGACTTCGCCTTCGAAAGATCTGGTCACTCGAGTCTCACTCAATCATGCAGACTTTTTCGACGCACCTTTTTAAGGACTTGAATGTGTTCTTCTTTAGTGACTGTACGACCCTACTGAAAAATCCTTTGTGTGCAGCCCCTTTGCAACCGAAGGAATTCGCCCTCTCCTCCCTGGGACCAGAAGTTCTGAATGCCTGTGATCACAGGCTACACACATTCGCTGTGCGTATCTAAACTTCATTGAAAAAAAGTTCCTTATAGTCGTTTGTATGATGTTCAGCAGGAAAAGGCGTAGTTCATTTCCAAAACATATTCAAATTCCACTGGAAAATATTTAAAGAGGTCCGAAACTTTTTGAACGTGGTAGTATATATTGTTGCACAAAGTCTTACTGTGGGTGTATGGTGTAAACAGTCCAACACGCAGGATAATGGAGAATGAAGGTTTATTCACAAATATGCAGGGAAACACGTAGCACAGGTACAGGAAACAATAGTCCTTGCACAGATTACCAATGTAAATAGACAACAATTCACAGGTAATGACAGTTCAGCACTTTGATATCTAACAGCACAAACAGTCAGCAAATAACTAGTCACGACAATAACAGCTCAGCTCACCAGCTGATTATCTCACACAGCGGAGAGAACTCCGAAGACGTTCACGCTTCAAAGCGAAGTAACCAGTCGATCAAAGACCCTGCTCTGGTCTAGCCGCCGTCCTTAAATATTCTCTCCGACAGGCCGTGACGTCACATGGTGTTTTCTCGTCTATTCCCTTTCCTAGTAGAAATATCGAGAAAAGGGTTGCTTTTTCGGGAATCATCTATTTGTCGCCAAGGTCGCCAAGTTTGTCGCCAAATCGCCAAAATGGTCGCCAAGTTTGTCGTCAAATCGCCAAAATGGTCAAAAAGTTTGTCGCCAAGGTCAGGAGTGCCATAACAGACGCTGAGGTCACTCCATGCTTAACCTTGTAAAACTCTCTTCCCAACCATAAGACTTGCATTGCTGGGAAGCGGCTTTCCATGTTTGTAACAATATGCAAAAAGGCCCTCGGTTGAATCCGTTTTGATCCCGCGAACCCCATGTCCCGAAATCGATGCTCTGGCACCAGACCGCTGTAGTTAATTAGCACGGCATTATAGCTGTAACACAGAGCGATTCAGAAATTGGAGCGAATAAAAATGAATGAAGCTAAAAACGATGCCATTTGCAAAGGAGGAAAAATCGTACAGCATGTTGTCATAAAACAAAAATTCACAACAGAAATTACAGTTTAAAGCACCAGATGTCTTCAGTTATCGAAACGATGCATCATATTGGGTACGACATTGGCCAGGCTTGCAAGTTTAGTTTGTCAAACACAGTGGTCAAATGAGGAACCACATTTTTCACAGTGTTTAAGCACCACTTCTGATAATAAAACCGAACGTGACCAATAAAAATGTTGCTCACTGCTGTGAAGAAGCATTGTTCCTTGTCTGACAGCTGTGTTCCTGAGAATGCGATGGCCTTTACTTTGACCAATGTCTTATCCTATGTAATGCATCGCTCCGCATATTGAAAATTTACTTTGTATATTGAAAACTTAACTAATTTTTGTTGTTAATTATCTTTTTATATAAGGAAATTGTATTTTCCGAAAAGCGTGAAAAAAATTATCCTTTTTTTAAAAAGAGAACTAAAAGGAACTGCTATTAAACATGGCGATAGTAAAAAATTCGATAAATTATTATTTGCCAATGACTGGCAAAAACATAATTCCATACGACGAGAACACCTATTTTAACCCATTGCAAGAAAAAAAATATCTATGTGCGACCATTTACTTTTCATTTTTATCGAACTAATACATCGGAAGTATTAGCGAGAGTCCACGTCTTGCGCTTTGTTCCCTTGGGTGCATAGTTATTTTTTACGTGTTATTTGCGTGTGTGCAGTCCATACCTTCTGCCGACTTGCAGTTCGAGACCATTCATAGTAATTGGATATAAATATTGGACAATAGCATTTATGGGAATATCATTTCCGTCCATCTGTTCGGTACAAATGTATAAAGGTTTTGTTAAAGTATTTATAAAGTATCCAGTAACATGTAGTATATTCAGGGTGCCCACTCAAGTGCGTTATACGCCCCGCTTAATTTCAGAACGACTGCGGCTATAATCATAAAAGTGGTGTCTAGGTATAGTAAAGTGGCTATGCGCCACGCCAAGAGAATACAGCGCCATCTGGCAGTAAACTGTGGAATTAGTGTTCCCGTCTCGAAAACGGGACGATATAGGGAAAAATAGTCAATTGTAAAGGTGCAGAACATTATCGATTTAATACAAAAAAGGCACCTTATGGACATTAATGCTAAGAAAAGAACGCATAAAGCGCACATTTGTTTCTTCGCGATTTCCGAAACTGTGATGTCACGAAACGTGGATGAAAGAAAAATAAATGTTATTTTTCGGACAAAAATTACCCCAATGTACTTTTCATGGGGTTATACTTCAAATAACGGGTATATGTGAATTCTCTACCAAGGGAAGGATCTTCGACGACGTATTAATGTTGTTTGTGCTTGCGTGACACCTAATATGCCAGAAACTTTGCAACGTGAAATTCAAACAAGGGTCCAAGTGTGTATTGTGTATCACGGAAAGCAGTTTTAACACCGAAAACACAGGCATCTTGTGACAAAAAGTTGTTCTTCCCTCTTTCTAACGCGTTTTATCATGTAGCAGTGTTGGAAATCGCAAATAAATAAAATAAATTTTAAGTGTTCTCTTCTTAGTAGTAATGCCCACAAGGTGTCTTTTTGTATTAAATAGATGACGCTCTACAACTTTTTAACTGATTTTTCGCCTATGTCATTCCGTTTTTTATACAGGAACGCTAATTCCACAGCTTAGTGGCCCTGCAAGTGGTCTCATGATATACCGCATAACCACTTTACTATACCCAGACACCGCTTTTATGACTATAGCTGCAGCCGTTCTGAAATTTAGGAAGGAGTGTAAGGGATGTTAGTGGGCACCTGTATAACTTTTAAGTGCTTGTTTTTAAGTATGTATTTATATTTATTAAGTGCTTTTCTTCTTTTCATGCAGACTTACGAGCCCGATCTGCAATTTTCTAAATTACCTACGCAACTGTTTAAAGAATCAATAATTCTGGTTTTAGGCGTAGAGGTACGGAGTGTAGCTCTTTACAACTATTCGCATATAGAATTGTCACATATAATATTAGAATTGTTTATTTTAATATACAGAATGTATCAATATACATTCATTACTGTTGAAATTTTACCTCCCTGACCTTTCCGACATTCATTACGTCCATTATTCAAGTGTCGTGAAATACATCCCCAATACCCAAAAGATTCAGAAACATCTCTTTTATTTGTTCATCGTATCAAATCAAAGCTTTTATAAATATAGATTAATTCACTTCATTAAATGGGTTTCTATATAGAGAGAACTTTCGAATTTCTATGAGTCTACCTATTAGCATCACAAAGCAACCGTTCTAATGAAATTCCAAACGCTCAGATAATCGTTCGCAAATCAGAATATCATCAGCTGAGGTTTTTTCGAAAGAGAGATACCGAGAATAAGAACAATAAGTCTAGAGAATGGAGAGGTGGTGGCTATAGCATTAGTTCTGTCTTTTTGGAATATTTCCTTGCTTGAATTAGTTAAATATTAAGACTCATCAAAAAGAAATGCTTTTGTCGAACGTTTCAGTACTGAAAATATGAATCTTTTTAAAATATGTCTGATTAATATTTATTTATTTTTGATTAATATTATTATTATTGACTTACTTTTGAGCTGCGGCAAGGAAGGCATACTTTTTAAATATAAAATGCAAAGATTACAGAAGATTCAAAAAGAACACATTAAATATCTTGCTTGTGAAATATCTAACTTTTCTCACTGTGGAGCACGGCAGATGTGAGCTACATGTAAGTGAATAAATGAATGGCGCAACAAACGTGTTCAAAACTTATCTCCACTATTTTTTTATTCATTTTTACTACCTCGCATCTCAAATATTTAGCACTAGCGGGAACCTTCCCCTGATCGCTAACGCTCGTCAACCCCAGGAGGGCTGATATGCAAACCCTGCTCGCTTCTTTCGCTACAATAAGGACACTGCGCGTTCTAGCCCAGTTATTGTAAGGAAAACAATTATGATTGAACTTAAATTATTTGCTTTTGATGCTGTAACTTAAATCAGCACAAAATTAAATTTTTTGGGCTTGAAAAAGATCCTTTTCTTCATTTTGAAAGCAATTAGAAGAAGTTTTGAACACGTTTTCTCGTGGCATTCATTTTTTAATGAAAGTTTTTCACTCAACATTCAAATGAACTAACAAAGAAAATTATGAAAGGGGAGAAAAATGGTAAATAAAAATTTAAACATACTTACCATCGGCAAGCGCACTTTGCCGTCGTGACAGCACTTCGTATATTTATTGGAAACATCTCTTTCATTCCTCCAAACATACGCCCATCAAAATACACAAATTGTATACTAAATACATCATAGATCAGATACTAAAACATACCTATCTAGCTTATTGCAATCTTGAGTTATCGCATTCACATACATACGAATAGACAGGCCAACGTATTCAACCCGATGATGAATTTAGTCCAAAATTTTATACAGATCTTTAATTCTACTAAAAACATTTGCTAGATTCCATTCATTCACCTCATAGCATTTTTTTATTTGTATGATTCACACGCACACGGGTGGAAAGACAGACAGAGAAACTTGCCGTTGAAATGTTTCGTTCAAAATTTAATAAAAATCTACAATTATAGTATAAAAACCACATACCGAGTTTCATTCGTCTGACACGTTCAGTGTTTGAATTATCGTGATCACAGAGTGAGAGTCATGATTCCAAAAATGTTTTTAGGGGTGAGGAGGGGGGGGGAATCAGAGAGATCTAAAATGGCAATATTTTTCAAAATTTCGAGGTTAAATATGTTGACGATTACACTATTTTTCTTTCTCTAATACTTATAAGAGAAAGTATAAAAGAGTACTTTTGCACTCTGATATGTGTCTGTATACATTTTGCTGTATCTGTCAGGACTCAGAGTCCACAGTTAATTTCGGAAAGTGTTTGTGAAATTTAATTATGTGCATAAATTCTCGTTATATACATTTTATAAAATTTTAACAAGTATCCTGAAAAACTTGGTATTTTTATATGTCCTTTGGTATTTTTAAGATGAAGCGTTTGCAACTTTTAAGTTCCCAATGTGTTTTTAAGGCTCTTGAGATTAAGTATAATCAAATTTTAAATTATTTATGCATTTTTTTAATGTTTTTAAAGTTCTGCGTTTGCAACTTTCTTTTTCTTAATACGTTTGTTAATGCTTTTAAGATGATTGTGTACAACTTTTAATTCCCTAATGCGATTTGTAGTGTTTTTAGGGTTCAGTGATTGAAGCTTTGGTTCATTGTGTGTTTAATGTTCGTTTAGTGCCATGCACTCTTTAACCAGAGTTTTCGTGTACATTGCTTTTGAATAAATAAATAAGCGAGAGTAATTTGTTCATTCGACTTTGTACTATACCCCGGCATAAGAACGGTACTATAAAGTGTTGTCAAAAATTACTGTGCCTATGTATTCATTATGCAGCTAATTTCTTTCTACTGGCATTAATAAAAACTAGCACCCACTTTGCTCAGCACTGTCTCGCCACCTGGCTGCTTCGACGCTCTCATCCACTAATTTTTCAGTTTCAAATACTGCATGAAGATCAGTGGAACAGACCGTAAAACCATAGTAGATTTCATATTCTTCATAGACAATAGATTCCTTTAAAATTGTAAAATCTTTCAATAAACTTCATCTAGTTGTAATGTTTTGTATAACTTTTTCACGAATTTCGGCAGAAAGTCTTCAGATCCATAAATGCAGAATGATATCACCCTAAATAAACAGTTCCCATCACCTACAATAGCTATTTTACAATATTTTTGACACGTCATTGTGATGGAAACTGTTGGGATCTATATATTTAAAATAATACGGTAAATCCTTCAGACAGTTCTCCAGCCCCAACCACTCGACGAATTTCGATAATTTTTATTTTATATGAAAACTTATGACGTCTAAATATGTCATCAAGAGTCGCCTGCCCCACACCATCCTCAATTTTCGAACGAAATCGAAAAAACACTTCTCCTCTGTACATTGTCGAAGGTTAAACCTTGTAGAAATCCCCCAGCCCCAACCACCCCACGGATTTCGACAATTGTTTTTTTTAATTTGAAAGGTTAGGACGTCTAAATATGTCATAAAGAGTCTTCTGCTCCCACCCCACCCATTTTTGAAGGAAATCGAAAAAACATATAGAGAATGTATGGTGGAGAAATGTTTTGTCGATTTCGTTCAAAAATTGGGGGGGGGGTTGTGGGGCAGGCGACCCTTTATGACATATTTAGACATCCTAACCTTTCAAATTAAAAAGAAATTGTCGAAATCCGTCGGGTGGTTGAGGCTGGCGGACTCGGTGAAGGTTTTTTTTACCAAATTTTTTTAAATATATAGATTCCCTAACAGCATTCAAAATTACTTTCTCCGATAATACTTTCTCACCGCTAACTTTGGAATTCGTAATTGCAATATTTTGCCATCAAATTTTGCGGCAATCGCAGATGTGAAATCCTTCAGTGTGCTTTTGGTACTAACTAGTGATAATCCCTGTTAAAGTTGCCTTCAGCATCGCAATAAAAACACTTTTATACATGATCTGCGACTCATAATGTGAGCAAAAATATTTGAAATTCAGGAGACTCTCGCATAACGCGAGGGATAATACTTTCCTCGTAGGAAATTGCGTTATACGGGACATGCATTATCGCACGAATTTATGCAAGATGAACCGTCTCTAATTTGCAGCTACGCTATTGCTAATGAGATCAGTGGTCTAACTGGGGTGGGGCGGGTAGGGCGCGTGACCTGGTCTCAATCGCAAGGGGTCGCAAAATTAAAGAATCAATTGGTTGCATTTAAAATAAAAGTAGGTTTTTTTAAAGCTCTGACTCCCAAGAATCTTAAAAATTAAAATGGTTTCAACAAATGAAAAAATTTAAGAATTGAATCGTTTCTACAACCCAGAAGCTTCAAGCTGCGACAAAGTAAATATTATGTTTCAGAGATTTGCTGACCTAAATCCTCATCGTGAAATTAAAAGCTCCCACCCTGCCTAGACACAAATTTGCGTCTCGGTAGGGTGGGAGAAAAGGTAAGATAGTTAGGAATCGAATATCACCGCAGGGCTTCTTATGGTTTCTAATGGTATGCCTGACTCATACTCAGTGGATATCGGTTTCTTCGAGAGTGAAGTTCGATGATAAATGGTTAGCAAAAATGTGTCATTACTTTATCATTATTGTTTTTAGTACTGAATATTTGAATAATTTGTATGCTGAAAATGCGATAGTGTTTGTTTTAAATTTTATTTCGCAAACCCAGATGCAGTTGTTCTGCAAAATAAAAATACTGAAAGAGAGAAAGAACTGCTTAAAGTTTGCAATTGCAAATAGAAATTATCCATTCATATTGGCGTTAAAATCAAGATTGATGAAAGCGATTTCTTTAATAATTAACGGGAACAATTACATAAAGAAAAGAAATTCAGTTCCTATAATGTGTCTATATGTATAATGCTATCTATGAGCAAAGAAGCAAAATAAATATTTTTTACTTTATTATTCATACGTGTGTAGATTTTATTTCAATGGGTTAAGAGATTTGCGCACATTTTATATTACTTTTTAAGTACGAGTCAAGTATTTTTCTAATAAATACAAAGTTTCTTACAAACAACTTTGAATTTCTTGCTTGAGTCATATATAAAGGATTAAAGTTAGAGTTCACCACATTTTCTGAGAAAATGAAGCGAAATTTTGTTTTAAAAAAATCTTTTTTATGTATAAATAAATGTCCTACTAACTCGAAAATGTTTTATATATTAGTTTTTAAGTTTAATTGCACTTTTAATCTTTTCATTTCTCGGTATAAAGTTTCCGAAAAGAATATGAGGATCACATTTCAAAAGAAAGAGGGGGGCGCAGTTTTGGAATTTGTCCTGGGCGCCATTTTATGTAGGTACGCCATTGAGTGAGATGTGGCTTTTTTTAAACTGCCAGCTTCCTGTTCACGCATAACATTTTCTGAACAAAAAAAAATCAAAAAATGTGAGCATTTGCTGCATAAAAAATATATATATATATATATATATATATAATATAGTATATACATAATGTTAAGTATGTTAATAAAAAATTTAATATTTTTCACATTTATTGCTCTGTACGAGAACTAGTCGCAATTCACGTTATACGGAAGAGCGTTGCACGAGATTCCACTATACTTGAAAGCAGATAATAATTTAAAGCAAAAATAATCTTCAAGTAAAAATCAAGACAGATATTATCAAATATTAGCAATAATTAAGACTCAAGCTATTACTTTCATTAAAAAGTGCTGACGCCACGATGGATGTTGCCTGGCGTGGATGAATTTTCTCTCTTTTTAAATGGCTTATTTAATGATAGTTCTCAGTTTAGAATGGGTTGAAAATAACGGAAAGAAAATCCTTTGAATTCTTTACTGTCAAATTCTTCATAACTTTGTGTAACAAAAACTAAAAGGAAAGATAATGTTATTAATTATCTTTCACGCAAGAATGTGATAATCTTCTAATCTTTTTTTTTTTTTCGTTCTAAAAGAATGTTTTAAGAAACCGCGAGACATTTAACTATTTCCTTGTCAAGCAAGCGGAAAATTCATCATTTCTTATGAAAGAAACTATTCCATCGGCATAAAAAAAGGGACAGAATGTAGTACTGTTCAGAATTTTTTACATCCTGTCCTGATATTCAATCGGCAATTTAAATCTTCATTTTAGTGATTATTTAATCCGTTTTGAAAATTATTGACATTTTTCTACGTTTTTCAACATTAATTCTGCGAGACATACGATAATATTTCTAATAATGTACAAGAATACAAAACAACTCAAATTTTTAAAATTATAAATAGTATTAGTGTTGTGTGGAAAAAGTAGAATTGTTTAAAATAATCATTTCTCAGAAAAAAAACTAATCATTTACTCTACTGCAAAAAAACCAGCTACAAAACTTCTATCATTTCTCTGTTTTGGAAAAAAACGCAATTCTTTTTAACAGATATTTGTTAGTGTCAATTAACTTACTACAAATACGACCTCTAATGTGTTTCAATACATTTATTTGGAGTGCTAGAGAAACGAAAAGCCATGGTATCATACATAATTTAATGTTTTTAGCGCATCTATTCAAACTATTTTTATTAGTCTAAGATTTTTCTTCCAAAGCTTCCAATGAGAGGATTTACAAGATGCAGATGATATGGAGAAAGGGATGGCGACGGTGCTGGGGGTTAACGGAGTGCTTGAACTCAATGTTCTTAAACTCCGGACCTTACTATTGTTGGGGGGAAAATGGCATTGCACATACAGTTCGAGGTGCCATTTTAATTTAGTAAAATCATAAAGTTAACTGTTGCATAATAAGTATTATAAAAAAGAGAAAGAAAAGAAGAAAGGAGAAATTACAAAATGTAGTTTTAAATTTACATAAGGGTGGGGAAACTGAGGGAGTGAATAACGCTCTTCAATTATTTATGATCTTATGCTTCAAACATAAATAAGTACTAATACAAGATTATTCGAATATAATCGAGACAAATATTTTTAAAAACCATAACTGCCAAATACTTATTGACACATACCAGTATTCAACGAACCCCACCCCCTCCGGAGTCAAACATTTTTTCTCTAAGCATCCCGATGCCCTTTTCAAAACTGGCTTTTGGTTGGCAGTGTTATCCACTCCCGAGCAGTTTCCTGTTTGACTCGGTAACAGATGTTCGAGGGAGATTCATTCTCCACAAGCTGTCTGGAGCACTCGCACCACTCCAACACGCGAGTCTGTCAGACACTCTTCAATGTACCGTTGTTGGAGTCATTGGCGAATTGCAGAGGACGGGACGTTTCCTCCAGGAGGAATTTGATCACAATGCGCCGTCTCTGCGGTACCTTCTGTTCATTCATCACTCGAGCAACTCCCTGACAGGATTAGGACTGCAATCTCTCCAGGTCGTTCGGCTGCTGCGCAGTACGGCTTGTCTACATACAAATAGCCGTCATAACGCGCACTTATTCTTCATCCACAATTTTTGTAACATTTATCAATTTCGAACAGACCTGTCGGCGAAACATCGCTGCGGCACTTTATTCACAGCCAACATGTAGTCTTAAGACCCTTCGTTTCCGTTGTTTTCATAATTTAAGACTGAGAAAGCCATCATTTCGCTTACCATTAGGATAGGAATTTCTTCTTACTCTCGACGAAACTCAGATTGCAGGAAAGAATGATTTTTAAAAAATGGTATATTAGAAATATGGCTAATTTTTAACAAAAGTATTTTAGGTAGATTCCTTATAGGAAGTCTACCTATTGCATTGGTTCTCATGACACGACTTTCGGAAAATTTCTGCAGATCTTCACCGATCATGACCCCTAGAACCCAAAACCACCGTTCGTTAAAAAGTTTATATATATATATATATAACACTTTTTCCCATGTTATCTTGTTAACACGATAACTAGAGTAATTTTGGAGTAAATTTAACCAGCATGGGATATGTTGTAAGGATAGTGAAAATCTCGGTCGAGTTCGTAGATGGGCTATCCAGCTCAAAGGGGGTGGAAATGGTGGGGGGTGGAACTTTTCATTTTCCCATAATTCCTTTGCAATTGAAAATAGAAAGAAAATACAAATTAGGCGAATTATTGCCTTATCATAACGAACAATTTTTGCATTTGAACTTTTTCGATAGCTACAATTGCTTAGAAGTTATGAGCTGAAAAGTGAAAAAGTGATTTTCCCCCTTCCCCCAACTTAAAGTACGTTTTAACATATGCATGTTACCCCTTGTTGGAAAGCTCTCGTCATTTGCAGTCTCTTCCACCCGCTTTCAATCTTGTAGCTCTAATTCTTATGAGAATAGAGGGCGAAATGTTCCTTTCCTTATTATTAGTAGAGACGTATATATATAACGCTTTTGCCCATGTTATCTTGTGAACACGATAACTAGAGTAATTTTGATTAGATTTTAACCGGCGAGGGATATGTTGTAAGGTCGGTGAAAATATCGACTGAGTTTGTAGATGGGCTAACCAGCTAAAAGAGGGTGGAAATGGTGGGGGACTGAAAATTTCATTTTCCCTTAAATCGTTTACGATTAAAGATAGAAAGAATAACTCAAAATAGGCGAATTATTGCCTGTTTATAATAAACAACTTTTGTATTGAAACTTTTTTGATAGCTACACTTTTTTAGAAGTTATGAGCTAAAATGCCACTTTCAATCCCCTCCCCCATTTTAACATTTCCCCATAGCTCTGTTACGACTAAAGACAGGGAAAAAAATCAATTAGACGAATTATCACCTTATAAGAACGAACAACTTTTAAATTAAAAGTTTTTGTCAGCTAAAATTGCTTAGAAGTTATGGGCTGAAAAGCGATATTCAATTCCCCAGCCCCCTCAATTTATCATTTCCCCATTACTCTGTTACGATTGAAGATAGAAAGGAACTTTCAATTAGGGGAATTATCACATAATCATAACGAATAATTTTTATGTTAAAAGTTGAAGAGAAGTGCTCCCATCAGCCGTATTCACTTTTACTTTTTGTACGGTAAACAAGCTGATATACTTGGCTTTGATCCGGATTAAAATGCTTTCATGTCTAATATTTTAATGTAAAAACTACTATTGTATAAAAATAATAATATACAAATTCCTTTTCTGATCTGAAACGTTTTTCATTAAAATGAGAATATTAATTGAAACAAACAATTTTTAAAAACAGTTGTTTTCTCCATAAATTATTATTTGTTATATAGGCACTTCAAATTTCGTTAACAATTACTAAAGTAAAAAAAGAAATGTTTCAATGAATATTTTATTATATGATTCATTAATTTAAAGAATGAAAATAAATCAATCATTATTAGGGCAAGATATAAATGGCTAATAGTCTACTTATAAAATTTTATTTTAGCACTGGTCCAGAATTCTGTGAATGTATTCTGGCAACTATATATATTCGTATTATTCTTGTTCTTCAACAATAAAGAACATTGTTACGAATTCAATATAAAATTAATTTTGAAAAAATATAAAAATGAGAGAAACAAATTGTATGGAAATAAAATTTTTGTCACTGAAATGCAAATTTTATTTAAAATAAAATAAGGTGTAAAAATAGTTTCGTGAGATAATGATTTCCAAAGATATAGTGGAAAAAAGCCTTGTTTAATTTTTAATTAACAGAAATTGTAAGTAACTTTTGGGCTTTGAAAAGTTAAGGTGAACTTTCTCTCGTCTTAAATAAAAAGTGTGCAAAGTTTGGTTGAAATCAGTCCAGTGGTTTAGGAGGAGATGTAGAGCATACATACAAACACAATAACTTTTATTTAAATTAAGATAATTATTAGATCATTACAAGATTAAGATTGCTGGCATATACTATGAACCATGAAAAAGGTTTTAGTGAAGATATCGTCACAATTAACTAAATATTTAATTTTATTTAAGTAAACAGTTAGTTTTAATTAATCAAACAGTTAATTTGATAATTAGTTAATTTGACAGATTAATTTAATTTCATATTTAACTAAACTTGGCTGCACCAAGATTTGTTTAATAAATTTAATATACAATAGCCAAAGAAGATAGATATATAAGAGTTCCCTTTATCCTTTTTTATAATGAAAAATATATCATGAACTTTAAAATTGTTTTGGGGTTTTCTGCCTGAGTATTTGCTTTTAACTGTCGATGGAGATTTAAATTTCCTGTTCAAAATGGCTGCATTGATATCCTATGCTTTAAACACACGTGTTAAATTTGGAACTCACAATGTTTAATAATTTTTATTCTCTTATGTGTTAAGAATTTAATGACTATTATCTCTGTAACCAGGGAGTTCTGTAAATGAGCCCATTCTAGTAATGTTTAAATGTTTCATGCCATGTGATTTTACCATATGACAAAGTAATATTCGCACAATTATATGGTAACCTAGATTAAATAAACTAATCTAGAGTCGTTCTTCATTCGTGTCAAGTGTCAATTTCTTGCTACTATTTCAGATAGGCTGTCTTAATGTTATCTAGGGGATATTTGAGCTGCTGGGATATTTATTTCTTTATGATTCCTACGTGTTGAATGATTATGTGTTGGGATATAAAACAAAATATTGGCCAATTTACTAACCAATAAATCTAGCATGATCTTTTGAAATGAAAAATGGAATGATAAAAACCTTGATACAGTAAAACATTAAATGTCATGAAAACAGAATCACATCGTAAATATTGCAATGTGTAGAAACAATAAAGTCATTGGCTATGTCTGTATTGATCAATATGTAACATTTCATTGCTTCTGTAACATTAGCGTAAAGGAATCTACCTTTGCCTTCAAGCTTGCCGAAAAGGGATTTTTTCTATTCTGTTGAGTAATAATTCCTGATTACTCCTTCCCTTTTTATTTATTTATAATTTTTTCAAATTTAAAAATTCACGGAGAAATAAAATGCATTGGCAAAATGTTTTATACAATTTGAAAGCGAAATGAATGCTCAACGAGATAGTATGTTTTGATCTTTTTTAATTTTTTTGATTTTTGTATATTTTCAGGACATTATAATGGAAAGTCAAGTGGACAAAACTGAGTATTTTTGGCACCGTTCCTTCGTGTTAAGACCGCCGAAGTTATTCGTCGGATATGTGCTGTATATGAAAAAAGACTGATGCCTTAGTTTTCTGTCCGTCGTTAATTTTTGGGCTTCAAGAAGGAAAAAAACACAGAGAGATTGAGCTAATACTTCGTCAAATACCCAGCGGGATTTTTTTAAAACTAAATTTGAAAATTTAAAATGAATTTGAAAAACAATCATGAATTACCTAATAATTAAGGAACCTTGAAAATTAATTAAAAATCCGATCGCAATAACAATACCTTTACATCTTTCGATCTGAAAGGTAGTATTATATTAATATATTAAACTAACCGCCTTCGGCGACCAGCTTGACCGCCGGAAATAAAATTTCAAATGAATTTCTTATGCATAATTTTATATTCATGGTTCCCTTAACAAAGTAATTTTAAACTTCGATTTAACCCGCGTTCTTTTCGTGGCCTTGCACTTGTTCTGTTCCTTGCCCACATTAACGTAAAATACGCATTTGATTTCAACATTAAATTTGCTTGGCACATTTTAAGTCCAGTAGCATGCTAATTGGCTTAAAACACGCTGATAAAAAGAATCAAAACATAGCAGCGTTAATCTTTCAGTTCACTGGATTATTTTATTACATACTTACTATCTTGAGGACTTCCTTTACATATTTCACAGAAAAATTGATCAAATAAAGAAGAAAGTAAAATCCAGTTACATATTTTCTTAGCTTTCAACAATGTGAGAGAAGCATGCAATTAAACATCTCTTTAAACAATGAAAATGGTTTCAAATGCGTTGCAGCAATGAAAAGTATTGTTGTGAATTATGCCGAAAAATATTTTTTTTAAATTTATTAAAATTAGAGAAACAATTGTACGCCAACTTTATTGATATCATTGTAAGGGTATTTTTTTAAATTTTCAGATAGTATAAAAATAATTTTTGTGCTGTAATGTTTTTTGGAAGGTACTAAGGAAAAACCGCTAAAATTTAGCTTAATTATGCTAATTAAAATTTCAAAAACCGGCTCTGATGTGCACATTCCCTCCAAAGTATGTGTGTGCCAAATTTCGTTGCTCTAAACCTAGCGATCTGTCCTGTGGAGCGCCAACACACACACACATTCTCCTTTATTATTAGTAGAGATGTAAACTGCCTTCTTATAACCAACTAAAATAAGAAGAGATTGATGTTAATATACTCTCAGTGCAACATGAACTCTTTAACTAGTTGTCATGTTAAACTTCACTACAAAACATTCTTATACAATGAATATTGTATGACGTTTTGTTGATTTCTTCCAAAATCGGAATTTTTTTTATTATCAGCAGGAACTTAAATAACAAAGATAAAAAGCTTTAATAACATACTTTATAGTAACGGAACTAAAAAGCAGAAAATATTTTATCAAAATCTGTACTTCAAACCAAAATCATAAAAACATGCAATCGTAAAATACTATTAATTCTACTATCGTGAAATACTATTAATTTCTTAAGATTTTCATTCCAAAAACTAATCCAGAATGAAAATCTTAAGAAAGAGACATTAACTAAAATTTAGAAATATATTATAACTGAGAAAATATTCCAATTTACTTAAGAATATTTCTTAAGTAAATTGGCACTTTCGTTTTGTTTTGTCAACCACATTTTTGTTAAAGGAAAATTGTTTTCTGCTTCTGAATGAACTAATAACAGCGTGTTCTTAAAAGCTTTTGATTTTTTATTATTTTCTCCTTTTAATCTTTAATAGACTTCATAATTCATCATTATTTATATTGCAAAATGCTGTAATCGTTTTTTTTTTCTCAATTCACTACATACCGTCATAAGGAATAAAAATTTAATGAAAATTAATCGAATACCATATAATTAAGTTCGGAAAATATTAAAATACTCTATTGTCATCGGGAACACATGTGTACAAAATTTCAAAACTCTATTACATAAGCAAGTGAGTGAAAAAATAGATTTCAAAATTCCCTTTTACACACATGAAAGTAAAATTACTTTTTTTCAGAACAAAGTAAATACGCAAATTTCGCGTATTTTAAAAATTAACACATACCTCACGTTGACCTTTGTACTAATAATTTTTTTTTAAAAAATGAATCCCTCAATTACTGCTTTGAAAATTATCTCTTAGCTAACTATTTCATTCATAAAATTCTTAAGAAATAAAAGTGGGAAAACTGAATTCATAAATCATATTGAATGTATGATGTTTTCAAGAAATTAATAAAATTTTTCATAAACAGAATAAATTTTAAATGGTGTCGTTGTTAACTTCAAATTTTTAATGTCTATACCATTTGTTATCGTTTTAATATTAAAATTATAATATTTACGAAATTAAATATTTTATTCATTTCATGTAATGGAAAATAGAAGAAAAAAGAAAATCCCATTTTATGTAGTTAAAAAAGCTGACAGATATTAAAGGTATAATATTTTGTCATCAATTATTGCCGTCAGAAAAATTGATTCATAGCATCGAAACATTTTAAAATTAATTTAGAGCAGCAGCGCTTTTAAATTAATTATAATTTAAATAATATAGAATTATTTCAGCAAGCAATGGTATATCTAAGTGTAAAAAAAGTACTTCGTGTAATAAATATACTATGTCATTATTTAGTAAATTTTAACTATATAAGCATAAAAACGTTAACTATATGAGCACTAAATATATAAATATTTTGAAGCTTTCATATTTATCATCTATTCTACCTAAATAACTATCTATTCTATCTAATTTAACTCCATATATAATTGCTATCCAGAAGAGCTTAAATTAAACAAAACTAATAATGAATTGAACAAATGCAATTTTTTGAATCTGGAAATTGAAATTTTGAATTCAGGTGTCTCTATTGGCATTTATGATTAAAGAAAAGAATTTAATTTTAAGGCTATTACACTTTGTGACTTTCAAACTAATCTTCACTTTAAAATAATAAAAAATTCCATTTATTCTCAAATTAATAGAATAAAAAAATATTTGTAATAATCATTCAACTCTTGTTAAAGCTTTAGATAATTTAAAGAATAATTTAAAAGATAACGGCTACCCAAATATTTTCTTTGACATCAATAACTTATTTAAAAAGGTTTGAGGAGCTTTTATTCTTCTGTTAATTTGGTTCCAATTTTTCTCCATAGATGGAGCTAGGTATGCTAGCCTCTAGCATATCTAGCTCCTATATACTTCCTTTGTTCTGGTATGTTTCTCGGTAGCGTCATTCTTACTTCTATATTGGCAGAGGGTAAATGTTTACTTTCTCTAGTCTCTCTATTGGATTTGTTATAAAAGACTTTATTAAGTTTTTCTAAAGAGATTCTTTCCGTTATTTCAATTAATGGATAAATTCAGGCCACAGAGGGTATAATTTTTGACTATGTAGTCATTCCCTTGACAGAAAATTTATCCATATTAGAACTCCGATGGCGAGTGGCCTTTGAAAACTTTCGTCATTCGAGTTCTCTTCCATTTCTTCCATTCTAATTATTTTCTTTTATGTGTTTTAATTATTTTAATTATTAAAGCATGATTTTTTTTGTTTGATTCTATAGTAATTCGTTAGTTAATAATGGACAATATTGCTGATGCAATCACTGGATGCTGCTGCGTTGGAGCGCAAAAGGTGTATTGTTATCGCTATTGTTTTCTTCTTCTGTTTCTTATGTGTTTTTTTCTTTTTTTTTTGTATTGGATTATCTGTATTTTGTATTTTATTCGAAGTTGCAGCATTTGCGCCATTCTGTCTAATACAAAAATTTAATTATTTTTTTAATTTTTCATATCATTTGTTAAATTATACTAATTGTAATTGCTATTCTATCTAAACACGTTTATTACTAGCCGCCTACGGCGACCGACTTGTTCGCCGGGTATATAATTTCAATTGTATCTCTTTTGCATAATTTGATATTCGGGGTTCTTAACAAAGTAATTTTAAACTTTAAATTGTGCTAAACATTTAATCTGTGTTCTTTTAATAGCCTTGCCTCTGTTCTGTTCATTGTCCGCATAAAGGGCCCTAATGGAATCAAGTAATTGTCCATTTCATGTCACATCTAATTGTACGTTGTCGGCGCTAACTTCATTTTCTTGTTCCTCTTTCAAACTATGTATTTTATTTCAACATTAAAATGGTTCGGCATATTAATTGCAACCATAATCATTCAGCTTACTGGATATATTTCTTAATATAGTAATATCTCAAAGATCTTGGTTTACAGATTCCACAAAAATTTTGATGAAATATTTTATAGTTTTCTTTAAAAGTAAAACGTATCGGGATATTGCCTCAGCTTTCAACAATGTAAGAGAAATAAGCAATTAAATATTTATTTAAACAATGAAAATGGTTTGAATAGCATTGCAACAATGAAAAGTATCGTTGTAAATTATGCCAAAAATATTTCTTTAAATTTATTGAAATTAGAGAAAAAAATTTGTACAGCAACTTAATTGATATCATTGAAAAGATAATTTTTTGATTCTTAAATGGTGTAAAAATGATGTTTGTGTTATAATATTTTCGGAAGTTATTAACCGCTTAACTTAACAGCCCGGGAATACTCGTGCATCGAATTATCGAAATTTTAGTCTTATAAACTAAAATTGAATCATTAATTAGCTTTATAATTTGACACAAAAAATATGTAGGATCCATAAACATCTTAAGTATCCTATGCCTTCTTAGATGAATGAAAACGACAGCCCCTTTCCGAAACAGGAGGGGTCATCTTATTAGATAGCAAAGAAAACTATTCAGTTAAGTGGTTAAGGAAGAACGCCACAATTTCGCTTAATTTTTAACTAATTAAAATTTCAAAAAATAGCTCCGAGGTGCACATTCCCACCTTCCAAAGTATGTGCCAAATTTCGTAGCTCCAAGTCAAGCGGTCTGCCCTGTAGACTGCCAACACACAGACACATTTTCCTTTATTATTAGTAGAGATATGCTAATATATTTATTTAGGATGTTTTAAAAACCAACCAACATTGATAAACCTTTAAACCAAAGTTTTCAACCCAAATCATTTTGGAAATTGTTTTATAATTCCATTTTGAGTTTTATATTGCTACGATCAAATAGAACCGGGAATGTTTCATACAAAACGCATATCTGCTAGAAATCGGTTGCAAACTTTTATCAAATATTTTTGCATTTTATATAAAAATCTGTCAACACTCAGAATGTAATTTCAAATTATCGTCTGAAATAAATCTCTTTTTTAACGAGATAAACATTTCAACTTTGTCGATTTTTCGAAAGGGTTCATTCAAAATTTCCCGTCTTTTAGCCTCACCTTTATAAATATCGAAGAAATAATATGTATCTGATTAATGAAATGTGTAAAATTGTTAAAGGACGCTCGTTTGCCGCCAATTCTATTTCTAGATTCAAACCATGAGAAAGGAACAAGTCTCTTCACTAAACTAGCTCGCTCTCACTAACTAATCTAGTTTTATCCGCTTTGTCGATGGATGTACAAAAGCTTTTTGATGTTCGGTGTTTCTACCCTCAAGAGGATGAAAATGCTTTAATTTACATAGATTTGACCGAGCAGTTATTGATCGACTTTCCAATAATCAGTTTTCAATAATTTCACTTGTAGTTTAGTGCTGAAGTTCCGCGAGGATGCGAACAGTTTTGTCTTGAGAGAAATCGATGTATTATTTTTGAAATCAATCTGAATAGCTTTTGTATCGAGTTAAAATGTTACGCAAATATACTTAGAGACTCCTTCTCTAATTTTAAGTGAAACAATGAAATAGAATAGTTGAAAATACAGTTTTCTTTCCTCAAAAACATTTTATCTTTTACCAATCAATGTTTGGCTTCCTGTTTCTCATTCGAAATTGTTAGTATAGCTACGCTACTATTTAATAAGCATTAATCGTGAAATCATTTTCAAGATACAGAGTAAAGTTTCATAAAACTTTTTTGTCCCCTCCTCCCAAAAAAGAAATTTATACGCCATTTATTGCATTTTAATTATTTGTCTTTCTAGTTTCAGAAAATTCCTTTCTTGGAATTGTATACCATGACGGTTTAGTTCAGGGTTTATTTGCATGCCTAAAAATCGGGAGTGTTCACCCCTAGAATTTCTGTTACAATTCCGTATAAGAATGTCACTTATAATGTGTGGGCAAAAATGACTGCCTATGTATTATGGCATCGAGTATTCTCGACCAGAATGCATAAACGTTCCTCTTAAAATATCCAAAATTAAATGTTCCTCTGGCAATTTGTTACTGTTGCTCTTTGATTTCGTAATTTCGATGTTTTTCTGCAATAACTTTGGTTACTGTTATCTAAAGGAAAACTGAACAGATTTTTTTGTTTGTCTTACTCCTATATATAGGAGCTAAGTCAAGACTTCTACTTCAGGGTCTCTGTGGTCAACAAAAGCTGTCACGCTTTCCCTCTATCATGAATCCTCGACTAGTTACTGTGTGTCCGCCACGAGAACTCTGCTCGCCAAGTTGTCTCGTTGACGGCGATAACTATAGAAACAGGTTATCGTAGGAGGAATCCATTTCGAGTAGATAGATGTCCTCTTTTCACCTACGTAAACTGGCGCTAAGAATAAAATAAAATCCTGACATCTGTCGAATTCCTCTATTCGAAATAGATCTTCCCTAACATAACCAGTTGCTATAGAGACCGCCGTCAACGAGACAACTTGGCGAGCAGAGTGCTCGTGGCAGACACACAGTACATTAGACCAAGTGGGATTTGTCAACAACATCGACAAAAGAATGCAGTTTCTACTTCATCTTGAAATTCACTAAATTTAGATAATTAAATACGTTATCGATCCAACAGTTTTGTTGCAGGGTCAGGGCCAATGCCATCCATCTGGCTCGTTGCGTTTTAGATTTATTGTGTTCATATATTCACGAACCGACAGAGACACAGATAGAATTCCAAAACTGGGCCTTTTTCCTCCAGCCTCAAAGCGTTAAAAATATATAAGACAAGATTAATTCATGTCCAATCACTCCGACCTGGCGCTAGGCCATCAGGTATATCTGAATGTAGGCAGCCGCGTAGCATGGTCGTTAGGGTACTCGGCTGCTAACCTTTATCCTTCGATAGCTCAGTTGGCAGAGCGGTAGGCTGCAGCAGGGTATATCTGAAAGACAGTCGCTACGACAGTTCGAGTGCTGAAGCCGGAGTCCTTGTAGCCATCACCGGCCACTGCCCGACCCCTTCTGTAGGAGAAACGCACTAACACTGGCAGAGGGCAAGCCCCAACCATTATTGTACCGTCCGGGGAAGCGCGATCCCTCTAACTTATCTGATGGCTTCTCATCAACGTACTCGTGGTGCCCTCCAGAGGGACAAAGACAAGATTAAAATAATCCATCTCCAAGGCATGCTAAAATTGCAGCAGCTAGCGTGGGGAATTGTACTAAGACATTAACATTCAAAATCTGTCACACAATGAAGAACTGGTAGCTTTTTAAAACACTTCCCTTCCATTCATTTTTGCAGTTCTGAAACCGTGTCGTCTTAAACACTTGCCCAACGAATCAGCGCCACGAAAGAGAACACTTCCTCACATCTCGTCTCTTTTCACTTTCAGAGTGCAATAATTGTTTTATATTGCATTATATTTCCGTTTTGTAGATCGATCGTAAGACGAGTGGGTCAGATTGATCGAAGTGGCGTTAACCTCTCCGCGAGAACGAGGCACCAGGGGCGGAAACTGTCCTGCAGAAGAAAAGGGAAGGAAGAGCATTACCATCTGGTCCAGACTTGAGGGGGGTGACAAAAGATCAGTATGTTATATTTAGTAACGCATATATGATTCGGTCTTATATAAGATGCCCTTTAAGAATTGTCTGTACTACGTTATTAAATTAGATGTACTGACTTCGACAATATGCTGAAACATCAATTCTAGTTACTTTTATTAAATCAATGGGTTACTGAACTCAGTGAATTTTTGTGTTTGTGTATCTCAAAGACTTAATTTACGACTGATACAAATCATGTTACGCTCGGAAAGTGTTTTCTTTCAATTGGTGTCTTTTCTAAGTTTTGCATTTCTTCATTGGGTGTGAAAAGGAATGGCTTATCGCATCGAACGGACAGACATTAAAAAGAAATGCTAATCCAAAGTTCTCTGCAAATACCGTTATTTTGGTCACATATATCTTAAATTAATAACGTTTTTATATATAAACTTCTATTCCCACTTTTTAAAGAACTGCTAAAATTATAATTAATACTGAGTTTAATTTAGTTATAATTAAGGTCCCGTTTTGAAGAAACACGAATGTTATTTTGGAACGGACCTCGTCATTTTGAGCCGCGGTCAGACGACGAGGACAACACATGGGCTGGAAATCCTCTCCAGGTTTCCGCACCACACCAGCGGGAGGATGTTTGGCCACTTCGTATGATTTAGCGTGCAGCAGGCCCCATACACGGCGGATCTTCTATGGAATCGGGTTTCGAGCCTGGAGCCCTCCGGCCTCGAAGCCGAGACTTTTCCACTAGGCCACTGCAGCCAAATAATTAATGCTGAAATTTTATGATGCATAAATATGTAAGAGGTAAAATTCAATGCGCCTATATGTTTTTATTATTTATGCCAAAGCTTCTTTAATTCTTTTTCCATACCGAACCTTTTTCAAGCAGAAAATGCTTCCGAGCAGAGCTGGTTTATTAAATAAGCAAAGTAGGCATCTGCCTAGTAGCCCCGCAATTTCGAAGGGGCTACAGTTTTTTAAGAGACTTTCAAAATAATCTAATTTTGTCCTTTCATTTAATTTAGGAAGGCCGCGAACTCGAGTATATTCGAGTTAAAATCAAATACAGCTTAAATTTTGGAATACTATTCTAATGACATTTCTAATTAATTATCTTTTGCGAGATTTATAATTCTAAAAAAAGTACGTTGCTAAATAATTTTTTAAATGTCCGATCCTATAATTAAATGGAATTCAGATAGTGTTAAAAAAGTTTTGCCATTATTTTTTAATTATTTTGTATAAAATTACATTTAAATTTTAATTTTGTATTTTTTATACGTGATATACTGAAACTAACTCTCTTGGAAAGTGATTCACAAATAAATATTTTGCTAATTCAGCTTATTAAAATGTGCAACTTAACACTGCTTATATAGAGAATAAATTAAAATAAATAAATAAATATCTAGTTTTGGAAATTGGGGGGGAAAGAAGGGGCCCGAGACCTGCATTGCCTAGGGGGCCCAAGAGGGCTTAATCCGGTTCAGCTTTCAAGCCCTCATATCCGTCAGTAAAGTTTTGTTTTGAGGCCAAACCTGAAAAACAAATCAATCAGAAAAATGAAGCATTAATTAATGATAACTAAAAAATTAATTAAAAATAATTATTTAGTAAATATTAATGAAATCATTTGAAATCAAGATGATTTTTAAACTCTATTTTTTTCTGAAAAGAGGTGAAGAATAAGAAATAAAGACCCTATGAGAGTTCTTGAGATCTCGCGAAATCTATATTTCTTTTCATTCGTAGGCCAGTCATGTATTATTTATTTTATCCATTTTTAACAAACTCCATCTGCACCTACCGAAACCGCATGAGAGCCACATAAGCTATACAGATGGAGGTGTGGTGTGAAGATACCAACCCCTTAACAGTGTTGTCTTTTATACAATCTAATTAGATGACCCCCTCTGTTTTGGTCGTATTGATTCATCTGCACGCCCATGGAATACTTGAGATGCTATAAATTACCTGTCTTTTTTGTATCGAGTTATAACGTCTACGAATGACTTCATTTTAGATTATAAGTTTAAAAATGACATAATTCGGTGCACGAGTGGAGCTCGAGCAAAACAGTTAAGGGGTTAAAATACGATGCTCACATTTGGCCTACAGGTTAGTTTTTAAGAACGCAAATTTAACTTTCTTAAAATTGAAACTCTCCTGTCTTAGAATTTGTGCATATTCTATGTCAGATCGCAACTCTTCATTTTCTATATCTCACAGCCTAATCAGTAGATGTTAAGTCTACAGGTTGCTACTGGAAAACAAGTCACCATTCAAAATTGCTTCCACGTCAAGCGAAAATTTTAAACTCGACACGTCAAGTATCGATAAACGACAGGGAAATCGATGCCACAGAGTTCCCCACAAAGACAAATCCGTGGTCAAACTGCAAACTTTCCTCAGGAGCCGAAAGTTCTGCCAGCCCTACTCATCACACGTTTCATACTTTACCCGATATTTTATCTCCTTGTCACCTACTTCGTTGAGTAAGATGGATTAATGCTCCAGTTCTTTCCCTTCTCTGTACAGCAAATGGAATGCAAATAGTGAGACATTTTTGAAGGTGAGTCGGTTACTAGAACTGATTCTTCGAAAAACACTCGTTAGTACTGACTCGCCTGACACGTTGTAAAGGTCACAAGATGGTGCTCGTTACGTAATGTTAGAAAAATAATGTTCTTGTTCCGATAGTCTGATTTTATAGACACGCTATTTGTAAACATCATTAACATATTAGGTCTGAACCCGATGGGTGAACGGAGAAATTTCCGGAAATTCGAGATGAGTAACAAAGTTGGATCAATTAACTCAGCGAAGTATAGTAAAATATTACAGCTGAATTTGAAATGCAGGCGTTTTTACTTGTTTGCGCTTATTGATTGAAAGTTATCATTCTATTAAATGGTATCTTTTACTACGGTATCTCATTTCACAACCTTTTCTCTGAAAGAAAATAATTTTCTCGACCCAGTTTTTAAGAGAAAATGTTTTGTTTGTTTTTTTTTGCTACCCAGGAACGCTTGCAGTGCAGGAACGCTCTAACCTGGGTGACGAAAATTGAGCGGTTTTAAGGATGTTTTCACAATTTTTTATTTATTTCTCGTAAAAGAGCCGGCCCCAAAACATGTAGGGGAAAGTCGGGTAAGAAGACGAAGAGTCTAAGATGACGAATTGGATTTTTCTCGAAAATTACACTAGATGGCAGCCCCGATCCTGCATCATCAGAGATCTCTAGTGACCAGACACCCATGTCATGCCAAAAGATTCCATCCCGTCATTTGTGTGATTCATAATACCTGGTGTTTTGAATTCAAATGTGATTTCACTAAATGATATATACTCTTTACAGAATGATCTAATCATTATTATGGACTCGTCTTTCTGAAACGAACTATGCTGTGTCTAACTTGGAATTAAGGGATAACAGCCTTTGTTGCTTCAAATCCCATAACTCTTTTATTCAAATTCACTAATACATGGTAATGTGTTTTAGAGTTGTTACGATGTAACTTTTGGTTGGTGCTTCGTAAGGGATAGCGTTCAGGGAGTGAATAGTTTTGATTTATACATGTGATATTCGTAAAGAGCTAATCAAAAGGTTTGAAATGAGGTATTATTTAAATTTTTTTGATGAGCTGATAGCCTTCGATGTTTTTTAAATAAAAAGGCGAAAACGGGTAAGATGACAAATTAGGTGGAGGGTAAGATGACGAACCCCTCCACTTTAATTTATGATCTCGTAGTGCTACCTGACTGCCACTTGCCCTTCCTGCAACTCACTGGCACTCCAGTGGCAAATGTGTATCTAATTTAAAAAGGAGATGGAAGAAAAAGAATATAAATGAAAACCAGTTGAAGAAGGCTGAAGTTCATAAGACCAAACATAACAAACTTTCTGAAAATTCCACAAAAAAGTTAATTTTCTGAGACTGAAGACTGAATTCATTCATTTGAATTTTCTTATGTTGAAGCCGAAGTCAGTCTGGACCCAGAGGTCCTCGTTAATGAAGAATGCATCATTTGCAGTGAGCAAGGATACACGGAATTGGGATTCCAATATTTTACATGCAAGCTCTGGCCCCATTCCACCTGCACTGCCTGGGACAAAATTCAAGCCCATGGCGATGCGATTTTTGTAATTGATTTTATTTCTTAAGGTTTGATTCTCAAATTTCGATTGATAATATTTCATTTGTTTTGTGCTTTTACTTTAGTCCGATTATGTTTGTTTTCTGTTATATGCAACTTATTATGATCAAAATGTGATCTCAGCCAGCACTTTTAACCTTTAGGCTTCGGGGACTTAAACAAGAAGAACTGCGTTGAATGTAGGGAGTGTGTCTGGTTCAGCAGTTGTACCGACCCACGTTCAAAGGCAAAAAATTTTTTGGTACAACAGTCATACCACCCGTAAGAAAAAGGTTAAATAATTTTCTGATAGCATATGGATGTTGAATTAAATTATCTCAGTTTGTCATCTTATCGGACACCTGTTAGGAAACTTGCACTTAAAATATCAGGGTCCGAATTTTTCGAACCCAGATCAGATATGACGGTTCTCACTATTTTAAATCATTTAGCGTTTGAAGCAGCATCGATTCACTTTCAGGTTTTTACAAATTAGGTATTCGTCATCTTACCCGACATCGTTCGTCATCTTACCCGCACAGTCGGGTAAGATGACGAAAGTGACATTTTTTTCTAAAATGAAATTTTGGGATCTCAAATTTGAAATTAAAAATTTTTTAAAAAATATCACTTTAAAATGAAGAGTTTTTGCCGCAAAAATGATCCTCCAGCAACGAATATTGAAGTCAGGAAAAATCCCCAAAGCTTAAGGTCGCCATCTTACCCGACTCTCCACTACACTTAGAAAAATAGAATGCATAAATAGACCATTTGATAATTTAACACGTTAACTGTTACAATTACGTTACTATTAAAATGTACACGTTAACAATTTAACACACTGTGACGTCGTGAGATCACGGGTAGCGTGAATCAACAACTAAACTAATATCAAATCTAATAATTTTATTTTAAAGTTTATTGATTACAAAATAAGCAATAATTTATGTACAGAATATTATAGACGTGAGTAAATGTGCAGGATGGTGTTTGAGACAGCCTCTGCAGGTAGAAATAACAGTCATTTAGAGCAACGCCTCTACTTAAACTATTGTTCAATGAGTCCTCATGAGCATCCGCTCATCTCGAATAAACTCCAACAGTTCAGATGCGAGAGCTATGCTCTTCTAAACAGTTACACAGAAGCGTACAGCTTCTTAACTCTGCTCTACAACTGGCCGCAAAGGACTCGGATATTTCTAAAACCGATCCGAAGATCCAGCACTCGAAACACGATGCTGTGATCGGAATCCGATCAATAAGTGATCGCCGATCGAAAATCAACTCTCTTCTCTCTTCTTCTTTGCCGCAGCTTAAATCTTCGTTTTCCCAGGAACGAGGTCCGCCCAACAAGTGAAGTTTTCCGCCCAATTCGTGAGGATTCGCTGACCATTCCGTGATGTCCACCAATGAGGTCTTCCTCTCCCCAGGCGGTTGATTTATATCCAGTGACAGTCTTGGCTATTAGCGGTCTGGTCTATAGATAGTCTCGTCTCAGTTCAACTGAGAAGAGACATCCATCACTCCTTCTTAATTGGGAGTTTCCGAAAATGTTTTGTGTGCCAAGTGTCACTAGATATAGAGTGGAAAAATCTCTTTGGGCGAATTTTCCTTTGTGGAGTTTTTTCCGACCATCCAGGTGGCTACTTTGGCGGGCCAATTTTAGCAGCTGTTCTGGAATCTTCACAACACTCACTCTGTTTTCGACAGTAGACGGCCTCATGAAGCATATCTAACTCATGACGGTGGTTCTAGTCTTACTTTGTCTAGCATATCTAGCCAAATACATGAGTCAAAGACTCATGATAAAGGAAAACTGTGGCATCTTCTGTTTGTCAAAGCGACATTGAAGAGCCTGAGGTAGATATATGGGAGTTGGCTGCGTGCCTGGAGAACTTTAAGGAGAAACTGACCCACAGTTGTGTTTCCTTCCAAGAAAAATCAGGAAAACTTCCAGCAAATAGTCCGACCGCGGCGAACAGTTCGTTGCTTAAGGACGTATCGTTCTACCAGTTTTTGAATCCTGCTGGTTAAGAGCACAGCCAGAGGATAAAACCCTACAACCTTCTTCGTCCTATTCATGTTCCTCAATTAGGTCATGCCTTTACCTATTAGGTCCCTGGTAGCCATGGGTAATCCATACACCTCTTTATTTCTTTCAAAACAAAATGCCGTAAACCCAGGGAAAACTTCTTTTTACTAGTACGGTATTTAATGCATCGAATTATTGTTGAATCTTCACCGAGAGATGGTGCCATGAACAATCTACTTGTAGTTCTGCAGTGCCTATATAAGGCTAGAAATTGATGTAGCATTCGCAATTGAATCTCAGTGTCTATGTTCAATGTTGGGCGATGCCCTTTTATTCTTGTTCATTTTATCCGTATTTATTCTGTTTTTAAATATGATGCCGTTTTCAGCCTGTTGGTGTTTAATAAATTGTTTGTTCCTTTATATGGAATGTTCTTGACTTGAAACTAAATCCTACAACTATTTAAAAGTAAATAAAAAATTGATATAGTTATTTCGTAAATTTTATTGCAATACCCTAAATTTATTTGACTTTCTTGTATATTGTTGCTTATAAATGTTGAATATTCGATGTTAATTATTCTGATTAATTCTAGCTTATTCGACGTTAATTAATATTAAATGTTAATTATTCGAATTCTTATTTGCTGAGAGGCGCTTTGCTAACTTCCTTCCGCCAAAATGCCTCTCTACGATCCATAATTTAAAAAGCCCGGCTCTATTAGAAACAAGATCTTTTCTGATGGGACTCCTTCAATGTCATCCCCCCCCCCCCCCCTCCCCTCTTTACTCCACTTTCAGGCTAAAGAAGTGTATGTAATTGCAATGGAAATAAATAAATCTCGAAGTGAAGCCTTCAATAAAGACTTCTTTTAAGGAAAAGAAAACTATTTTCAGTCACGGGTAATTTCATTTTGCATTGTCTCGATGTAAATCTATGAACTGAATTTTGATCTAAATACGAAATCAAAGAATGATGCATTCGATATTCACTGATCAAGCGAATAAAAAAAAGTTTTTTTCAGAAAAAAAGAGCTTAAGCTTTATTTTCTCAAGAATAATGAAACGTTGAAATAAAGTCTAAAGAAATAGTTAACTGTGAATATAATATTGGAAATGCATTTATCTTCAATTTCGCATTGGATAGTCATATTGCCTGAAATTGTTCGTGATAGAAAATTTCCAATAAAGCGCACCATTCGCTTCTAGCATTTAGTATACATACCGCTAAAGCGGGGAAATGTGATCTGCAGATTAAATAAGCCGTTACTATGTGAAAAATTGTTACATTTCTCACATTACGTAGATAATCAGCATATTAACCGCTAGCAACTCGTTAAAATGACTGAAATGAAATGAAATGACTTTTTAGTTTTTACTTTACAATTCATTGTTATAACTATTATGGAATCGTGAAGTCACTTTTTTCTGAAATTCACTACCAGGTGGCACCACTGGTAAGAAAAAAATTTGATTACAGCAATCGAGTAGCTGATAATTAAGTTCAGGAGATATGAAAGTGGTCT
This sequence comes from Araneus ventricosus, assembly GCA_013235015.1. Taxonomy (NCBI): domain Eukaryota; kingdom Metazoa; phylum Arthropoda; class Arachnida; order Araneae; family Araneidae; genus Araneus; species Araneus ventricosus. Next base: position 2,808,915 of record BGPR01000026.1, on the reverse strand, counting down.
ATTGTCACGAACAACCTTCAGAGCTCTGCCACATCAGAAAGCGAGTGAAAAATCGATCACGAAATTCCACCTTTACAAAAATGAAATAAGTCAAGTCAAGTGAAGATATATAACAAGAAAATAAGGAAAAAAGTAATATTATTTATTTAATTTTCGATATCTAAAGAATCAAGTTTATTGAATTAATCAATCAACAAAATGGGTGAAAGAATCAATCATTGTACAATCAGAAATCAGGAAACTTAGCCCTCATTTGGCATCCGGGTCAATTGAAGAACGATCGCTGCATTCGGATACTGAAAGTGTAAATAAAATACTTCGCAACAGCTCGGATACTGAAATCAGAGTACTAACGGCCATCACCGGCCAAGTCACGGCCCCTCCCGAAGAAGGTACGTATCGCCATCAGTGAGAGGTAATGCAACCCAGACCATTACTGTACCCACGTCCAGGAGCGAGAACCCGTTCACTTATCCGGCGTATTCTGCTCCGCGTACTGGTGGTGCCCCTAGGTGAGATTCAATCAATGAACAAAGTCAAATGAGTTTTAAAAGCTTTAGAAAGCGAGAAAAGTTAGGGGTTTGGGGAAGGAAAAGAAAAGAGAAACGCAAACTTTCGCTATTTAATGATATGGAATACGTTTATATACATATTACCTAGGTAAAGTTCTTAAAAAGCACTTTTATAGAACAAATCAGGTAATTTGCAGATTAATTAGGTAATGTGCACGCTAACGGTTTTCGAACTTCAAAGGCAACATATACGAGGGGATATCAAAAAGTTTCGAGATCGGCTCTGTTGTTAAGAAAGTAGTTTATGTATCTACGTGGACACACTTTCACCTTTAAAGTAGTCTCCTTGCACCGCAATAAAGCATTCCCAGCGTTCTTGCCAATCCTCGAATTGGTCGACTTCTCGAAAGGCGACAGAGGCCGCGGTGACCCAGTGGCAAGGTCTCGGCTTCGGGACCGGAGGGCTCCAGGCTCGAAACCCGCTTCCGCTGAAGATATCTCGTGTATTGGGCCTGTTGCCCGCTAAATCATACGTAGGGATCAAACGTCCTCCCACTGGTGTGGTGCGGAAGTTAAGAGAGGAGGGTGCCATTTCAGGTGTCGTCCTCGTCATCCGGCCGCGCTTCAAACTTACGACGTTCGTCACAAAATAGCCTCGTTTTGCTTCTAAACGGGACGCTAATGTAACTTAACTAAACATCTCGAAACGTGGCAAGCACCTGGTGCAGTTTGCATTGGATCTCCGCGATGTCTCTCTCGTTGTCTTCCAGTGATGTTTTTTCGCTCTCGAAGCGCGGGTGCCGCTCAGAACATCTTTCGCGACTCATGGCAGCATCGCCGTAAACCTGCTGCATCGTGCGCAACGTCTCTCTGACAAATTTATGGAGTTCCGCGCAAAATTTTACTTTCGATCTTTGCTCACGTTAAGATCAAGGATGTAATAACGCACGTGGTCATAAAAGCAATGTCTTTTGGCTCGCTGACTTGCGAATGCCTGTGCAATCTGTGATTGTGTATGCGGCTTTGTGCTGCTGTCTGTTGGCGAGCTACAAAATTAGTCTTGAAAATTCTGGAAACTACCTCGTACATCATTCTCTGAAGCGTTTCACTCGATGAAAACTGCGGGAACTTGCAATCGAACCTCCCTAAATTTACCGTGCAAGATCCAGATTTCTAGAATATACACTTAAAGACAACTGTTTGTTGCTGCCTTTTACAGCCGTGGAATATCGCTCACTTGAAACACGTGAGAAGAAATGCGCCAGTTTAATTTTGGAATCCATTACCCATTTTGCAATAGTTATTTGCAGTATTGCGTCACAGCATAGCGTAAGCCTCCGCGCACACGTTCAGTGACTTGCTCCTTCACGCTTATGACGTTAAAGTATTGGCTCTATGAAAACAAGAATAATAAACCAAAATAAACGACTCGACTTTCTCGTATACGTAAAGAGTACGATGCGTTCTGTGTTTAGCTTAATAGTAAAATGAAGAGAATCGAGTGAGCATTTTTCCTTCCATCCAATTGGGTCCAACATTTGGCACGTATCTGTAATTTTGGTGTCAATCAAGACAATACCAAATTTCATTATCTATCTCGTTGTGTATTTGCGTTGCCGAGTTTACATACGCGCGATTTCACAGACCTACAGACAGTTAACCCGTTGACAGATGCAGTCCGAAATTTGTTACAGACGTACAATTGGGACGATAAAACCATATAACAACTTCCATCCTAGATTTTTGATTCTTTGCGGGTTGTTTTTATTTATTTATTTTAAGGTAAGGTGTTCACATGCATACGGATGAACAGACAGGCGCACTTTTCCTTGGCGGATTCTCTTCAAAATTTGACACAGATCTTCAATTTTGATGGAAATAAAAGTGTTCAGCCATTACTAGACAACACGTAGTTGTCTAGCTCAGAGTTTCCAAACCTATGGGCCACGGCCCGCCTCGGACAGCGTATTAGTGGCCGTGGAACGCTAGTCAAGAGTCGAAGGCAGGGGAGCTTTAAGACTCATTTTTTGCTTTATAAAACAATATATTTAATCCCATAGAAAAGTCTTTTTTGCTTTGGGGTTAATGTTTTTTGGGGGGATAGCGGCCTATTTTAACGTTTATTCATCAGATGTTAGCAGAAAAAAGCACTAGGAAGCTTCCCCTCCTGATGAGTGTTTTGCCATGATATTTTTCCTTTATTTTATATTTTCCAAATTTCTCGCTTCATCTTTTTCTTGTTTACATTGTAATATATAATATGCGCATGTGTATGTTCGATTTTTTTTAATTGTTTCATATACTTAGTGGGTGTCAAAGTATTTTTTACTCAACAGGTGGTCCGCCTAACCAAAAAGGTTGGGAATCGCTGATCTAGCTGATTCCGTTTCGAGATGGCGTGTTTACAGGCTGACTCCAAAAATATTTTTAGGTAGATTCCTTATAGGAACTCTACCTATTGCAATGGTTCTCATGACACGACTTTCGGAAAATTTCTGCAGATTTTCACCGATCATGACCCCTAGAACCCAAAACCACCGTTCGTTAAAAAGTTTATATATATATATATAAGGATAGTGAAAATGTCGGTCGAGTTCGTAGATGGGCTATTCAGCTCAAAGGGGGTGGAAATGGTGAAGGATAGAAATTTTCATTTTCCCATAATTCCTTTACAAATGAAAATAGAAAGAAAATTCAAATTAGGCGATTTATTGCCTTATCATAACGAACAATTTTTGAATTTAAATGTTTTCGATAGCTACAATTGCTTAGAAGTTATGAGCAGAAAAGTGATTTTCCCACCCTTCCCCTCCTCTCCCCCTAACTTAAAGTACGTTTTAACTTAAGCATGTTACCCCTTGTTGGAAAGCTCTCGTCATTTGCAGTTTCTTCCACTCTCTTTCATTCTTGTAGCTCCAATACTGAATAGAGGGCAAAATGTTCTTTTCCTTATTATTAGTAGTAGAGAAATATATGCATAACGCTTTGGCCGGTGTTATTTTGTAAACACGATAACTAGAGTAATTTTGATTAGATTTTAACTGGCGACGGATATGTTGTAAGGACGGAGAAAAGCTCGGCCCAGTTCACAGATGGACTAACCAGCTCAAAGGGGGTGGAAATGGTGGGGGACTGAAAATTTCATATTCCCATAATTCCCTTACGATTCAAGATAGAAAGAAAATTCAAATTAGGCGAATTATTGCCTTGTCACAACAAACAACTTTTGTATTGAAACTTTTTTGATAGCCACAATTTCTTAGAAGTTATGAGCTAAAAAGCCATTTTCAATCCCCTCCTCAACTTATCATTTCCCCATAGCTCTGTTACGACTAAAGATAGAAAAAAAATTTCAATTAAGCGAATTATCACCTTATGATAACGAACAACTTTTATACTAAAAGTTTTTTGTCTGCTAGAATTGCTTATAAGTTATGAGCTGAAAAACGATATTCAATTCCCCCCCCCCCCAATTTATCATTTCCCCATAGCTTCGTTAAGATTGAAGATAAAAAGAAAATTTCAATTAGGGGAAATTATCACCTTATCATAACAAACTACTTTTATATTGAAAGTTTTTTGACAGCAAGAATTACTTAGAAGTTATGAGTTCCCATCAACCGCATTCACTTTCACTTTTTATACGGTATAATATATAATTAATTTATGACTAATTAATTTATAGTTAATATCTTTGTTAAATTTTGTTAAATATAACTGTTAATTGATATACCTGGCTTTGCTCCGGATTAAAATGTTTTCATGTTTAATATTTTTAATGTAAAAATTACTATTGTATAAATATTATAATACACAAATTCCTTTTCTGATCTAAAACGCTTTAAATTAAAATGAGAATATAAATTGAACCAGTCGATTTTTAAAAACATCCGTTTTCTTCATACATTATTATTTGTTATATAGGTACTTCAAATTTTGTTAACAATTACTAAAGTCAATGAAAGGTTTTAATGAATATTCTGAAACAATTAAATTAACTATTTAATTATTCATTAATTTAAAGCGTGAAAATAAATCAATAGCTGGTCCCGATATAAATTGTTATATCGTCTACTTTTAAAATTTTCTTTTAGCATTCTTCCTTCCGGAAACAGTTCTTCGTATTATTTTTGATCAACAAGAATATTGTTACGAATTCAGTTTAAAATTACTTTTGAAAAAAATATTAAAATGAGAGAAACAAATTTATGGAAATAAAAGACATCGCGGAAAAACGCCTTGCTTAATTTTTAATTAAGTGAAATTTTAAACATCTTTTAGGCTTTGAAAAGTTGAAGGTGACCTTTCTCTTTTCTTAAATAAAAAGTTTGATTGAAATCAGTCCAGTGGTTTAGGAGGAGATGTGGAACATACATACATAGCCACAGTTACTTTTATTTAAATTAATATAATTAATAGATAATTATAAGATAAAGATTACTGGCATATAGTATGAGCCATGAAAAAGGTTTTAGTGAAGTTTTGTAACAATTAATTTTTAACTTTAATTAAGTAAATAGTTAATTTTAATTAATCAAATAATTTTACTGGTTAATTTGATAATAGGTCTTTTGACAGAATACTTTAATTTGATATTTAACTAAACATGGCGGGAATATGATTTGTTTAATGAAATCAATATAAAGTAGCCAAAAACGATAGATATATAAATAAGAGTTTCCTTTATCCTTTTTACTATTGAAAAATATCTCCTTAACTTTAAAATTGTTTGGGATTGTGTGCCTGAGTATTTGGTTTTAACCGTCGATAGAGATTTAAATTTACTGTTCAAATTGGCTGCATTCATATCCTATGCTTTAAAAACACGTATTAAATTTGCCACACACAATGTTTAATAATTTTATTCTCTTATATGTTAAAAATTTAGTGACTATTATCTCTGTAACCAGGGAGTTCTCTAAATGAGCCCATTTTAGTAGTATTTAAGTGTTTCTATGTCATGTGATTTTACCATATGACAAAGTAATGTTCGCACAATTATATTGTAACCTAGATTAAATAAATTAATTTTTAAATCTAGAGTCTTTCTTCATTCGTGCCAAGAATCAATTTCTTGTTACTGTTTCAGATAGGCTGTCTTAATGTTATCTAGGAGATATTTGCACTGCTGAGATGTTTATTTCTTTATGACTCCTACCTGTTGAATGATTATGTGTTGAGATATAAAAAAATTGACCAATGTACTGACTGATAAATCTATCATAACTTTTTGGGATGAAAAATGGAATGATAAAACCTTAATATAGCAAAAAATTAAATGACATGAAAACAGAATCACAATTGCAATGTGTAGAAACAATAAAGTCATTAGCTATGTCTGTATTGATCAATATGTAATATTTCATGACTTTTGTAACATTAACTTAAAGGAATCTACCTTTGCCTTCAAGCTTGCCGAAAAGGGATTTTTTTTTTTCGGACTCGGGAGAAAAGGCGGAGAATCTTAAAAATCTCGCGGATGATTTTTTTGACGATAACAGTTATTTTTCTTTGTATTCTCCACGGTGTGGTGTGGAATTCTGGAGAGGGGATGCCAGCGCAGGTGTCGTCCTCATCATCTGACCGCGGCTAAAAATTACGAAGTCCGTCCTAAAATATCCCACAAGTTGCTTAAAAAAGACACTTTAATATAACTAAACTAAATTAAACTTTATATAATAATTAATACAATACAATACTGTTCAATAATTTCTCACTGCAACAAAGCTCAAGCTCAAACTGCATTCAGATTTTAAAACGATCCTTGATTCAATAGACAAACATGTATTTGCTTTTATCTCCATGAATTTTCTTAGAGGTTTTTAAGTAATACCCTTAATTTCTTAGGATTTGTTTAAAAAACTATATGTTATTTTTGTTAAGATACTAATAATAATTTTGTTAAGATAATCAGTCAAATCAAATGTATTTACATTTTTTTTTATCCAAAAATTACCGAAATCGTTCACGCAATTTTTTTTAAAAAAATGTGTTACCTTTATTATTGGATTAAAATACTACAGATTTTCTACATAATTCTGTACATTCTTATAGTTTTATACATTTTTATTTCATATGAAAAATTTTATGCAAGCAAAAATAAAGAAATCTTATAAAATTTCATGACTCAATTACTTTATATTATTTATCTGCTATTTTTTCGACTATGTATGTATTGAATATAAACAAAATTTTCTGAACAACTGAATTTTTCTAAACCAACAATTCTTTCTCAAAAGATGGAGAATTTCATCTATTAAAAATATTAGTAAATAAGATATCAAGTTAAATAAAATTGTAAGAACTTATTATAAACACTTTTTTTATTCTACTAAACAACAAACCTCAAGGAATCCAGGGTAAATGAAACAAACATACTATTTGATTAAAAATGCGAATTCACTTTTCAAGCGAAATCAATTTCAAATAAAACAGATTGCCACAAACAGTTTGTAGCACATATTCTCACACCGACAGACATTTAAAAAATATTTTTAAAAGGAAGAGATTTCTACATTAATTAGATTTTTAAAAATTCTTCCGTGAAAATAAAATGCGCATATGGTTTGTTTGATTCTATAAAAGTTTATAAAACCGATGTCACTTTTAATGAAGTCATTGTTGCCTATTAAGAAAAAACTGAAATAATGGAGCCCAAGAGCTTAGAATACACTATATCAAATCCTTTAAAGAATTAAAATGTGAAATATATTGATGAAAATAATATAAGAGCTTTAATTGCGATCCTTTTAATTTATTTTACCGCAAAACTTGCTTTTTTATTCGAGGTATGAACGCTAGATAATAATGTTGAAAAAGAAATTTTTAATCGAAAGTGCATTGGAATGAAAAAAAATTCAAGCCTCCTTCAAAAAATACAATTTTAAAAAAAGACGATGAGTTTCTAGTCGTTTAAAAGAACGCAATAAAATGTAAAAATAATTATAATGTTTCTCAATATAATTAATCCATATATAAATAAAATATTTAAAAAATATTGGAATAAAATGCAGGTAAACATAGTTTGACACAAAATTATAAATGATAACAAGGGCCTTTTTAAAAGCAGTGAGTTTTCTTTTTAGAGTGAATAATATTGCCGAGTTGATGTGTAATTAATTTTATTATAAAATTTTAGTTTGATCCTGAGTTATTTATTGTTCATTAATTTTAGTTTTTTTAGTCGGATTATAACAATAACTTTATGCTACTGAAAAAAGAAAGCAATTATTGTCATGAGACAACCAAAATATAGAACACATCTCAACATTCCTATGCCTATAATCGTCAAAATTGATTGGGTACATCGAGAGTACAGAAGGCGCCCAGTCCAGTTAGTGAACAGTTCTAGCGCACAAAGAACACTTACTCGGTTAACGAACACCTCACAGAGCAAATGTAAGAGATACTGTGGATAGGAGTTCTGGAACTGTATCTCGATGCCATCTGTTGGCGCAGCCGCAGGAGAGCTAAACAGATAAAAGTACGATTCCAAAGGATTACCAGGAGCAACGGAGAAACCGCCAATACAAGCGGATAAGGAAAGAAATTGAAATGAAAATCGACAACGAAAGTGACAATCGAAAACTTTTCAACCTCTTTGAACACTTTCTGGAGAGAATTCTGGAACTGTATCTCGATGCCATCTGCTGGCGCCGCCGCATGAGAGCTAAACAAATGAAAGTACGATTCCAAAGAATTGCCAGGAGCAACGGAGAAAACGCCAATACAAGCAGATAAGGAAGGAAATTGAAATGTATTGGATGGGGTTGCTAAGAATATTATGAAACGTTACAGCAAGGTAGGTGCCCAATGTTAAAATTTATTTTAACATATATATATATATCAATTATCAAATCAATACTGGGTACAGAAATATAACACACAATAATATGCAATTCTAGCTACACTCTTATAAATCACCTACCTTTGCAGACCTTAAAAACCTACCACTAAATTAAATCATTTTGAAAACATTAGTACATTGCAAATTGTGAAATCAAATTAGAGAAATTAAAACAGAATCAAAATATTTGAATTTAAATCTTTTTATTATAGAATAGTTTAAATTAAATCCTTTTAATCACTGCCATGAGTTATACATATACAAAAATGATGCACATGATTAAAAAATGTAATATCCAAAATAAAAAAATGTAGCTACACATATTGCAAAGCACTGCAGGCTTAGAAAAAAATATAGTAATGAGGATACTAGGTAAAAACAACAAATTAAAGAAACATTTTCTTAATTCTGCAGAGAAATAATTGTGGTACGTTGACGACTCACACCTCAGTCTTTGTTTGCTTGTGAATACTTATTAAAACACACGATGTATGAAAAAATTTGAAGAAATGGCAAATTCACAAAATTATGTATTCAGCACTCGGTGATTCAGTCGCATTATTGGTGCACTAACACGCGTCCTTGAGAACTTTTATCTAACCACTGTTAACGTAAAGAAATTTTGAAGAGCAGGCTGTTCAATAATTGCAACATGATAATTTCTAGTGCAGGGCTTGGTAGGTTCAGTATTCAGTTCACTCGAGCTATTGATTTGGATAGCACAAAATTCGCACCAAAAGCTGTCACAATAGCCTCCATTGCATACATGAACAAAAGAAGATGAAAACTTTGGATGACACCATTCAAAGCTTGAAGATTTCAAACTCGCAAAATCAAACATAACATCACCAAAAACTTGTTGGAGAATCGAACTCTTTCATTTCAAATTCCAACGAGAAAAAAATATAAAATGACAAGCTCCCTGAAGGCCCAAAGGTCTCCAGCAGCCCAACGGCCCTGGGGCCCGCAGCTGCAAAAACACACTCCAACCGCTCGTCAGTCAAGCACAAAGGAAAATCACATTACATAACGGAAAATGCTTCCATTGAAAGACGCCAAAGCCTGATAACGCCAAAATTCCTACGCAGAAACAAGATGGCGAAGAAATAGTCCCGTTGAAAAATTTTGATTTCAAAATTAATAAAGTTGAAACATTAATGGAAAAAACATCAAAAGTTAAGACAAATAATATTTAAATCGATTACAAAGTAAATAATTAAGAAAAACTTAGATATTTAATGAAACTGCTAAAAATTACCGTTTGAATTTCAAAAGTTGTCAAAGATGCCACAAGAGAAGAAAGAAACTTTGGTGGCGAAGAATTAAATAAATTAAAAATACTGACAAAGCCGAAAAATGATGTAGATGCAATTTTTGCAATCTAACAAAATGAAAATCGACAACGAAAGTGACAATCGAAAACTTTTCAACCTTTTTGAACACTTTCTGGGGAGAATTCTGGAACTGTATCTCGATGCCATCTACTGGAGACGCCGCAGGAGAGCTAAACAAATGAAAGTACGATTCCAAAGGATTGCCAGGAGCAACGGAGAAACCGCTAATACAAGCAGATAAGGAAGGAAATTGAGATGAAAATCGACGACGAAAGTGACAATCGAAAACTTTTCAACCTGTTTGAACACTTTCTGTAGAGAAATATTTTGACTGTTACAAGTTAGAAGTGAAATATACTTTTATTTTTAGTACAAACTTTCTTCGTTTCTGTTCAAACTGTCCTCTTTTCAGTCCACGTTCTTTGTGACTTATTGAGGTAAATGTAGTATAAGACGTCCATATAATCTCCCTGATGAGAAATAACTTTATTTCTCCTCATATGATGTATAAGTATCTTATTTTTAAAATTTAGAACACTAAGTATGAATAAATTTTAAAGCAGATTTTTTGTCGCCTGTTAATAAAGGAGCAAAAATCGTTTGTTCGAACGAAAATTGATTGAGTAAAAAGGTGAAAAAAATTTTCTGTCGTCGCAAAATTCAAACGCACGCTGAAAAAAGAATTTGTTATGCTCTACAGCTTTCGATAAGAATTCTCGGATTTAGAAATCGCTTTAAATGCGAACAAAGCAATAGCTTTCAATATGGAAGCTGCAAAATAATTTTTTGCATCGTGAAATGCAGTTAATCAGCTTTGATAGAAGACTCTGCGAACGAAATTCGAGTCATGAACGCTGCAATACGATCAGACATTCCTCATTTAATTTGTGTTCCTGATTTTTTAGAAATGTTAAATTCGAATTCAAGACGATAGCTGCAATTCATCATTTTCTTTGGATAAATTTCAAGCTTAAAACGCAAAACAGAATTAGTGATAATAAGACTTTTCATAATTAAAGTTCATAAAAATACAAAGAAATTACTTCTGCTATAAGGCTTATTTTCTTAATAATTTCTATTCACTTCTTCGCATCTTTTTTAACAATTACTATCTACTTTGGTATTTTCTTTCGCTGAAAACTAGTTTTGCGGTTTACGTGCATGTATTCGAACGATGTTTAACGGATGCACGTAAAAGTTTAAAGAGTTTAGACACTAATTGCACCAATTATCACTACAAGATCACTGGACAGTATGGTCGCACCGATTTGTTAAACACTTAATTTTTATAACATTTAATATTACCTTTTTTCACATATTATAATTATTGTGCATTAGAATGTTATATTTAATCAAATGGGAGCACGACTGGTGAAAAGCAGATTTCCAAAGCAAATCATTTATCATTTCGAGCTGATGATTCTTAATTCCGTATTTCAATCAAATGGAAATGTCAGAATTAGTGTTGCAGCTTGTGCGCTGATTTCGGTATTTTTCCATCACTCTATTTGGAAGGGGGGAGAAAGCCTGCAAACTTTTTTTTGCTTCAGTTTATTCTAGACAAAAAAATAGACAACTGCAATCGATAGTTGTTTTGCTTTTGACAGGTTTACAGCAATCAAAAAGATTACTGAAGTTAAGTTCTGAACAAAGATACCAGTAGTTTCATTAAAAGTCTATTTTATGAACAAACAAACAAAGCATATATAAATGATAGTGGATGTGTGCCTCTAACCTACGTAACAAGTAAGCAAACCTCCAATTTTTACGACATGGATAAAAGCATTCAAGCAAATTGCAGAAGACCAGGTAATTACTAATAGTTAGAAGATTACGAGCAAACTGAGTTAATTAACATTAAAATTACCTAATAAAGTCTCCAAAGGGTAATTAAAGTCCTTTTATCATAATTTGTAAGGCACGGTGTTTTCCTGATAGACGTGGTATGATTTTTCAAAATACTCTTAAAATAAGTTCTTCATTAAAAATAAACACAATTTTACAGACAGGCAAATGAACGTACTTTAATTAAATAGCATTCTAATTAAAATATATCTAATTAAATCAAAATAAGCAATTTTATTGTAACTTAAAGTCATCTTTCAAATTATAATTAAATGTTTACAGATACTCAAGAAAAAAGTAGTAATGGGCTATCACGTTAGGAGTAAGTCATCATTGGGTAATAGGATTAGGCTGTTACTGAATTAGCAACTTTCTTTTCCGTACAGACATGTATTTCCTTCTATTGTGCATGTCTTGTACAATAGAAGGAATTGTATTGTATTGTCTACATGTATTTCCTTGTGTTGCTAGGAGTGGTATAGTTTTTCCCTGAAAAGTGATAAGAAACGAAGCAGAAGTGGGAATTGCAAGTCGGGGAAATGATTAGCTATTCCCGCAGATATATGAAAATGTAAATGCAAGGCATGCAGGAACTTCTACACACAGAAAAGGAAAAGACGGAAGCATTTGTTAACGCCATTCAGCAGTCATTCCAACCACTTTCAATCATTACAGATGACAATCTTGAAAGAAAAAAGTACCACTGGGCGCATGTGTGATAACCACAAAACTCAGAATAATATACACACCATAATAGAAAAGGTTGTAACTATTACTGAAAGCTAAGCAATTCAAAGTACAGGGAGAGGGTCCAGTGACAAATACTCTGATTTAAAACCTCCCACACACATTAGTAGACCGACTTTCAAGAAGAATAAAGGTCTCAATAGCTATTAATTACTTACCACAAAATTGGAAAAAAGCTATTGTAATTCTTTTCCTAAACTCAGGTAAAAGTATAGTGCTTGCAGAAAATCACCCTTTCACTTTCGTTACCTAGTAAAATTTACAAAAGAATCATTAACAATAGAACTAAACCACATCTGAAAACTCTTGTGGATTTGAGAAAGTTCTGGCAACAACCGAAATGTTTGTAAGAATAACTGTATTTATCAGCCAAGATTTATATAATAAAAAAATCATCTTTTCTGCTTTTCTAGATGCTGCCAAAGCCTTTGGACGAGTATGGCAAGAAGGCCTAATCAGAAAACCTAAAAAATTTCAGCATCAGCTTCTATTTAGCTAACTACCTTATAAACAAGACATTCAAAATCAATATTGTCACAATTCTCACCAAATCTAGGTAGATTTGTGTCGAAATTCCTCAAGGATGCATCCTTGGTTCAATTTTATATCTAATTTACGTTATAGAATCCCCTGTTGTCAGAAATACTAATAGCCAAACAGCATTCTATGCTGATGATACAGGATTTAATGTCATGTCCAAACAGCCTAATATAGCTATTAAAAAGTTTCAAAAAGTAGTCGACCCTATTAAAATATGATGTGAGAGATGGAAATTAGCAATTAATACTTGTGTTATTAACTATCAGAAGGCACAAAACACCCAAACCCATCACAGAAATTCGATCATTATTCCATGGAGCAATCTCAAGGGTAGAAAAGGCCAACTATCTTGGAGCAATAATTAACAGTAAACTCACTTGAAAGGAGCACGTAAAACACGTAATACGCAAGGCGTCAGAACATTGGCGAATCCAGGGGAGGGGGGCTATAGGGCTGCAGCCCCTCCCAGAGCTAAACCAGAATTCTTGATTTTATTTAAAATCACTATAGCTGTTTGTTCTTAATTCCCCTTTCTTTTAAAAATAATAAAAACATGACAACATTGCTTCCTGGCTTGACAGACTCAAAAATTTTCCTACTTTTCTAGTCATTCCACTTGTACTTGTAGCGTTGACGCGATCGAAAACCTTTTTTGGTTAGAGGAACCGGTGTAAAAACGGGCACTGGTGTAAATATGGGCACCCCTCCCCAAGTGGCTATTGGAGGCGCTGAAGACTGGCCTCCAGGACTGTAGATGGCGATACTTGTTGGTATAAGATAGCAGAGAACAGTTGGAACCATTCTTTCAAGTAGTGTGGATGCCGCGTGAGTTATTGAGCGAATTGGTGTTGTTCTGGACTGCAAACTTTTGACTGGTATGTGAAATCGTTTTCTTTTCATGTTCTTATGATTAGTTTAAAATAATTTTACAGTGATATCCGGAAAGCAGAGATCCTAAGCTACTTTTAGAAGCACTCCTTTAGTCACACACGCTTTTTGGCTACATGTGATAGCGGCCATCTTTCTTAGGTTTGGTTGGTGTAAATATGGGCACCCTTTCAATGCCAATTGATGAGGCTGCTGAAACACCGAAATGTTTCCCGGGAACTTCAAATACAGTTTCTCCGTTCGACATATCTCCTGTCCCCAACATTAAGAAGAGAACCACTACTCGTGGACGCAAAGCAACAAGGTCCAGCCTCATCACTGGATCACCATACAAGGATCAGTTGACCAAGTCTCTTGAGAAAAGTGCTCCCAAGAAGACGTCCTTGAGTGTTCCCGGTGTAAGAAACCGGCCAGGGGGCAGGGGTGGGAAGACCAAGGACCTTCAAAAAAAGAAAATTCGACCCACGAAACGATACGATTCATCATCGGACTCATCAGACTACTATGATCCTCCTCTTGTGGACAGAGATGATGATATCAACCTGGATATCAACGATGGGGATAAACCAGACTCGAGGAAGGCAACTTGCATCTTTTGTGATGGAAAGTTCTCTGCAGACATTCGCGGGAAAGTGTAGGTTAAATGTGTTATGTGCCAAATGTTGGCATACTTAGATTGTGCCGGGGCTGAAACAGCCAGTTATATTTGCGATTTCTGTAAATAATTTTTTTCTGTAATAAAAAAATTCTCTACTATTTTGTATTGTTTATCCTGTTTTAAAACATTTCAAATAATTTTTTGTGACTCTTTTGGAGAGGGTCCATATTTGCACCCCTTTTTTCTGATTTTTTGTAAATCTTCGTTTTCGAATTGAAATAATTGGTATTAATCATTGTTTTGCCTCCTCTCATTTAGAAAACTTGTAATAGTTGTTAATGAAGGTCAAAAATCCAGAATTTTTTAAAATGAAAGTAACTTTAAGTCAGAAACAAAAGAGGGTGCCCATATTTACACCTTTTCCTCTACTTATTTCACTGTATCTTTTTTTTTAAATTATCGAAAGTATTGTAGTGCTCTTTATGATTCTTATTGACAGGTGAGTCAAGTCTGTAAAGTCAAAGTGGTTTGGTTTGCATAAGACATGAGGTTTGACATTCGTCATGACGATACGAAATTTTTATGACCTCAGCCCCTCCCAGACCCGAATCCTGGATTCGCCACTGCGTCAGAAACAAACTAAAACCACTGATAGGGAGACATTCAAAACTCTGTATTAAATACAAATGCACCATTTACAGCAATCATACTCCCAATTACGAAATATGCTTCATCAGCCTGGACAGTTACAAAAGATCTAGAGATTAGAAAACGCCAAATCAGTCAAAAAATCATCGAAGAAAAATTTGCTGCATGGTACAATAGAAACCAATCTATTCACTAAGACCTTAACATTCTACCCATTAAAGTTTTTATACAATACATGATAAAAAAAACTTTTTTAAGAAGCCTCTCGAATCCACAACAGCAAATTTCCAACCCATTCGGTTCGTTGCGTTTTTGAGTTATCGCGCTCACTTTCGCACTGACAGACAGACATGATTCCAAAAATGGAACTTTCGGAATCGAAAATATCTGAAACGTTGAAATTCATCAAAATCTGAAGGTTGAATTTTTCACGATTGCAATATTTACTGTTTACTTCATATTGCTAGAAGGTACAAAGGGTAGACATGCCATTGGGAAATGGAGAGGAGACAGAATAAAAGTGTATTTTAATTTTCGCTTATTTTATTATAGGCTAAAATAGATAGACTTAGATAGGCTTTTATTTAACTCGACTTCTTTCATGTTTGTAAAGATGGAATTTCATAATTGAATTGTCACTCACTTCGTGATTCGTGAGAAAAATGAAGTTTTGTAAACTTGAGTATTCCCGATGACAATACAATATTTTAATATTTTCAGAACTTAATTTTCAATCAACGGATTAAGTTTGAATACATTTCAATTCCATATGATAGAGTGCTGTCACGTAGAAAAGTTGAGAAAAAGATGTTGAAAATATTCAATGATAAAGAAATATATCTTCACTCTAAGTGAAAGGTAAGTATCTCCTAAAGAGTTAACTTGGGACATACGATCTTAAGCACTTTGAACGACAAGATTAAAGATTAATAATCAGAAATTTATAATTAATGAAATTTTAAAAAAATAAAAACACCTTTTTTAATGAATTAAAAAGTAGAGAGTAATTTTTTGTCAAAAATCTGAAGGTCAAAACAAAAATTGTAAAAACTTGAGGCGCTGAAAGCAAAATGAGTAAACCCCAATTGAATATAATAAGAAAAAAATTCTTAAACATTCATTAAAAGATAAAAATATATTATGAATGTGGTAAAGCAACAATTTGCATTCCGCTTTAACGATTTTGCTTCGACTTCCAGATTTTTCATAAAAATTATTTCTACTTTTTAGAACACTGATAAAAAGCTCTTTTTTCAATTGTATTTTTTTATTAATGATTACTTTGATGAATGATACTGTATACAGAGTATACATATTAATTAATTAATTACCACCTTTAAAATATATTATTTTTAAAAACAAAAATGCGTAATGATTTGTTATATGGCGTAATTAAATTGATTGCATACATAGCATTGGAATTCCACTATCTCAATTCACACTATAATTTCAGGAAGCCAATCTATCGTTTGAATCGAGGACTAATTGCATAAGGCCGAGTGTTGCGTCCAAAGAAATAACGTGCAAAAGTTATTATTTTTTAATTTGCCATCTCGGAGCAATCTCCTCTTTCGGCACTTTCTTCGTCACCCTACATTAGAAAAGAAAATGGTGAGAACTCGAAGAAGAGGGAGGGGAAAAAAATTCGAAAGAGTTTTATGGGGCATTGGAGGAAACCGGGCGGGAAATTTATAGACAGAGTAGCGCGGCATCGTAATTCTCGCCTTTGACTGCGACTGTGACTTGTACACTCTGGCAGTTTTATCACCCTTAAAAACTCTGGGAAATCACGAAGGGGTGATTGCCCGTCACAAGAAAACGATTTCCTAATTTAATAAAGAGGGTGAGCCTTATCTCGAAGTATCGAGGGCTAAAATAAGATTGGATGGTATGCAAGTTACTGGATTTTCCGTAGATGTGAACTGCAAAAGATTTATAAAAATTTTCATTGGATATTAGAAAGAGAAGAGCAGACTTGGAGGCTAGATTGCAGTTCATTCAGTTATAACAAAAAATAATTGGATGCTCTATGCAGAGGGGGGCCATCCACCATTTTACGGGCTCTGAGTTCACTTCTGTTTAGATATGCCATGCAAATTTGAAACAACTATGATCCGTTGCACGACGGACTATTTATTCCCCAGTAATGAACTGTAGAGCCATGCATCAGTAGAATGTGTTCTGTAATGTGTTAATGAAAAAGTGCTGGTTTTAAGAACGCTTGATCTAACATTTCTAACCAAGTCCGTGAGTCAAGGACTCGTGATAACGGGGAGATGGGGCGTATTCGTTCGGTCAAAGTTAACTTGGAGTCCCTGAGGTAGCGCCGATACGTGGGGGAAAGTTTCCTTGCTGGAAGACTTTCAGAGGAAACTGGCCCACATTTGTTTTTCGCATGGAGGAAAGCCAGGAAAACCTCTGACAATTAGCCCAGCGAACAATTCGTTGCGAAAGCGCGTACATTGGTCTACTAGTTTTTAAACAAAGCCTGTTAAGAGTACAGACAGCGGCCTTCTTCCTCGATTCGTGTCCCTTAACTCGCCATGCCGCTGGTGGACGAGGAAATAGTCACTCAAACCTCAAAATGTGTATTTTGGAGTTGTTGTTCCGATTGTATAACTGCGTCTAATTGCAAATAAAAACACATATCTTACTTTTACTTGTAATCTTTGTATGTGATAAATTCAATTTATTCGAGCCTTTAAAATCAATTATTTTCAATTTCCTATATTTTCCCTGTAATAAAAAACAGTTCAAGATGGCAGTGCAGAATTAGCTACGAGTGGCCGCATCACTATCGAGTGGTATAATGCCACACTTCCAACATCGATCACTGCATTTTCTATAGTCTAAGATAGATGGCAGTACATACAGTGCTGTTCAAAATTATCAGAACGGACTGTTAAAATTTCATCTTTTGCTCATAAAATTTTAAAAACTTGATAATTTGCTATTTTGTATTGATTTTTCTAGTACCTTATTTCGTCCTCCGTGAATGCCTATAAGTTTTTGTTATTTCATGAAATATCACTACTTCTTAGAAAGAATTATTGTTTTAAATGTATATTCTAGCTTTTCGAAATTATTCGAACGTCTGATGACGAAGGCTATGTTCAAGTGAGTACGAATTGGATTTCTTTTTATTTTGGTAAACTTTATTAATTTTAACAGATTAATTTATTTGGTAATTTATTTTTTGTTTTGCTCTACGAAGCAGTCGAACCAACAGCGATGTCCAAGAGCTAAAAGATTTCTTTTTATCTTCTCCGCCGCAACAATGAAGATCGAAAGGATGGGGTATCGTATGAGAACCTACCAAAACAAGTATAAATTGTCGATGTTGTACTATTTGTGCAAAAAGTATGAGACGACAGGATCCATCGAAAACAAGAGAGGGTGAGACAGAAAACAAGTACAAGAGAAGACTATGAATGTAAGTTTTGCACAGGAAAAGAACGATATATAGTCAAGAGAGATTGCGAAAGACTTGAAATTGAATGTGTCAGCTCTAACAGTTTGCCTTAAAATCAAAAACTCAGTGTTGATAAGCTTTATCCAAAGAAAAATATCATACCTATCAGTGGCGAATCCAGGGGGGGCTACTGGGCTACAGCCCCCCCCCCCAGAGCCAAGCCAGAATTCTTGATATTATTAAAAATCATTACAACCGTTTTTTCTTAATTTCCCTCTTTAAAAAATAATAAAAACGTTTCAGCATTACTTTCTGACTTGGACAGGCTCGAAAATTTTCCTATTTTTGTAGTTATTCCACTTGTACTTGTAGTTTTGACGCGGCCGAAGACATTTTTTGGCTAGTTATTTCATTGTAATTTTTATTAAATTATAGAAAGTATTGTATTGTTCTTCATGATTCTTATTGTCAGGTGAGTCAAGTCTGTAAAGTTAAAGAGTTTTGATCTTGAGTTTTGACATTCGTCACGACGATACAAAGTTTTTATGACCTCAACCCCCCCCCGACCCGAATCCTAGATTCGCCACTGATACCTATCAATACATCACAAAACAAAACATGGCAATACGCTTGGTCTTTGCAAAAGAACATATTTCGAAGGTTTCACAATTTTGGGACAGTGTTTTATGGTCATGCAGAAGCAAAAATGTTCTTTTTGGATAAAAAAAAAATGTAAAAGAGTGTGGGGACGATCAGGAGAGGCTCTTGAAATGATGCATATCCTGCTCAGAGTAAAACACTGAGGCTGAAATTTGGTAGTATGGGGTTGTTTCCCTCTAACGGTGTTGGTCAAATTGTGATCATCAATGGTAAAATAACTGTAAGTATGTACGTCGATATCATGTCCCAAAATCTGAAGAAATCCATCAGAAATTTGAGTGTGGGTCGACGGTATATCTTTCAACGAGAAAATGACCTAAAACACACGACAACGATTTCCAAAGATTATTTCTCAAAAAAATAAGATTAAGATACTAGAGGGGCCACCACAAAGACCAGACCTTAATCCCATCTAAAATTTATGGTCAGTTTTTGAATCAGAAATTCCCTTTTGAAGAGACAGGAAATAAAAATGAATTTTTTTGAGACGAGCAAAAATGAATGGCGCAGTATCAACCAGGAGACAACGCAGAAACTGATTGATAGATTGAATCAAAGACTGAAAGCATTGAGTGAGGTCATAGAAGGTCCATATAAACATTAAATACCGATATTTTATTTTTAAAAATTGTTATGTTATTTTTTCGTTGTAAGTTTTTGGTCATTCGAATAATTTTGAACAACACATTGTTTATACTGATGTGAAAATGTTCCAATTCTGACTTATTTTGTGATAAAGTTTGAGTTATTTGAAGATTTTTCTAATAAATACGATTGAATTAATTATAAAATTAACATATTAATTATAAAATTAATATATTTAACTTCAAATTGAGATAGACATTTAAGATGTGTTATTATAGTATTCTTGAATTTATTTTGCTCGTGTTTCTTATGGCGTTAATTCGCATAAAATAATTGTCCGCGTCATGTAACATCTAATTACACGTTATTAGTGCCAATTTCACCTTCTAATTCTTCATGCAAAATATGCATTTGATTCCAAAATTAAAATGGTTTTAATTCCAACAATAAAATGGTTTAAAATTTAACGTCCAACAACAGGTTAGACGAATTAAAACACGTACTACCCAAATCGCATTGGAACTGTCTTATATATAAATCAATACTAAAATTAAATCAATGCATTGAATTAACTTAATCCTAAAGAGTAATCGAGTATTTTCTGGAAAAATATGCAGTTTCTTTGCAAAGTTCGGTCGATAATGCTCATTACCTCTTCAGGCAAAAAGCGAGATTTTTTTTATTATTCTCTGAAAATGTTGTTAATGTTTCTAATAAATACGATTGAATTGATTTTAAAATTAATTAAATAATAATTAATACTTATAATATAATTAATATCAATAATTAATTACAGACGGATCTTCTATGGAATCGGGGAGCCGCGGTGGCCTAGTGGTAAGGTCACGGCATCAGGGACAAGTTTGAAACCCGATTCCACCAAAGAATCACCGCGTTTGTGAGCCTGGTGTACGCTCAATCTGACGTGAGGCAAGCATCCTCCCGCTGGTGTGGTGCGAAAGTTTGGAGAGAGGGGTTCCCGCTCAGGTGCGTCATCTGACCAGGGTCCAAGGTGCGTCAAGGTTACGAGGTCCATCACAAATAGCCTCCGTGTTGCTTCAAAACGGGACGTAAATATAACCAAACTAAACTGCGATGGAATCGAGTTCTGAACTGCAATACCAAAGCCGAGATTATACCACTTCCTACTCAAAATGGGAAAAAAAGAAAGAAAACTGATTATATTTCATCGGTTTTTCATTCACATTAATCGAAAAAGAGATCTGCCGTAATGGAGAGCTTTTAATATCCAAACCTCAGAAACTCAGAAATATCAAATATTAAGATGACGTACAATCAATCTGACATGAACACCATTCAAAGGTTTCAATTATTCCATTACATCTAATCTAATTTGCAATAATATACTAATGCATATCTCCTCGTATATGAGTTTCTCAGTTCTGAAATGAATCATTGATAATCGGTTCTTCAATATGCTCATCATTTAAAATGTATGAGACAGTAATAATTCAGCCGGGTCAGGAGAAATTGGATATAAATTGCCCGATTCCAAATCGAGTAGATATATTTATCACAATTCTTAACTTCTCCGTTATATTCAAAAGATTTGTATAAATTCGATGTGAAAATTTACAAATTTCTCGTTTGTACTTTCTGGTATACAAAGAAGAAAGTATTGTAGTTATCAAAAAATTCGATCTCGAGATTTTGATGAATCTCCATGTTTTAGATCTCCCTGAATGCGAAAAATAAATTTTTAGAATCATTTAGAATTAGGGTTTGCCAACCTTCTTGTCCCCGCCCCTTCCAACTATCAGACTATACAGAGAAGTTTCTGTCAATAAGGACGAAGAAGTTTATATCAATGTTAAGGACTTGTGGAAAATATTTATTCGAGTTTAACCCTTTGATCTGCCTCATCACAAGAGGGCGCTCTCCACCGTACGAGAATTAATCTCGAACTATAGTTTTGGAGCGTCGGATTTGTATTGTTTGAGTAGGCTTGAAGGAATGTAGTTCGTTTTCAGGTCGATTTGACGGCCATAGTTATTTAAAGATGTTTTTTATAAATGTTATTTTTAAATGCAACTGTGTAGTTTTTACGAGTGTCAGTATCGTTCCTAGCACCCTTAGAATTAAATTTAGTTTAGCTTCGGTAGTTTATTTCAGGACTTAAGAGTCGAAAGACTTGAATTAACTTATTAACATTTGTAGGACTTATTTTTGATTTTATATTTTATTAAATTTTTATAGGAGTATTATTTCAACGCCAAAACAAATAAAACCTGTTATTATTGTGTAGTAAATTGTAATTTTGGTAATTAATTATTTTGAATTTTTTATCCTTTAGAATTCATTGTATTCCTAACGTAAATTTTATTGAACTTCTATTTTGGATTTGGATTCATATTTGTTATTTTGAAATCATATATTGCTATTTTGAATTTATGTATTGCAATATTGCTGTGATGAATTCCTTCATCGGGGCGGGAGGATGTGGCAACTTGGCTACAGTAATCTCTAGAAAGGGAAAAATAAAACTGCCATCTCCGTAGGCCGCAGGACATCGGCAGCTAACTAAGCTAGAAAATGCAAAATTATTATTAAGTAGCGGGAAAACTTGAACATTCAATATAAAGACAGAAAACATTAAATATTTATTAAAAATGCAATGTTCTACAACTAACAGACGCAATTTAAATTACAAAACATCAAAATATATTTCAACTGCAGCCAAATTGTGCGGTTCTTCCGACCAATCGGAAAGCGGCAAACTGGTTCGTAGAATAAGCTTTGTTGAGTTTGCTGCTGTTTGTTGATTTGTATCTAACAAAAACCTAATTTTTATAATTTAAATGAAGGAAATGCCCATAAACTGTCGACAATAAAGCCAGAGATCTTCGTTTCTTTCACTCAAATTCAAATGTCACTTTTAAACTATTTCCTATCACCTTTATACAAAGTTGAAGTAAGCTTTCTTTACTGAAAGTTGTTCGAATTATGATGTGAATAAGAACGTGCTTTATTTTATCTACTTAAATGCTATTCAATAAAATTTTGTTCTAACCTTTTAGTACAACAAAAAAGATTCTTCCATATTTCTGCAACAAAAATAATCAACAGTGTAGTACTTGCAAAGTATTCATATAATTTATATAGTTTTTTATTGTATATTTACTTGTGTCTGAATTGAATAAACAGTATTTTTGTTGAGTTAAAACAAACACAATAATATTTATTCGTGTTAATTACTTTTAAAGAAACATTAAACTGAAATGTGGATATTAAGGATTTCATAGATATTTGATAGATTACAAAACTTCTCAAGGTTTTCACTATTCATACAATGGTGATTTTTAAACTGTCAGAATACTAATAAGAAGATTTAGCAACTTCAATATGCTTGTTGAATTACCTGAATGAAGACCAGCTTGTTTAGAATCAACATTTATACATAATAACCATAATTGATATTTTCCCAACATTATATAATATCAAAAATTATTTCTAAATTTTACTTACAAGTATACATTCATAAACAAAATTACAGTCATTTTCAAATAACATTAGTTTACTATAAAAATATATAATACTGTTGTAAAGTATTAACAAATTAACAAAAGAATATTATTATTCTTTTATATAAATGATGCATTATTTGCATTTCTGAGTAAGTATTCAAAACATTATATATATCCTATTACACAAACGTATGTATGTATGTATGTCCAGGTATCTTCTCACGAACCGCTGAACGGAGAAGCACGCGGAAAGTACCAAAAGATGGGAATCCATTTCGGCCATTTAAATTCCGAAATTACAATTAGTTAAAAAGATATTAATTAAAAACGTCAAAATGAATTAATTGACGTGCTGCCATCTATTGGCAGAATGGTGAATTCATTCACGAAGGATTCTTTTTGTCCCCTATTATTAGTTTTCGCATCCGGTGTTGCATTTTTTTTTTTATTATTTATTTAACGGAAGTTGGTATTTCCTTTTGAGCGATCTTCTGTGCTTGGATTTATTAACAACTAGCTGTAACCCGCGACTTCGTGCGCGAAGAATTTGAAGTATTAAATTTTTTAAATTCACGAATGTAAATGTTTCGTTACATGTTGAAAGTGAAAATTAAAAGTTTTGACGGTTGATAATACATTATTGGACGACTAACAGGAGAGTTTGCTGTTATAGTTAGGTAATTTTTTATCTATGCTAACACACTTTTGTATACTACGTTTTTTGCACGGATGTAGAGGTTTTGTGGTCTGGACACACGTGAACACGCCACATATGTTGCCTATGGGAAAAATATGGTTTTCCAAATGTACGCCTGCCCCTTTGAGTGTCTGGCCCTGAGCCTACCTTTTGAAATTGGATGGCAAATCCTTCGGTATTATCGGAATGCGTGAAATTAAAACACTCTCTCGTTTTTAAACACTCTCACGACGTTTGGACCTAGGTGTGCAATTTGTAACCTTGCGCAGTCTCGGTACATCGAGGTTCCGTATCAATAGTACTGGCACACCGACTTTTAATATCAGCTTATCGGAAGGTACCCCTGCCAATTCTAAGGAGTTCAAGAACTCTACAGGATATGATGTTACTTGTAACATATATATTTTTTTATTTATCTGACTTAAACTTTCATTAATCAGTGCCAAAATTACTAATTCAACAACCATTCTCTATTCCTCATATATTCTCCGTTATTGTAAATTACATCATTGTACTCAATGGTATCATCAGGCCCTTATAATCTGTGTACCACCCATCATGCTATATGTCATCCACTTCTACCATTTAAAAGAATACATAAAACAAAATACTATATCGTCGCATATTTTCCTTCAGTTATAATAAACTTTAGTTTCTAAATTTTAACCTAAAAACTCTTGCAGCTATATTCTATCTATCAATAGATTTCTGTCCCGACCTCAATTTATCGACAGCTTCTTGAATAAAATATGATATGGAAAAAGTATAAATCACTGAAATTAAATAGACTGCAAACTCGAAAAATGAAAATCAAGCGTCGAGTTGAGTAATTACATTTATTATTCCATTAATAAATTGTGTGTTTATTTTCTCTGAAAGATCACATAATCGCGGCTTTCTTTATGATCACGTGATGTTTGACATTCAAAATAAGTTATTCCACGTGTAGTTTGGCCGTGAAAGCGTAACAAACAGACAGACACACTTTCTCATTTAATATATTATTAAGCATTTATTATTTCTTCGGAAACGCAGGTAAAAATGACAGGTGATATGAACTGCAGTGATTTTTTAATCTAATTAAATAAGCTTTAGAATTCTTTAAGAACCAATGAAAACATTGCCAAACGATATTTGAAAAGAAATAAACAGAAAAAATAATGGCAAAGTAATTACACCGTTGCCTAGCAACTCATCAGTATCAATTCTAGTATCATTAAATTTGATTTATTTTAAAATCGTCTGCGTGTCAATGTTTTTTTTAAATTTTGAAAAATTAATACAAATTGAAAGAAAAATGTCACAGATATAAAATTGATATCATTAAAAAGGTAAAATTTTGAACTTTAAGATGGTATAAAAATAATATTCGGGTGATAATTTGCTCCGAACTTACAGCGGAAAAACGGTTTCGGTTATTTTTTAATTAACTGACTGTTTAATTAACTTTAGCGCTTTAAAAAGTTGACAGTAATCTTACCCTAGTCTTAATTAATAAGTGTTCAAAGTTTGGTTGAAATCAGTGCCGTAGTTTAGGAGGAGATGTGGAACATAGATACAAACATACATACAAACATATATACAAACATACAAACCCACAATGACTTTTATTTATATTAAGATTGAAAAAAATCGTTTTCCTGCATTTTTCTTTCTATTTTTTGTCGTACGGTGTTTCGCAACATTTACGTTTGTTGGGGGGAAAATATTTATCCGGTTTTTTTTTTTTTCATTATTATTCGTTTAATTTTTTCTTTTGCAAAACAAATATCATGCTAATCTGTTTCAATTTATAAGCGTAAGAATTCTCGCGTTTTCATTCAAACCAAACTGCTTTAAGGTAGTAAAAAGGCTAAAACTGAAAGTTTTAATCCAACAAGAGAGGATTCAAAACAGATTTACGTTTGTTGGGGAAGCTTAGTGACAATATTTGTAGGAAAAAAAACAGAGTCGGGCATATGAAAAAATGTGGATTCCGAGAAATGCTGGGTTATTAACTATAAGGTAATTAAAAGGTTGGATTTAAAAATTTTAATTAAACAATATAGGATTCAAAGGATTTTTTACGTTCTGGGGGAAACGTAACGTTTACGTCAGCGACAATATGTGTAAAAAAAATAAACCGGAGGCGGGCATATGAAAATTAGTAATAAAAAGACTAGATTTGAAAGAATATTTACATTTGTTGGGGAAAGTAAGTGACAATATTTGTTGAAAAAAATTGGAGCCGGGCATACGAAAATATGGATCCCAAGGCCTCACGTGATCTGACTTCTCTCCGCCCGGGATATCTCAATATTCAAGATTGCCCGTGCAACGCCGGGCCATGCAGCTAGTATATATATATGAAGCTTCTTGCATAGATGTAGCTACTTATAAAAATGAACTGGCATTTTAAATATTCTTCTGCTGATATCTCCTAGATGTTTTAAAAATTCTATGTATGCAATTGACAATTTCATATATTTGCTTTTCAAAAAATTCACATATCTGCTTAGTTGTAAATTGTGTAAACATGTAATAACAATAATTTCCGAAAAACATAGGTTCATAGCATTAAAGGCTAAGATACTTTTAAAAAATATATACAAAATAATATTACAATTTTTTTTATGCATAACAGTTCCGTGTTTACATTGACAAGAAATTATTCAATTCATATTTTATATGTGACTATGAAGATTCTTACATTTATATAGCTCCTTACAAAGATATGCAGTTCAGCGAGTAATGCACTTTATACAAATATTACAATAAATAATTTTATAATTTATTAAGTATGTTAATCAGCATTATCAGGTAAATTTGCACATTCTGTACATAAACACTAATTATTCTCCTTTTATCTGTGAATCTCATTTAGCATCTGCGATGATAGCTGATATTCTGTTGGGAATGATCTTCATTAAAAAAGCTTTTAACTGTGCCGCTACTTTCGTTTCTTTCTCATCGGTCAAAATCCACTGATCTGTACAAAATTTAATTTTTTCAAGACTTACAACTGAGCAACACCGAAGAGCATCGACGCAGTCTTCCACTACGTGTATTTTACATTCCATCCTAGCGAAATACCATTTTATTTTCTATATTAAACTTTTTAGAATCGCAGAAGTCGGAGCCTCTGAAAAATAAAAGGCGCACAAATAAAACACGCCGCGCATCGAAAGATTGTATCCTTGCTCCTCATTGGCTGAATTGTGGTTTTCTCAGCGATAGTGATTCTTTACAAGGCATTCTGATTGGTCAGAATAATGGAAATTTCATAAATTCAATTTCTTTGTATTAATTAATTTTCGTTGATCCAGTGTAGAACATTGAATTATAATTTTTTTGATTTCATATTCTTTTCTTTGGTTAATTTCAAAAGTTACCCCGCAACCTAATAATATTACTTGAACGATAGCGAGGCATGTCCTGCAGCCTACCACACCCGAAGGAATTCAACAGCATATACCTTCTGACCCCGCCCCCACGCGGGTATGGATTTTAAACGAGCTGTAAGCCATGTGATGTTTCTATTTTATATGTTTCTGTCGTAATGGTGTCTATATGTGTGTGTGTGTTGTGAATAAATCAAAAAAGAACAAACTGGGTTATCATTGAATTTGAATATCAAATCACACACATGGGAAACCATTATAAAACCAATGTTGAAATTAATTTCGCATTGATTTACAGGGATAGCTAATAATTACACTTCGCAATATTCAAGCGGAAGAAAATTTCAATGAGATCCATGAGATTGTTGTATGGGGCTGAATTTTGTAACATTAGGTTCGAATAAAATCTGGATCTGAGTCAAGTCTATTGCGATACTTGTTCTTAATATACGCACAATACGAGAATGCTCTTTCCACAAGTTCTGTGTTCGTGAAAAGTGTTAAATATTTTATAGCTTTAACATTGAGCTCTCGGTACTCTTCTTTCACTGCTACCCGTACTTGCAAAATTCTATAAATTTTATTTCAATTTAATCTCCTATATTTTCTTGTTTCCGCCATTACCAACATTGCTTTCGCG
This sequence comes from Araneus ventricosus, assembly GCA_013235015.1. Classification (NCBI taxonomy): domain Eukaryota; kingdom Metazoa; phylum Arthropoda; class Arachnida; order Araneae; family Araneidae; genus Araneus; species Araneus ventricosus. Next base: position 2,781,098 of record BGPR01000026.1, on the reverse strand, counting down.
TACCCCCAACTGGTCCTTCGCATACTCCCAGGTGTACGCGTACCACAGGTTGGGAACCTCTGGTGTATGGAAACAATGTAACTCAAGAATGCAGTGAGCTAAACGGTTCAAATTTGGCAAGTGGACTTTACGCAAAAGTTGGAGAATTTCATCACAACTGAAACCAAATCCCTTTATGAGAAGAGAAACTTTTCCAAAATGCAAATCCGATTTTGTTCGCTAAACGATGAGGCTAAACACAAAACACGCCTTATTTACATAATTTAACTTACACATCCAAGGAAAATATTACATATATTTTTAATTATTTTATTTATTTGCCTGCGTCTTTCCATTCACATTCAATAGTTGCCAGTAGGCTTGTAAGATTTGAGACATATGCTTGCTATTCAGCTCTCATTCAACGAAAGAATTGTTTACATTTTTAGTTATTGTACTCACACTCTCTTAGCCGCTTCGCGCTCTGAAAATATTGAATGCATTTATTGTGCTTACATTATCCTGACTATAATTGAATCGGTAATTGCAGAAACCATATGAGTTTTTTTTTCTTTTTTACAAAATTGCATTTATGCTTTTTTTACATTCTAAAGTGGTATTTACATAATGAGTGAAGGAATGAAAAGAGTCGAGTAAAGTCAAATCCTAGATATATAAAATCTACCTGGTAAAATTAACCAGGTATTTTTCAAAACCTCCTAGCATTTTGATATTATTGACTCCTATGGTATCTGCATCTACGATTTAATTAATAGCAGAAAACAGCTATCAAAGATTACAGAAATCCGAAAAAATATCATGAAAATCAAATCAGCATCATTACATTAAAAACCCGGTCAACCGAAATTCAGGTTATCCGAAATGCCGCTGAAATCGCAGATCCAAAAAACACGTAATGTGCATGCTCTGTTGCTATTTTAGGTTGCCCTATAGCTGGACATTCACCACAAACACTGTTCTATTCCATTTGGATCAACGACCGATTTGCTTTCCTCCCATTCAAATCGATAGATTTAGGCTGGTCATTCATGGATGCTCCATAGCTCGATACAGTCTGCTTCGATCCCCCTCCACTCCTCCTTCCGCCAGACTGACTCCCACCCACGTCTCCGATTCCCCACACGGGGGATTTTCGCTTTTTTTCTCCCCTCCTCGCCTTGATTGCTCCAGTCTAATTCACGCGCATTTTGTAAGGTAAAGGTGAGTTCAAAATACCTTCTCTAAAGATACTGCACAGAATAAAACTTCAAAAGTCCAGATTAAACCTTAAATTACTCTATGTAAAAATGTTTAGTAGTTTAAAAAATAATGATTAAAAATATATAATTAAACTTTTTACAGAAGTTTATAATCAAGTAAAATGGATTTTATTATTTTCTGTTTAAAATTCGTAAAAATAATGGAATTTAGCACCAATTTGCACTCCGCAATAATTTACTTTATTTCATTTAATACAAAATGCACATTCTTATCAGTCAATCCGAACAATACAGAAAAATTATTTTAACGTTGCAATGAGCAGCATACGATCCAACCCATGAGTCTCCCGAGTAATAAAGGTAAAATCTTTGAAAAAATACTGTCGAAAAGAATCACCAAATACCGTAATAATAATAACATCATTCCTTATGAACAGTTTGGGTTCAGAGAAAGCAATAGCTGCGTGCACCTTCTTCTCCGCCTAACCAATAACATCTTTAATGGAAACTTTGTACGAGAGGTGTTTCTCGAGATATCAGAAAAGCCTTTGACAGAATGTGACATAATATCCACGTTTATAAATTAATTCTCAGGTTTCCGCCGTACCTCATAATTATTATCACCAAATTCCTCGAAATTAGGATTTTTCAAGTTAAATTCCGGAAGATACTCTCAGAAATATGATGCATCAAACTAGGAACACACACACCAAGGAGGTTCCTCAACTCCATTACTTTACAATATCTACGCATTTGACTTCACTGAATAGGTAGCGGGGGCCTAGTGGTAAGGTCTCGGCTTCGGGGCCGGAGGGCTCGAAATTTGATTCCACTGAAGATCCGCCGTGTATGGCGCCTGTTGCATGCTAAATCATACGCAGTGGCCAAACGTCCTCCCGCTGGTGTGGTGCGGAAGCTTGGAGGGAGTGGCAGCTCAGGTGTCGTCCTCGTCATCTTGCCGCGATTCAAAATCACGAGGTCCATCCCAAAATAGCCCTCGTGTTGCCTCAAAACGAGACGGTAATATAACTAACTGACTTCCCTCAAAGGTCATGGAATGTCTCTTTGATTACGAAACTTTTATATTAGTTCAGAATATATCAATAAACTGTGTCGTTAGATCACTGCAGAACAGTCTCCACAATATGGAGGAATGGAGGTCGACAAAGAAAAAAACCCCAAGTAGCTCTCTCTAGCAAAGTGCATTCAAATAAAACTGTCAAGAGTCTAAACTTCTTCGATGAATACATTTCGTGAGGAACTGAAGTAAAATATTTAGGAATGATTTTCGATAGAAAACGTGTCTCTCATAGTGCTGACATATTCTGAAGTAAAGTAAACCTCATCATAAAACTCAGTGTCATTCCCCACTCTACAATAAAATCCTACCCTACAAGCATGTCCTATGCCCGAATTTAACGTATGCAACTCCAATCTGGATCCTTGTTGCCAAAATTTATCTCAAGAGAATTCAAATTTTGAAAAATAAAATTCATGGCAAACGTGCCATAGTCAGAAATCACGTCCTTCACCAGAGAGCTTAAAACTGAAGCTGTTGAATATTTCATACAAAAGCTTTCAAAAAACTTTTTCATTCAAGTAGTCCTGGTAGCAATTAAGGAGTGAAAGTCTCCCTCACTCGTTCAGCAACTTCGTCTTAGACCGATGGTCGTCCAGCACTTTTCCCTTAAATTGCTCACGCCAACGCTTGATGGAGTTCTTCTTTGGAGACCGACATTTTCGATACTCTAGCTAGGCGAAAGCATCTTTGAACTATTACCATTGATATGTTTTCGTGGAACCAGAGACGTGACAAGCGCGCCCAGTGGCGGATTTTGACAGAATAAGGTCACAGGCGCAAAATTGTTTTGAGGCTCTAACTTTTCCTAAAGTCGTAACTTAACCCTCAGCTTAGTACTGCGAGTATTGTCGAATAGATTTTGAGGCCCCCTCAGGATTTTAAGGCGCGAGGCGAACGCCGCTAACGCCTGTGCGAAAAACCGCCACTGAGCGCGCCTTCTGCTACACTATAGCCATTTTGACACTTTTCGTTAAGAATCTTCCGCTGCAGCAGATTTAGCGCGCCGCCGCCATTAGAGCGTTACCTATCCGAAGAAAAACTTTTTGAGCTACTCTCTCATTAAAAAAAACAAACATGAAGTTGCTACGTTATACGGTTTTTATTTTTATTTATTAATAATAATTTTCGAAATTGGCCCAATAATTTATGACCACACTGTATATTAGAACATAAAATTTTATATATTCTAATTTTGAAAAATATTAAAATGTTTCGGATGCTCTAATTTTAAATTTTTCATTAATATCATATAAAAACACATTTGGAACAAATCGGTATTATTTTATAATTTCATTTAGAAGCTAGTTTTCAGAAAATAATCTTATGAATTTTCCTTAGAATTTTGTGTTTTTCTTAACTAAAATTGACTTTTATCTATCTAAAAGGAATTCAAAACATGAAATAATATCCAGATTTATTTTAATGCATAACAGGAATCCTTATTAGAAATTTTATATAATTTTCTCAAAAATTAAGAAAAAATGAAAAAATTCAAACACATTTAAATCTGGAAACGCATTGCTTAGACAAAAAGTCATTAAAAATATACGCACTCCTCTGAATCCATTAACTACTCATTTTATTTAACAATGCATGTTTTAATGCTATTTTATTCGCATATAAATATATATATTTTAGAGATAAAATGTTGAAAAGGAAGGAACTTTCATATTATGGTTATTTTTTTGCTAATTTCAAAGTCCACCATTCCCTTAAAGTAAATGATAATTTCAAAATCTTTTTAAGGTTTGAAATCCGCTTTTCCAAATTCGGCAGTATGTTTCTTTCTTTAACAACTATGCCTAACACAATGCCCTGATCTGGGGATCAAATAAAATAAAAGGTTAATGCAAGTACCTGCGGAAGAAGCCTAGCGTCTTAAGAAGAAAAGCGCTAATGGGAAAATCCAATATTCTGTATAACCCCGCCATTTCATCTAGAATTAACCCAAAACAATCCGGAAGACCCAAAAGAAGGAAAAAGGAAAAACACGATTATTCCATATCATGAAAGCTAAAATAAAAAGACGGCCAAGAAAAGGATCTTTTTCTTAGACATCTTTAGGTAAACGTATTAGTGACCAAGAACCTCTTAAAAATTCGAGAGTGCCAGTGATGAGAGAATATGATTTTGTCTTTGATAATACAGCCAAACATTCTCAGCTGACATCAATAAAGTCCTCTAAAAGTATCCAAATTTACACTTTTCACTTAGTTTAATTTCTCGTTTGGTGCGCGGTATATGCTCTGTTGAATGTAAAATTTGATACTTACTCTTGCTTTTTCTTAGACATCATCAGATAAATGCGTCAGTGATCAAGTGCCTCTCAATAATTCGCTAGTGTTCTCTCCTCCACCTTCTCGTCAATTTTTACGAAGGTCATCATATGTCATAACAATGCGTGGTTGAAAATGATTTTACCTTCGATTATGCAATCATGCGTTCTCGGCTGACATCCATAAAAGTCCTCTAAAAGCATCCACATTGAATTTTTAACTTCTCATTTTGTGCGCGGTATGCTCCGTTGGATGTAAAATTTGCAAGAGTCATGGTGACATTTCAGGTTCACAGAACTAATGATGAAATTGGAGTTAGTACCCAGTACCGGCGATTGGGAATTACGAGTGAGGGAGAGGGTTTCAAAAAACTTATAGACAACTGAAAGTACCGAAAGTATAGAGGAAAGATAATAAAATTTTAAAATTTAGCTGCAAAATTATTTAGCTTTTCCGGCTACTATTACTTTTTTTTAATAATTCCTAGTTTTAGGTAGCTAGAATAAAAATTTAACTTTTTCCGCAAAAAGTAGGGGGACAACCGTACCCCTCGCCATCCCCCGACTCACTGCCTCTGTTAGTCCCAAACTTAGCTAGAATTCCAAGGTTTTCATAAAGTCCCTCGAGATTGAGGGAATGTGCATTGGTACCGGCAGTCCAAGGCAAGCAGTATACGAAGTACACCGGTTAATCCGGACGGAATTTTAATAAAAAAGCAGGATATACAACCAATAAATTTTAAATATGTACAAAGATGTTTTGTTTTGTTAATTCTGCATCAGTTCGCAGGTTAAAAACTTAGGCCTATATATGCAATAGTATTAAAACTAAAATTAACACGTTCGCTGCAACTATTCACGCCTGCGATTCGAACCATCCATCTAATTAGATGACCCCTTCTCTGCCATCTCTTAGCTACAGTAGGGAAGCAGTCATCCAATTAGATAATAGGTTCTTGTCGCACCAAGCGGCATGTGTTAAGCTGTAGGAAAAATTGTATTTACTTATGAAAAGAAAACATCGATTTTTATAGTTTTACGCATCTAAAACTTGTATTATGTGCATTTTAAAGCAAATTTCGTTTAATCCGGACTTTCGATGATCCGGCCCCATCTAGTTCGGATTAGCGGGACTCTGTATACAAAGAGAAAGTAGTGCAATCGTCAAAAAAATTTCACCAGATTTTGACGAATCTACACATTTCAGACCTCTCAGAGTCCGGAAAAATTGTCTTTGAAATTATAACAGTGTTTTTTCATTGTTTTTCCGTGTGTACATGAACACAATAACTGAAATATGCAAAGAAATAGGTAGAGGAAACTTGGCACGTTATCTTTACATTAAAATTTGATGCACATCTTCAATTTTGGTATAAAGAGAAGTACCGAATTTCATTTATTTAGCTCTTTCGTTTTTGAGTTAACGTGTTCACAGACAGATTTACATAATTCCAAAAATGGTATTTTCGGATTCTAAAAGGTCTGAAAAGTGGAGATTCGTCAAAATCTCCAGATCAAAATTACTTTTTTTGACAATTACAATGCTTTCTCTTTGTATACTTAGGACACGATAAAGTGAAATAGGTCATCAAATCTAAAAACCATCCCTTCTCTTAACATATGGTTCGAATCATTCATATAAAGCAGATGTATTTAAACTTTTGCACTCGCGACCTCTTTCCAGCCCACGAAATCTTATCGATGAAATATCACACACGAAAATAAATCATGTAAATGAAATTTGAGAAGTGCACTGGCACATACGTTTCATGAACTTTGATATAAACCTAATCTAGATGATTCTCCGGAATACTTTCAATATGCAACTCTGAAGATTCAAATAACATCAAAGTTTATCAAATTACAATTACGCGGTCCTCTTATGGCTGGGACACATTGTTAAGAAGCCCCGATATACAGAAATTCTCTCACAGTTTTGTCCATAGTAACTTCTCAGCAATGTGACGAAGTTTCCCAGAGAAAACTCCAACTTTACAGTGCAGACACGAATCCAGAAAATGAATCATTTCGAAAGGGTCCGAATGCCTTTTGGAGGCGCATAAGTCTAGGACAGTGAGAGTAGAATTCTATTCGGAGGGGATGGCTGAGATAAGCTACGAAACTTTTTCCTACACCTTCCCGTCTGATGGCAGTTGTAAAACAGTTTCTAAGAACTGAAAAAATCGCTCTTGACTACACTCACGGAACTTCATCCTAAGATCGTGAAGGAACACCTAAAAAATCCACTTTCCGAGCGTCTGCAGAAGGCAATCCTTCAAGTGGCGTTTTTCCCCGTATGCCTAGGGACAGGGCCGGATTTTCAAGTAGGCAACTGTCTAGGGACCCCGAGATCATTTTTGCGTCATTTTCAGAATAATTTAATTTCATGCTTTCATTTGACTCACAAGGCCTTTATTCGAACATATTCAAATTAAAATCAAGTATCGTTTAAATTTTAGGTTAAATTATTCAGGTATCGTTTAAAATGCAGGATAATTATTACTTAGAATTTTTTTTCTTCTCTTGTTTGAAATTTGCTTGTGGATCAACGCGATCTTTATCCTTTTTCAGTTGGCTGACTGACTCACAAGTCAACAGTCCTGCTAAACTTTGTATTTGAGTATTTATAATGAGTTAAGTATTGTTACGCACATCGTCGGGTGGCTGTACAGTGAATGTAGTCCAAGCAAGATTATGGAAAACGACGCTTTATTCCACGAATAATCCAGAAAACACGATGTACACAAAGAACAGCGCTTGCAGAAATTAACAACACAAGCAGACAGCAAATCACTAATAAATAACAGCTCTTTCAATAGCACTCAGCGTTTATCAGCTTACCAGCTCGTACTGCAGACAAAACTCCAAAGATATTATCGCCTCGTTTGGGCTCCTCCGATATTTATAGTTTTCCGACAGGGTATGATGTCACAGGGAATATTCCAGAAGAATCTCCATAACTCCGTTTCTAATAGAGATAGAGCAATAATTCTTGTATTTTCTAAAACCTTCATTTTGTCGCTAAGTCCCCAAATGGTCACAAAGGTCGGGTTTTGGTGACTTGGCAACCAATAAGAATCTCTGTAATCCCTCTTTCTTACCATAAGACTAACATGGCAAGGAAATGGTTTTACAGATTCGTAACACTTTGTTTCATAATTTTTTCCCCTATTGTTTAAAATTGTTTTTAAATTTAAATTTTTTTATACACGATATACTGAAACCAACTGTTTTCAAGGTGACCAGTAATTAAAAGTTTGGTTATTTCAGTTTGTTGTAGTATTGATACTGATACAGATAGTGTAGATTAATACTAATATAGATAATAAATTAAAGATAATAAGGAATATCCAATTTTAGACATTTGGAAGGGGACCCCTAAACTAGTATTGCCTAAGGGCCACTATAGATTTTAATCCAACCCTGGCTACAGATTACAGAAAAATTATTATGATTGTACTCAAAATTCTGCAGATTTTATGTACATCCATGGCTAATCACCCCCCCCCCCTTCACAATAATTCTATGAATGTACAAATTTAAAATATTTTTAATTGAATTGTTAAAAATCACAGCAGTCAGAAAATGGCAATAAATATTTTGAACTATGTGAAGGGTTTTTAAATTTTCATAAAAATTTTCTTCTATATTTATTGGATATCATTTATTAAGAAAATGTATCATTTCTGATCAATCGGCAATTTCAAGGCTACGGTCTATGAGATAGTTTCTAATTCTAAAATTTAAAGAATCTGAAGATGGTCAAGCTTATTTTGGAACTCGAAAGGGAAGACAAAATTTAGTGAAGAGCTTCTTTTCAGAACTCCATGTTATTTGAGCTATTAATGAATCTAAAGAACAGACACCCATGAATTCAAGTGGCATCGGAAAATATTTTCATGGGGAAAGTAGAATTATCATGAATAGAATTATTTCTTGACAAGTAGATGGCTATTTTACCACTGGTATAGTTGTAAAATAAGCAGTGCTTGGAACGCTCTAATCTGGGTGACAAAAATCTCACCATTTTAGGGACTTTTTCACAATTTTTTCTTATTTATTTCTCTTTTTAAAAAAAGCAGTGCCGGAACAGCGTTCTGCCTCCCCTACACCCCTGTATTTTACACACATATATGAATTTCTGAGTTATAATGAATTATGATACTATTAAGAATGGTTTGGCAATCGGAGGATAATCAGTTGTTTTTTGAAACACCCTTCCTATTGTTGAACACATTTACAGGAATATAAAAAAAAAGTCAAAATGATTTATTATGAAAGTTGCTCAAAAGTTTTTGAAGCATTAATTTTATGATGCCTGTAGCTGACTACAGGAATCCAAAAAAACTAATCTGGAATTTTTCAAGGAAAAAAGAATTAAAATTATTGTATTATAAAATATTTTACTATTTTTGATGCATGAAATTTCTCTACGAAAAACTGCTGCTCGATTCATTACAAAAGTCTATTTTCAACATTTTGTAATCGAGATAACCAGATCAGAATACTCAGAAGATGAAAAGCACAATATCAAGAAATTGTGTATAAATTAACCTATGTATAGTACTAATTGAACTGGAAATTGTGTGCAAATTAATTTACATTGCCACGTATTTCTTTGAAAGTCTTTGCTTTTGCATTATTTATAATATATTACATTTAAAACCAAACCATTTGAGTTGTATTTTTTTTAATTTCATTTTACAATATAGTTGGTATAGATAATATGCATATTATACAATATTGCAGACATTATGCAGGTGAATTTGAGCTAACATTACTGCAGTTGTGATGCAACAATGAACGAATATTTAAAAATTGCTCATCTTTTCCTCATGCTATTTTAGATGTAATAAAATGTGTTGGTTGTTTCAGTTGAAGCAAAATTAAAATCTTTCAGTTCACAAGACAGATAATATGCGACTATGCAAAGAAGGGATGACGGGCCATCGCAAAATACTGGATTATAAGGAATTGGAAAGTTGCCCACAAGGTTCTTTTTCATTATTATACATCACAGAGGGAGTTTTTTTTTTTTTTCAGTCTTTTTTTCAGTCAAGTATTTTCTCCATTTCTAAAACATCTTAAGAAAGAATAGTAATAGTTACTTATTCTCAAAATGAGCTCAAGCAAATGAAATTTTATAATCTGAATGTAAAAGAGTGTATATACGTGATAAGATCTTTTGCAAAATGCAGCTACTTCATGCTTGCATTGTGTTAAAATGAATCTTTCTATTTAGTTTCATTTTTAAGATATTACCAGAAACTAGTAGCCAACAAATGACACGAGAACATTTCTAGTTCCAGCACACCATGAACTTTGTCCAGAACCTTTCTGTGTAACCTTATTTCCTCTGTCTTTTTCTGTGTTGACCTCCTTAAAGTGTATTTGTAATCCTGCTTTTCTGAAGCCTAAATAAAACGGTTCTTCTTACTGATATACTTGCACCTTGGATTAAAATTTGCTACAAGATCAAAACTGAGCAATGTTGGTTAACAAACTACCAATGATAAGACTATTTTAGTATGAACTCCAAAAATAAAGTTAAATAAAATTCATAGCATTTATAAAGAACATTAAACTTCAAAGAGTTTTCTTACTCCATATATACTCTGAATTTGATAGTAACTTTATTTTTGGAGCATTTTATACAATTCAAATTTACATTAACATGTAATTTGATGGCAATAGTTTTTCTCAATGTTTTTATTTCCCTTGTCAAATCACAGCATTCCTTGCAAAACCCTGACTTAAATTACTCGAATTTATCTTATGAATTCTCTTACCGATTTATGTTATCAATTTCTGGAATTTATATGGAGTTTCCACAGTTAAATTATAATTATTTATGTAATATGCATATGATGCAGCTTTTCTGCAACAGCCCTTCATTAAAATTTCTTACATTTCAGAAGTAAGTGAATCCTATTCAAAGACTTCAAAACAAAACAAAGAATATTATTAAGGTTATAATCATTTCATTTTTTTTTACCTGAAAACAGAATAAAATTTTATTTTATAGTGTAAATATAATACTCCTGAGCAAGTTACAGAGATCATATTAAAGCCAGAAGCAACTAAAACACTAGTTACCATGTAGAGGAAACAGCAAAGAGATACTACACACAATCAAGAGATACAATTAAATAAGATAATGTTTATCAAAAAATATTAAAAGAAAATATTGAGCATGCAGTTAAAATATAATACATTGGGAAAAAATCAAGAAACAAAAGTAATGCCTACTATAGAAACCATCAATTTGATGTCATACCCAGACAGAGGAAGAAAATGATTCGAAAAGAGTTGGAAAATTGTGCTTGTTATTTTAACGAAATAGCAAATAATAATTATATAAAGATTGTAACAGTTAGACCAAAATGTATTTCATATTTAGTATAATTTATTGATTGCTAAATATTCCATCAAATCGTCATAAAATAACAAACACAAAAAGAATGCTTGTATGTTTGAAGTTTCTAATATATTGCATGATGAAAATCAAAAATAATTTGTAGAATATGTTAATGTAACAGGTTCAGAACATAAAAAAGTGTATAGCTAATGTAAACGATCACCAATTTAACTGGCAAAATATCTTCACAGCTCCTTAAGGTTGTGGTGCAATCATTAAACTTGCTTCCTAACAGAAATATTTTTATCTTGTCTCTTATGCACAGTGGTAAATATAGCACCATACTCACTGTGTTTATATTTTAAAAAATGCAGCACATTAGTTTAAAAATGAATATTTTTTGACAACAAAATGCAAACTTAAAGGTATTACAAGTACTCAAACAAATCTGTTATTATAAAAAGAAAGTTTGTATTTTGTTTAGATTAGCAAAGGAATAATAATTTCTTTTGCTGCAACAGATAATGAAAATTTGTACATTATAAAGAACTTGCAGGTTTTAACTTATTTTAGTTTCATTACTACTATTTTTGAATTTGTTTTCAGTGTATCCCCCCCCCCTTTATTCTCTAAAATCTTTTGAAAGAATAGTATCTGTTGCCTCTCTTTTCTCATTCAGTCGTTTATTATTTGTTTTTACCAGATAACTACCCAAAAGATATTTTAAGCCAAAATATTTTTGAAAGAAAATTACTGCCTAGCCTTAATTTATTTTCATTTAATAAATGCTTTCCTTTTATCAAAACAACACTCTATTCGCATGTAATCAATAATGACTCCGTCATTACACCAGCAGAACTGCATGCAATTCTTTATAAAAAATAGGAATAGGATGTGGACTTGCGCTAAAACTATAACCAGCACCTTTTCTCTGGCTATTTCTTTTATAGAACTTTGCTCCAATTTCCTCACACAAGAATTATTAAAACAACACCTTCATATAAAATAAAACTTTCAAACACGGGCCATTACCGTGCAGTTTTTTTAACTGCAATAATTAGCTCTTATTTTTAATGCAATCACTCAGATCCTAGTAATCTTCGCTTTTTAAAAAGCGCACTCAATAATTCTCCAGACAGACATTAAATATACTATCATGCTCAAACCATCCTACCACAACAGCACATTCAGCTTTGCCCCTCTCTTCAACAACAATTAAGTTCACTATTTCAGAGAGTACTCTAAATCAGGCATAAAAAATTTAAAAGCTACCACGAGTCACAGTAATAGTCTGCAATCCAATTTTCATATAACAAGTTATTTAACACTGAACGCATTGCTGATGAATTGAAATCACCACTGGAAAAGAATCATTCTGACCAACCATGGTAGGTTCAGTGTTTCGAAGCACGGTGCAAAAAAATGAAGGCAAGATCCTGCATTTGACATCCCATCTCTGCTCCATTTTTGCAGATATTTCAAAAAAATATCTGCAGTTACTTTAAAAAAAAACCCAGATACAAAGTAAGTTTGGGTAGTTATGGATTTGACAGGAGAATTATTTCTAATCACAAATGTAAAGAATCTTTTGCACTGGTAAGTGCTTCAACATTAAACTAATTTTATAGTGTTTCTAAACCTGTTTCGTAAATAAGTGGAAAATTCAAGTACCTCAAGATTACAGACTTTTTAGTTTAAATTGAAACCATACCATTTTTTTTACCTCCAATTGCATATGATTTAAGCACAAATTTTTGTATTTATCGAGAAAATTACAGAAAACATTGCTTCCTAAAATGTAAAACAAATATAGATTGCTTCAAGTCCAACATTAAAGCTTCAGAACTTTTCCTGGTATTCTTGGTACAATGCAATTTCATCTAAATTGTGTAACTAATTACATAAACTTTAAAAACTCAGCACAAAGTAAGGAATTTTTTGTTAAACATTGTATTATGTAATAACACTATATTTGCTCAATCAAAAAGGTATCTGTTGTAAGAACAGATGAAACTTAAGGGCAAAGAGCTTAAAACATTTTTGATCCAAACAGAAAAATCGTATCTGAATTTACTAAACATTAATTCAATGTAAAATATCTCAAAAAAATTTATATAAATAAACAATGATTTAGTTAGTACCCTACTTTTGAACCACTAATAATTTACTAAAATTAAATTAACAATAATAATTCTTTTCGCTATGTGCAGTTATTTAATAGATTATTCTTAGAATAACCGAGGTAGACTACCGACTTAAAACTAAGAATTCTTTAGCCTGAAATGCACTGAATCTAACAATTAATGTTATAAAATAAATCCAGTTGAATTTTAGGAACTAAAGTAAATATCATAGAATGAAAACAGGATCCATAGAAACCAATTTAATTCTAACAAAATGAAGATTCTCCTGCCTAATCTAGAAAACTAAACAAATGTATACAAAAATTTTGTAAACAAAAATTTTGTCAAAATTATATGACTTTTATATCTCTTAATAAAAGAGCTATATAAAGTTTTAAGAAATGCCTTGTTCTAAAATTGCTTTAAAGTTTGTGATTGGTTTAACAAATAAAACATGGATATATGATTTAATATTAAAAAAGATCATTGATCAATATTTCTTATTTCTATTTTTCCTTAAAGTATGACATTTTTAATAAAATTAAAAGTGAAAAAATATATTCATTTTTAAAGCACTTAATTTCAAATAAATATTTTTTTTTTCATTTACATATTGTTTATCTAAGACAACACACTCATTGACTGTGGGTAAATATTGCTATTTTGAAAGAAATAATTTTTAGAAGTATTAGCAAAAGAAAATTCAGATATAAATAAAAAGGCAGAGGTAATAAAATGCTTAGATTTTAAAGAAATATTCTTTGTGTAAAAGATGGATAAGACCACAAAACAAACCACAATGATGACCATCACACACTTTAATATAATTCTATTAATATTGCAAATTATGTCAACAAAATCAGGCTTTAAAAATGTATTGTACAAACAATTTGAATCTTTAGATACGGTTGCATAGGAACAAGTGTCTGACTTTACATTTGTAAAACAGAAACTGTTTATTTCATTAGCTCTAAAACATCCACAATCACAATATCGATCAGATAATGTTTCAACATAGTTTTATTAATTCACTGAAATATTAACTAATCACAATACAAATACAGTTTTAAATAGCTTAAAAACTAAAAATTCCCTATATTTTGAACTTATCTGCCCTCTTGCTAATGAAACTGGTTTTACAATTGGTTTAAACATTTCTAAATAAAAGATTTAAAAAAATTAAAAACAATATTTCATACTTTACATAAAAATAAATGTAACCCATTACTTTACAAAATCTTTTAACATAAAAATTAATTTGTTGTACGAGTTAAAATATGCTAAAACAATTTTTTCCCCCTTAAAATTGAATAAAACAAGAAAAAAAATTGCAATTTTCTCCAATACACATCATTTTTTAAAATTTTTTTTACATACATTTTTTTTCTTAATAAGCACAATTTAGGAATGTCCTTAACTAATGTCAGCATAATTATTCTTCCAAATTCACAATTACTCGACACACAGGACATGTGTGGTTGATCTGAAAGAACAATAATCAATAATTAAAATTCAACTAACTAATTATTATAATAATTACTATAATATAATTTAACTAATAAGTTAGTTGCATTAATTTGTAAAAAATTTTGATAAAAGGGTATTTTGTTTAAATTTTGTGGCAACACTGCAGACACTTATCTGCAAAGCTTAACATAGCAGTTTGGATGCGGCAGCTTTAGTTTCCTTGGTAATCAGTCGTTAACATGTATTGGCAGCTAAAGGTGGCATCCAAATTGAACAGGGTGCGTAGTGAGAAATTGCTGTAAAAATTAAGCACTTTTAAGGACTTTTTAAGCACCTTATCCCAAAAAATTAAGCACCTTTGTACATCCACGCTATGTAGACCCACATATTTTATAAGTATAGGATGTTTTTTTCTGTTTTATAATACAGCATAGTTTTTATTTAAAAATTTAAATATGTATATTTTTTCAGTTTAAAATATGTAATTTTTTAATTTTAAAATTTATTTCTGTAATTTCACTACGTCTTCAATTATAAAATAAGGAATGTCTTTTTGGTTTGACAAAAACATAAAAATGATAATGCAAACTGTCGTTACTCAAAATTAAAACAACTTTTATTCGATTAACAATAAAAATATGTGATCTTTTTCAACATTTCTTAAAATTAACAAATTACTAGTTAATTTGCTCCTTTGAGATAACCATTCCAGTACTTCAAGAAGAAAGAGGGAGTATTTCAAGTTGAAGAAAAAGGGAACGAAAAAAAAAAAGTCATTAATAGTCCAGTTAACGAAGGGTTTCGAAAAAACATCAAATCAAATACTTTTGAAATTGATAAACATGTTTGTGAGAAGCTCCGGATAAACATACTAAAAGTCGCCCTTCCTGAGGGGGGAAGACTCGCGCCACCATCTTGGATTTCACACACCCTTTTTAGTTTATTCTTGAATATCTCGAAAATTATTTAGTTATAAAATTACAATTGATTTAATGAATTAAAGAGCCCAAAATTTCCTGCAAATACATGCTGTTATTTTTCTGCTATCTTTAATAGTTCCCGATGTAATGGGTATCCAAGTTTGCCGCCAACTTGGATTTTATCCCCTTTCTTTAGTTTTTCTGGAATATCTGAAAAACTGTTAAAACTAGACGAAAAATAAAAGCATGTATTGGTAGAGAATTTTACGATTATTAATTTGTTGTATTACATGTAATTGAATAGTTTTTGAGATATTCATAAAAGACTAAAACAGGGGGTTGAAATTCAAGATGGGGGCAAACTTTGAGACTCATTATCTCAGAAACTATTAAAGAAAGGAGAACAATAAAAGCAGGCATTTGTAAGAAAATTCAAGCTCTTTTAATCTGTCATATCTATTAGTTTTTGAGATATTCAAGAAAAACTTTTAAAAAGGGCTAAAGCAGTTAGCTGAAATCCAAGATTTCAGCAAACTATGAGACTCATTATCTCGGAAACTATTAAAGGAATAAGAACAATAAAAGCATGTACTTGTAGGGAATTTTACCCTCTTTAATTTGTTAAATCAATTTGAATTTCAAAACTGAATAGTTTTCGAGATAGTCAAGAAAAGCTAAAAAAAGGGGGGGGGATGAAATTTCAGGATGGCAGTGCAAGCTCTGTCCCAGGATCGAGAACCTTTAGAATGTTCCACAGAAGCATCTCGCGAACATGTGTACCAATTTTCAAAACTATACGGTTTAATGTTTCTTTGAAAGCCATAGTTGACTGGACTATCAACAACGAATTTTTACAAATTCATCGTTTTGAGACCAATTATCTTAAAAATTATTAAAGCTAAAAGAAAAATAAAAGCATGAATTTGTAGGGAATTGTACACTCTTTAATTTGTTATATCAATTGTAATTTGAAAACAGAATAGTTTTTGAGGTATTCAAGAAAAACCAAAAAGGCGGATGAAATACGAGATGGCGGAGCGAGCCCCCCTTCAGGTTCGGGGCCTTTTAACGCTCATCAGGAGCCCCTTACGAAAATATGTAACAATTTTTTAAACTATATGATTTAATGTTTTTTCCACCCTCATTTTGAGCCTTCGTTGACTGGACTATAAGCGTTATCTTAACATGTGTCGACACCCCTGGATCTATCACACCCTGGATTCCTTCCCCGAATTCTTCCCTTACATCGGTTTTCATTCTTGATACATCCGATAAACAAAGCTTTATGACTATGCTTTCGATTTATCGTATTCAACGTCTGAGGTTTTGAAGGAAGAATGTTTTCTTTGCATTTCTTGGGAAAATTAAGCACTTTTTAAGCACCTGTTTTCTAAATTAAGCACTTTTAAGGTGCTTAAAAATGGTTTTCAAATTTAAGCACTTTTTAAGCACTTTTCATGACGCTACGCACCCTGTTGATGATGTGTCCAGTGATTCGTTTTTTGTGGGCAAAAAGGTGTAACTGCATTAAAATTTATCGGCAGTTGCACAAAGAGTATGATAAAAATGAAAAACTTTACAAAAATGTAATCCTTTTAAAGGCATAGTGCTCCTGCATGACTATACCAGACTGCATGCGAGAAAACTAATGAGGCTTCTTTTGAGAGAGTTTAAGTTGGAAGTATGAGATCACCCCCTTATAGCTCAGATCTCGTAGCTTGTGACTTCCTTGTTTTAGGTACCATGAAACTAGAACTTTCAAAGAGACGATATCTCTTGGATGATGAGGTGAAAGTTGTGACCCAACAACAGTTGTTGGACGGGAATTCTTCGCAGAAGGCATAGAAAAACGTGTTCCGCGCTTCGACAAACGTCTGAATGAAGGAGGTGATTATATCGAAAAGGAGCTTTTGTATGGAATTATAGTGCACATATACCATTATTGTAAAGTTTTGATCCTGCTTTATTCTCCGAAGCAGTGCAACAAACTTTTTGACTGACCCTCACTTCAAAGGTTTTAATGGGCATTTCAATTAACCTACTTGTAATTTATATATTGTTGGAAATTATAAAAAAAAACTAATACGATTTCAGTCTACAAGTTGTCAACTTTGCTGTACTAGCTTTTAAACCCAGTACTTCTTAATTTGAATTTTATCACAGCCCCATCAACTTCAAATATGCCAAGTTCCATAGAACAATAATGCACTAATGTAATACATAATATAGAACAATAAAGCACCATTTAAATGCCTTTAAAGGGACTGTTGTAAAACAATATATAAATGAAAAGACATATAATCCAAATTTTAAAAAGCAACTTTTGATTATTATAAATTTAATGCTACTGATTAATTTAAAAGTAATAATTTCAAAGTTTTTAAGGTATAATACTACACAGTATGGAGAAAAAATTAAATTTAACGTTTATCATAAAAGTGAGAAAAATCATACCTTTATTTCATATCTTGAAAACCACTTGCGATTTCTTATTTTATACAATTTATGTGCATGTAGGTAGTAGGGATGTAACGAATAGTGATTTGGCCGAATACCGAATATCCATTTTTTCAAAACATTAAACTTTTCATTGTAAATCAAATATTTCTCAAATTTCAAACAAAAAAATTAAAGATTAGTAATATTTTTAATTATTTTAATTCCAATCACATGAAATGAGAAACCCTCTTCATTTTGGGATTACTTCACAGAAATAAAAGAGCCATCATTGCAGAGCATGGCAATGGCAAACACAATATAAAATTAAGTGGATAAATTAAAATTATTAGAAGTAAATTACTGTTTTGATAAAGAAATTTTAATAGCTGGGATGGAGTGTCCACTTAATTGGTGGGGAAAATGTCTACCACCAGCTCCTGCAAGCACAATATACAGTGAACATTTGAATGGGTGATTGAGAAAAAGGGTAAGATTCCAGTCACCCAATCATTTATTTTCTGAATCTGGTAATATATAAGAAACGAAATGGATAAAAATGCTGATAATTTATTATTCTTGCATCATAATTTCAGGCTTTACAATGATAAATTATATGTATCATTATTAAATACACCAAATTTACTTAAAATTGAGTAAATCTCAGGAGATTTTTTTCATAACAAATGTTCTGAAATGCAATTCTGCACATTATTCTTTGTTAAATATATATGAAAGTACATTTTTTTAAAAAAATCATTATTCTTAAATTATTCGGCCAAATATCCGTTTAGTATTCGGCAAAAGAGCCGAATGCTGAATATTCATTACATCCCTATTAGGTAGACCTTTCTGCTTTGTAAGAAAAGTTTCACCTTTAATGGGAATGGAGAAATAATGATTGAGGCAGAAAATCTACAAACTTTAGAAGGGGGAAAACAAATACATAACGAAGCTTTGTGTTGTATAAACAAAGTACTTTATCATTACTATGGTTAAGAAAGAACCAGGAAGGAGATCAAATGATGTATAAATGGTGCTTGACTATATTTATTAAAAAAAAGTATGAAGTGGAGACATGAAGTAATTAAACCTCAATCTTTTCTCCTGAAACTTCCCTAGAATTTAACAAAATATTAACTTAAACTATACAATTGTAATTTGAAGTATTTGGTTTTTACAAATATTTGTTACTGTGACATATATAGATAGAGTTATAAAATATTTATACTTTATTAATTTTACTTTCCATCCATTATTAAGCTAGCAACTTTTAAAAAACATTAATTTGCCACAAGTTTACCTGTACAGCTTTAAATAAGATCAATTATAGAGAAATATAAAAAATTCCAAAATGAGTTTTTACCTTCAGCCACGGATCAATGCACGGTGTGTGAAATTCATGAAAGCAAGGAAGAATTCTAAGCACATCCCCATTCACATAATCATTCAAACAAACTTGGCATTCTTTATTCAATTCTGCTCTTTTATGAGGTACTTCTGCACTTTTTGAAGAGGATGCACCATTTGGAATAACATATTTTCTAGTAGGTAGCCTATTAATTTCTGTTCTTTGCAAACCACGAGAAACTTCTCCATTTAATTCTGCCAGCCCCAGAAATGCCTTCAAAGAAAACAAATGTTTACTTTTGCATAAATAATTAAATAATAAAAGAAAAACATTACTATGTGATCAGTAAAATTCTTAAACAATTTCTATAAATAACATTGCCTCAAAAATATTTATTTATACAAACTGCTTCGTAATATTAATCAAAAATCAATACAGCTCATCACACACATTTTATTTCAAAATAAAATAATAAACAAATAAAGCAGACCAACCATTTGAAAACTTAGCATGAAAATTAACCAACTTTTCAGAACAATAAAAATCCTTCACAATGTATAATGAATCTATACTTATAAAAGAAAGTGTTTGTGTGCATGCGATGTTCAGACGAATATATTGCACTTGCAGCCATGAAATTTGGCACATAGGTAGTCATAATGGTGACTCAATGCACCTTGAAGCCAAAATTTTAAAATTTAATCTAGAAATTTTTTTATTTAATGTTTTGTGTTGTTTTGGGTCATTTTCGGTATATATTTTCCCATTACATCATTTCTGGTAATTGTAAGAAGAAAATAGATACACCATCGAAAGGAGCAAAAGATTTCTGTTCTAATGAAGTTTGTTCCGAAAGTCTAACAAAATTTGCTTAATTTTGAGAATTTTTTAAAAAATAGTCACTTTTCTATAAAATTTTTCATCTTTAATACTTTTGTTCTTCCATTTGACGTTCTAATAACGCCATCATTTTCATTTTTTCAGGTAATAAATGGGACATTTCTACAGGATTTAAAACAAGTATGGTTAAAATACTTTTGTTGGTTGGTTCATAATTAATTTTTTTTTTCCTTGATGGGATCGGAGAATTTTTTTGAAAGAAGAACCATGGAAAATTGGCCAGTTTCGACCTCCCTACATGCACCATCTGGCGGGAAAAAATTAGCACAAGAGCAGGAAATTATTTATGACATCAGCCGTGATAAAGAAAAAATTATATTCCTTCCTTAAGTTTTGCTCGGAGTAATTTGAAATGGTGTAGTCGTAAATTAAGCAGTGCTAAAGCATTCTGATTTGGGTGATATTGTTGGGGGGGGGGGACAAAGGACATAATGGAGTGGTATATAGGGAAGCTATTTAATATTAGGGAATCACTTCACAATAAAATATTTTTTTTACATTTTTGAAATGTGCAATTATTTTATCTACACATTGAAATTGTTGAATAATGAAATGATAATATTGAAACAAAGCATATTTTACAATTATTTTATTTTTTATTAAACATCAACTTTATACGTACTGTAGCTCAAAACATGAATAATTGAAAGTATGATTTTTAAAAATTTAAGTTCATTTCATTATACTAAAATTAAGTAATGCCAAAGTAAAATCATGACAATAATAAATAATATAGAAAATGTCATGAGTTTCAGAATCAAAACATAAAATACATTTAAATTTGCGCAACTTTAATGTTTTTTGCCCTATCCCGCCACCATTTGCCAGTGATTTACGATTTTTATTAAATGGAAATATCTATCAGATTTTCGAGGGTAAGGACTAGACAAAGATTGCAATGTTTTAAAGAGGTATCGAAAATTATATTTTATGTCATTGTGAGCTTTTTCTTTTTCATTTCATTCACATGGGCAAGGTACTGCTAGTTTAATATAATATAGGAAATATCATAATAATATTAAAAGATAAAACAAAAAAATTACTGTCAAAACTTCTGGGCTCCTTAGATATTTTATCGACTTCTTTCAAGACAAGTTTTGCAATTAAGAGTTTTTAAAAAATTACTGAAAGACTAATTTCTTCATACAAATTAAAATTGTTCAATTAATTAAGGAAAGGAAAGAAGAACTTGAAATTAATAAGGAAGTGATAAAATTACTTGATTTCTTTATTTTGGCATTTTTCAACTCTTTCTCAATTCGGATTATTAAAAACAAATTTTAAAAATACTTAATTATTTTCTTAACTATCAACAATTCAATATTAAGATTCTTACTTCATAGCTGTCATCCGAAGTATCAAAATTGAATAAACCTAAAGTATTAGGGGGATTCCAATTCATAAAATGTGTTTCAATATCAGAAAATCTACGACGATTCCTTGTAGTTGGTCTTCCACCACCAGAACTCTATAAACATAACAGATTAACATTTAAGCTTTTTTCAACTCGCACAAAAGATAAAAAAAAACATACGATTTCTCACAAAAAACATATCAGGCCAAAAAAAAAGTTACTACAGAAAAAGAAATTAAAAGTTATTATAAAAATTAGACATTTGCACTAGTAATCTACATATACATTGCAAGAAATTGCAATGAACAAATATGAAAACACACTAATTAAAAGGGATGCCTCGCTGGAAGAATTATAATCTAAAAAAAAAAAAAACTGTTAGTATGACTAAACGTGACCACTTAATTTTTTCCTCAAAATGGGACATCAACTAATTTTTAAGTAACTGTATGTGTATGCAAGAAAATGCATATTTCTTCATAGTTTTTGTTTATTAATGGAAAGAAACAAGTGAAAATAAATAATTTAGGTGATCTTGTTTTTTTCTGAAGAACACATTTTCGCTTAAATATATTTGGTGTTGATTTTAAATAAGAATGAAATTCTTTCCAGCATTTCTAAAAATCTATTTTGGTAATTAACACTGCTTTAAGAACTGTGATTTGCAACTGTGTTTTTTGCTCACCCACAACTTATTTATAAGAGAAAAGACATTTTTAAGGTGCATTCCTGCCAGGAAGACAAAATATATATTCAATAATTATGCAAAAGTTCATATGATTCAACTTTTTGGTGTGAAAGTGTTTAAACAATCCCATGCAACAACTTCCCAGTGCTAATGAAGCACTGGGAACGTTAAGTCTAAACGTTCCCAGTGCTTCATTCCGTCACTTTTTGTGATGTAATGTTGTTAGAAATAAGTAAATGCACAGCAAATACTTCTGTATCTTGATTAAAGTTAATAAATCCCTTTTCAATCACTACATCCATTACAATCTGAATTTCTTCATATGTAAGTATTTTGGTTAAATTCGCCATTCAAATATTTATAATTCTTCACAGAACAAATTCCACTGCTCCAACCAAGGGTTACTCTCTTTCCAAAAACAGGACATTTTGGTATCCCGAAGCTGTGCTTGGGAACAGCGGGATAGGCTGCTTAAAAATGCAGACATGACACAGGCTTGGAACAAAAAAAGCTGAACTTCATAAATACGGTATCATGTCAAACGTAAACACCGACAAGTAAAATAAATATTATTAATTGAACAATAAATGAATCAATTTAAACAAAAAGTGCTTGAGATATTAAAAATATTGTAGAATTATTATTTAAAAGAAAATTAATGGATGAAAAATGAATACGCAAAAAGTTTGGTTAAAATAAAAACTATGGTAAAAATTATCTCACTAAAAAATATGGCCATGTAAAAACTTGTTCTGATTATACATAATTATTAAAACTTTTGTTTCTCATTTTTTGAGCTAACAGTTCAAGCTTTCTTTTATGCCTCAGTCTGCTATTTTCCTCCAATTTCTAAATTTTGCTTTCTTTCTTTGATTGGGGGTTTTTCTTTATTTTTTTCTCATTGCTATTTTCTTACTATCAAGTTCCTCTTAGTACCATTTGCCCGATGACCTAAAATTTTTGCATGTATTACTTACTATCAATAGCATCACGTAAAAAATCTTTTTTCTAAAATATTCAACAGCAGACTGCTCTTTGCCCATCAATTTGTATTTAACACTCTAAATTGAAGAATATGTTTCAATATACATTTTTCCTGATCTTTTATTTATCAAATCTGACATTATTTTGATTGTGCACACGGCAGGCAGTTCTTGTTTGCGTGCTTTTCACGTCTTTTGTGTGCGCACCATCTCCCCCCAAACGCATTACCAAAAATTTTAGTGCAGAATTACATCGATCCCAAGAATGCAAACTTTGATGCCGAAAACGCTGAAATTTGCGTTTTCGCACAAACGTGTCATGTCTGTGTTGATAGACAAATGTTAGAGAACGAAAACAACAAAAATGAAATTGAAATAACTAACAAAAACGAAGACAAGAATGTTAAAAAGAACGCGAAAATAAATTGGATCCAGCGATCTTTTTTCCTCACGAAATTCGGACCGGAAGAAATTCGTGGATGATTTTCTTTCATCCAATCAAAATTCGGAATGAATTGTGATTGGATGAAATGAAGGACAATTGGGCAAAACGAGAAAGAAAAGAATACAACCTTTTCAGGCATTCCCCCCAATGCTACACTTTGACCCCAAAGCGCGGCAAAACGCCGATACATAACTTTATCGGCAGGATTATGCAATATCTTATGAATTCAAAACTCTTTTGCCTTAGGTTTTCACATGGCGCACAACTTTTGTTAACGTGAGCACCCAACACATTAAAAAAAATTTTAATGCAGATTTGCATCGATCCCAAGAATGCAAACTTTGATGCCGAAAACGCTGAAATTTGCGTTTTCGCACAAACGTGTCATGTCTGTGTTGATAGACAAATGTTAGGGAACGAAAACAACAAAAATGAAATTGAAATAACTAACAAAAACGAAGACAAGAATGTTAAAAAGAACGCGAAAATAAATTGGCTCCAGCGATTTTTTTCCTCACGAAATTCGGACCGGAAGAAATTCGTGGATGATTATCTTTCATCCGATCAAAATTCGGAATGAATTGTGATTGGATGAAATGAAAGACGATTGGGCAAAATGAGAAAGAAAAGAATACAACCTTTTCAGGCATTCCCCCCAATGCTAAACTTTGAACCCCAAAGCGCGGCAAAACGCCGATACATAACTTTATCGGTAGGATTATGCAATATCTTATGAATTCAAAACTCTTTCGCCTTAGGTTTTCACATGGCGCACAATTTTTTGCTAACGTGAGTTAATCTCCAAATACATTAAAAAAAATTTTAATGCAGATTTGCATCGATCCCAAGAATGATTAAATTCGATGCCGAAAAAGCGAAAATCCGCATTTCCGCGGAAATGTGTCGTGTCTGAAAATGGGATGAGCTCATTCAAAACGGGACATATGGTCACTTTAAGTATGACTAGTAGTTCATAAAATTTTCTAGGTTTCCAAAAGTTCCTGGGAAAACTGGAGTTTCAATTTATAAAAGCAGCAAATCTAATTATAACAAAAGTTCTGGGTAATAAACGCATAATTATGCAATTATGACAACTTAATAATTGAGAAAAATATGAAGAAATTATGAAACAAGTTTATAGGAAGTTTGAAATAAAACTCAATGCAGTCATTTATGAAAACATGTAAATGAAATATTACAATTTAAAAACTCGACACCTAAATTTGCAAAAAATTTAAAAGTATCTTAAAATTAAGAACTAAACCGTTTTAAAATATTACACAAAGTGAAGATAATAAGCAAGACTATTATCAAAAATAGTTGAATCAAAATTGTGTGGTACTGTTCATTCCAATATTAAACTTACACTGTTCAGTGGCCACCATTTCATTTAAGGTCATCAGTTTTTGTGGAAGCTAACTACAGAATGTGGTGGACATAAACAATGGTTGGCATGTTTACTCATATAATGTTTGAAGTCATAAAAACAATTTTTGAAACTTGTTACCTCTTAATGCCAACAGCTACATGCAAGAAATAAGAAGAGACTAGAATGCATTTATTCTATTTCAAAAATTACATTCTTTGCTCTCCCCACCACCACCAAGGCAATCCTTCTGGGGTCTATAACAACTATAAAGAACTGCTATTGCAGTAGCAAGAGCATCAATGTCATTAAATTGAGTGAAAAAAAATCAGAATTTGCACAAATGCCCAGAACATCAAAATTTCTGGCAATGCCCTGTAAAACCTACTCATTTCTTAAGAGTGAAATGGGAGTAGGGAATAAAGTAAAGAAGCAATTGTTTTCCAGCCTAGCACTACTGAAAATAAAGTATTATCTTTACAAATAAATCACACTCTAGAAATCAACCTCACTAAAAATGTTAATAAGAAAAATGAATGACAGTTTTAACAGGAAAAACACATGGAACTTCGCAAAAGATACCTTAAGAATTCAGAGGCAAAGAATCTAATAAATATCAACCTGCATCCAAATAAGAGTTCAGAAGAATTTTGAGCAAGGAAACCAGAAAACCTATAAATTTAGTAACTAGCATTCAAGACCAGCTGGAGTGGTCTCCCATAAACTTTCCTGTATACTCCTTAACCCTTTAAGAGCGAGCACGTACGATCGTGTGGGTTAGACGCTAGCTAGCATTCCTGCTTCCTGGATAGTTCTATGCCACAAACACTGGAAAAGAGCAACTGTTCTGGTTACCAGAATATCAGTATTATCAATTTTTCACAAAAGATGGCAGAGACAGTCTGTATTTCAATTATAGTCACGTTCAATCTGTTCGTAACAAAATGCACACTAAACATTTGAATTACTTATCCATCGTAATTACCAAATTAATATATTTTAAATTGCTTAGATACCAATTTTTAATTTAATGTTAAAAAAAATGAAAAATATGTTAATTAAGAGTTAATTTTTTAGCTTGTTAGATATAATATTGGAAAGCTGAATAAATTCTTGCTATTTTGAAACGGAAGGAGTTACCAGAACTGTATAAATGTAATTCAAGATGGTGATGCATCTGATAGAAGTACTATAAGCAAGCTTGAAATTCAGTGTATATCATTTTGTAGAATTGTAAACAACTTTTTCCCCCCCTAGTGTTAAACTTGTCAAATTTCGTGCTAAAAAAAAGAGTATTTGCAGGGAATTTTACAGCACTAATTTATTTAAAAAAATTTGCAGCTGAAGAACACAAAATTCTTGTTGAGGCTTATGGTGCAATGCTCTGTAAGAAACATGCAAATTGGTTTAGGCACTTCAAAAATAATGATTTTAATGTTGAAGATAAAAAATGCTCTGGTGGCATTAGTTCATGAAGACTTGGGTCAGACGCCAGCTGAATCATTAGCAGTTAATAACATAACAGTTTCAAAATGTTTGAAAGCATTAGGAATGATTCAAAAGAAATGTCATTGGGGCCGTACCAGTTGAAGGTGAGAAACGTTGAACAGCATCTTTTCAAGTATGAACAACTGCTTCAACGGCAGAAAAGGAAAGTTTTTTTGCATTGTATCGTGACTGGCAATAAAAATTGGATACACTATGATAACATTAAAAGTAGAAAATCGTAGTATAAGCCAGGCCATGCATCACAATTGTCGGCAAAGCTGAATAACCGTGGTTCCAAGCTTCTGCTCCGCATTTGGTGGGATCAACTGGGAGTAGTTTATTATGAACTGCTCAAACTGAACGAAACACGACGGGAGATCGCTATTGACTACATTTGATGCATTTGAAACGAACATTGATGGGAAAAATGGCAGTTATATGGAAAGAGACACAACAAAGTGATTCTACAGCATGACAACGCTTGGCCACATGCTGCAAAACTGATGAAAACCCACTTGGAAACGCTTAAATGGGAACGCCTACCCCACCCGCCGTATTCACCAAACTTCTCCTCTTCCGATTATCATTTGTTCTGATCGAAAGCACATGGTCTGGCTCAGTAGCACTTCCATTATTATGAAGATGCAAAAAAATGGGTTAACTTTTGTATAGTCTCAAAAGATGTGTGGTCATTATTCCGACGTGGAATTCAAATGCTGCCAGAAAGATGGGAAAAAGTAGTGGCTAGCAATGCACAATACTTTCAGTTACATTTTTTTTACTGATTTTTTTAAATAAAAAATTAATTTTAACTTAAAAACAGCATGAACTTATTCGACATCCCAATATATACTGACCCGAATTATCATGCGGGTTCGGCGTTAACAATTGGAAGGGACACTATGTCCTCATGAGAGCCAAAGGTATAATTTTCAACCAATTTTCACAAAAATCAAGATTAATACTCTTGATAGGATTATATAACACTATATATAATTAATTTTACATGAATTAATATCGTTAATAAATTAATTACTATAATTAACTAATATAATTCATTATATATAATTGATAGGCGACACCATGGGACCATCCAATGCATTGGACAGTGGGATTTCAGGGGTTTGAATGAAAAGAAACTTTTTTTGTGAATAAAACACAAATGTCCATTAAAATGGTCAGAAGATCTCAAGAAGATATAAAAAAAAAAATTAGCCAAAAAAAAAATACATGGATTATGTCCTATCACATGACAAATATTTCACATAAAAAGAATTTTTCTGCTTTTAGCTTTTTCACAAGAGGGTGGACGCATAGTCCCATGTCCCTCAACAGTCTTCAATAATCCCCCCCCCCCGAGACCCTTCTGTGACTCGGCTCGTACTGCTGTTTGTTATTTCTCTGTTACACGTGGAGCATAATATTGGCCACTTAGCACATTTTCTTCAAATACCATGAAAGAATGCACATCTCTGTGATTGTAATAGAGATATTTTCCCACTATCATCAATCAAACGTCACAAGCTCTTCCATAGTAACCACTTTGAAAGCTTCAGAACAAAGCAGGAAAGTCTCTTTCCCCACTTTCTATCAGTAAAATACCATCCTCTTCCTTGGTTTAATAGTGGGAAAGCAAGAATACTTTATTGTCGGTACAAGTGTTCATAACTATTCAGTTCCGACAAAGAAACTAGTTACAAGCCAAATTTACACTTTCAGCAAAAGTACATCTGGAAATACTCCACCAGTCCTAAATTATCGTACAAAATACTGCATGTCTCTCCTTGAAAACATTCAGTATCTAGACACAATAGATATTGCTTGAGGAAATAGGAGTAGATCTAAAGAATAAAAAAAAGTAAATTGAAGGGGACCTTCGGATATTCCGAGAATTTGGGGGAGGAGCTAAATTTTTAAAATTATTTTTTACAGTACTAGTAAGATTGAAGACTACCTATAAACTAAAAAATATTTAATTTAAAGATGAAAATATTTCCAGTCTTCAAGGGTTAACAAAGGTGTCATTTCTCTGTGCCCTAGCGTGAATAAAAATTGCAAATTTTCTGTACGCGCAGAACGCCACAAATTTCCCTCAGCGAGCATCAAAGGTGAAAGGCTGGGGGTAGGAAAAGAAAGGAGTAGCGGAAGTTAAACACGCCATTACGCAACAACAGCCTTGCATCATTGTGTGATAAGAAAACACGAAGCCAATTTGAAAACCTTTTTTTTCAACCGATTGAAACAAAAATTGGGCACGGATCTACAATTAATGTCAGCAGACGAGATACTGATTTTTATTTATCTAAGCAATAGGGTTTAGGAGTTATGATGTTCACAAGTATGTGATTATACAGACCGACAGACAGACAACACTTCGATGGATTTGGTTCAAAATTTGATATGGACCTACACTGCTGATGATAAAACTGCGCAATAAATTTTATCTATCTAGCTATTTAACTTTTTGAGTTATTGTGTTCATATAAACAAGGAGAGACAAACTTCCCATGGACGGATTTTGTCCAAAATTTGATAAAAACTTACAAATTATGTGTAAAGATCACATACCGAGTTTCATACTCCTAGCTTTAATAGTTTTTGAGATATCATGCTCACAGACACACATAATTCCAAAATTGTGTTTTTGGACTCAGGGAGGTCTAAAATGTGAAGACTCATCAAAATCTAGAGTTCGATTTTTTTATGACTACAATACTTTTTCTTTGTATACAAGAACGTAAAAATGCGAGATTATGAGACTTGGGTGTCATTAGGCAATGCTGTGACAACTATGCTTCATGGCCAGTTTGTGAATTAAAACTATTAAAATTTTCTACAAATATTAAGGCAAAGTAAAAATAGTATAATCTGAAATGTAGATAGCAATATCAATCCATACATAATGCAGAAAAATAATGATGATACAAAAGAGATGGTTTATATATATGCTAGATTTCACTATAAGAAATAAAAACTAGACAAAAGGGAATTTCATAAAGCTAAATCTTCAAAATACCTAATCTAAGATCAAAGAAAAAGGCATATATTTTCTAAATATTCCAGCTAAAAAGTTTTTACATATCACTGAAATGAAGATGCTATCAGTAATTGCTTAAGAGATCTAAAGTAAATAATAGAGAATTTTTATCAATTCTTTAAAAAGTGCAATGTGCACTAATTTAAAAAAAATTCATTTCATATTTGATGAAATAAAAATTTAATCAGTTAATGAATAAACACTACAGTTAAATTGCATGGCATTGGGTTTGCTTTCAATAATACTTACTTACTTTTTAATTCTCTTCTACCCAGCTTTGCCACATCATTTGCACAACAAATGATACAAATCATAGTTAGGTAAAGGATATTAAATTTTGTTTACTTACATAAAACGTTGGGGACATTGGATATCGAGACAGCCTAACATGTAATCCACGTAAAGGAGAATTTGTGGTTAATGTATCATAAGTCAATCTGTTAAGTGAATCAGTATCCATTTGTAGATCCAGACTGCTGTCATCATCACTTGAGAGGTAATGCCTACTACTAAGATTGAGTGGAAGATTAGGGGATGGTATCCTACATGGCACATAACTTGGATCTGCTTCAGCATCAAATTGAGCCTAAAATGAAAAACTTATTACCATTTCTGCAAAAACAAAATATAGTGCATAATTTGCAGGCTTCTACCATCAACATACAATCTTGACAGTTGAAAGTATATTATTGGGGCGTTGAATAAATTCTTACTGTTTTGAAATGGAAGGAGTTACCAGAACTGTATAAATGTAATTTAAGATGGTGATGCATCTGATAGAAGTACTATAAGCAAACTTGAAATTCAGTGTATATCATTTTGCAGAATTGTAAACAACTTTTTTCCCCCTAGTGTTAAACATGTCAAATTTCATGCCAAAAAAAGAGTATTTGCAGGGAATTTTACTGCACTAGTTTATTAAAAAAAATTTGCAGCTGAAGCACACAAAATTCTTGTGGCTTATGGTGCCATGCTCTGTCAGAAACATGCAAATTGGTTTAGGCACTTCAAAAATAATGATTTTAATGTTGGAGATAAAAAAAAAATGCTCTGGTGGCATTAGTTCATGAAGACTCATGTCAGACGACAGCTGAATCATTAGCAGTTGATCACATAACAGTTTCGAAATGTTTGAAAGTATTAGGAATGATTCAAAAGAAATGTCACTGGGGCCGTACCAGTTGAAGGTGAGAGACATCCCACTCACCATATTCACCAGACCTTGCCCTCTTCTGACTATCATTTGTTCCGATCAATGGCACATGGCCTGGCTGAGCAGCACTTCCATTCTTATGAAGATGCCAATAGGTCAACTCTTGGATAGCCTCAAAAGACGTGTTGTTTTTCCAACATGGAATTCAAATGCTGCCAGGAAGATGGGAAAAAGTAGGGACTAGCGATGGACAATACTTTCATTGTCAAGTTTTCTACTGATTTTCTTAATTCAAACATTAATTTTGACAAAAAAAAAAACAAAGAGAACTTAATCAACATCCCAATATTTTCCAAGTTCATAACTACAAATTTATATATTTAGTTTTTAAATTACTATACAAAGTATCCTAAAAAAGCATACACACTTCATATAATTACAGTACAACCCCAGTTAACCGAACTAAAGGGGGGAAGCCGTTTCTGATGACAATTTTTGCGCTTAACCCTTTCTGGCGCAAGGCATTAAATTTCTTGAAATATGATGAAAAAACATCATGAATGGGTTTAGTTTATTGTCTAGACATAGAAATTACAAAAAAAAAAAAAAAAAGATTTAACTTGCCTCATTCCGAGGGGGGGTCGTCCCCCTTTGGGAATACACCTCATATGAGGACCCCTTTGAGGACAGCCATCTTGAAACGCTCAAAAAATAATGCTCAATCTTACAAAAAATCATAAATTAAAACTTCAAGAATATTGGAGGGAAATGGTCAAGTGAATTTGCTAAAATTGTAAACCTAAAGAACTCAAGAAAATTCCTATCTCCGAGTCAAGAAATTTGTCCATTTTAAATCTATAATTTTTCCAAAATGAAAGAGAAATTTCATTGTGTTGTCATCTACATTCTAAAAGTAGAATCTAATTTTCCTGCAATTTTCCGGGTTGCATAATGGAAAGGGTTTTTTTTAAAGAAAATTTTTAAGTTGGTGTCCTCTTTTGCGACCACTGCGCCGGAAATGGTTAAGCCATGAATATCTATTACTGTATTTACAGCATGTAATTCTGAAATGTTTTGAGTGTAAAATGAATTCAAAACTCTCTTTGAAGGTTACACTTAATTTCGTTATTAAGGTTAACCCTCTGTCGGGCACAATGCACCCGACAGGCACAGTTAAAATATTGTAATTAATATCTATATATATAAAACGTTAATGAATGTAGCACAGAAAAGAGGTTAATTTCTCTTTTGACAATGGCAATAATAAGTTTGTTTACCAAACAAAACCAGTAGCCTCTGCCATGTTAGGTATAACTTTATAAGAATAACCTGCTACTATATTCATTCTGGTGTAAAAACTTTTTCATGAAAAAAATGAGTTTAAGATGTACAATATAACGATATAATGTGCTACAATATCATGAAACTTAGATGAAGTGATTCAAAAAAGATCAGTTAGAAATGAAGCAGATGGGCTTAGGCGAGCCAGAGAACATTCAGATCAATGTCAAAATAGTTTAAGTCATGAAACAGAAAATCTTGTTAATTCACAAACTGAGATGACCATCATGGAACTTACTATTGTGAACATTGTATTTTCAGTTACATGCACTGTGATATAAAGGAGAGTTGAAACCAAAAAAGACCTCATTTAACCCTCCCCCGATAGTACAGTCGTCAGCGTGTCACACTCATAACCCAGAGTTGCGAGTTAACTGATTTATTTTTAATCCTTAAAAATTAAAAACTTTTTTAAAAAATCATTAAACATTATTCTTTCTAAGACTGTTGATTAATAAATTAGCTTCATTTGGTATATGTATTAACTAAAAGGTATAATTTCCATTTTCATAAAGCCATATCAGTAAGATTTACGGGTGATGAGGCCTGCAGCCCCAATGAACCATCAAAAGTACGGAGCTAGAATGCGCCAGTTTGGCTCAAAATGCACGTTGTGTATAATGGAGTGCAGAATCACCTAGTTGAGATGAACATCATTAAGTTTACTATTGTGAATATTGTATATTGGGAAATTCTTCCATTATATGCTCACCATTTGGTGCCTTTTTTTGTCTTGACGAATTTTTTTTTAGCGCTGAATCGCCAACATGGCTCTATTTCTTTCTTGACGATAGTTAATGCACACTGTATTCTTGGCGAGCTGAAGGGTCAGGAGAATGCGGCAATTTGGCCAGAATAATAGCCATTAATTTTAGCATTCTGAAATTAATCCATGACGTTCTTGGGGAGGTGCTGAAAAAAGAGTGGGGGATATCGTTGCAAAAAAGTCTCATCTTCATGATTATTTCCTTACTGCACTGTACGTGTTTTTTGGATTTGCAACTCCAGAGGCATTTTGGATAACCCAGGATTCGATTAGCCCGAGTTTGGTTAACCGGGGTTTTACAATAATTATAAAGTTGGTGTTTATCAAAATAAATTTCCTTTTCAAAATGTTTTAGAATCTACAGATATTATTTAATTGTTTTGTCAATGCCTGTATTCAAACTGAGATCCAATCTGGTCCAGGCACTGCTGACAACACGAAGCAATGAAATCACAAACATCACAAAACATTTCGTTTCATATTTGTGCACCTTCTCATTCAATGGTTGTTACAGGTTTCATAGCACAGACATTGTGTTTTATGTATCCCCTGAATTGAGAGCATCCATTTGAATGAGAGTGCACATTAATACAAAACAAAATGTTTTACGATGTTTCTGATCCAATTGCTTCATGTTGTCAGAAGTACCTTGACACGAAAAGGTGTCAATTTGAAAACAGTCATTGACAAAACAAATAAAGTTTGTAGATTATAAACATTCTAAAAATGAAATGTATTCTGATAAACACTAATTTCATAATTATTTTAAGTGTATATACATTTTTGGGTGGACACCCTGTATTTAAATATGTTAAGCTTTTTGAATCTAAATGACAAGATTACATTTTTAAAACATTCATCAGTGCAGGTCAACTTGCTCATCTTAATTAATGGCATGTTTTAAATGGAGACAGCACAGTAAATCGACATATGTGTTTCTTAAATTTTGCATAATACTCATGATTTAGGTATTATAATCAGTGAAAATTCAAATTCATAGTACATAGAAAACTACAAGCAACAGAATCGCATGCGAATAATATATGCTTCTCTCAGTTATGGTTCAGTTTGACTAACTTCAGCTTTAGCCCCACTAAATCTGAAACAAAAAGACAAAAACCTACAAGACTTCAGGATGATATTACAAGGGGCTCCATGAAATAAAAGATTGCTCATTTTAAATACAGAGTTACTCACAATATTTATAATGGTTTTTAAAATTATGTGTCAATATCAATTACTTAGAAAATCTTTAAGACAAAACTAGAAAGATTAATA
This sequence comes from Araneus ventricosus, assembly GCA_013235015.1. NCBI lineage: Eukaryota > Metazoa > Arthropoda > Arachnida > Araneae > Araneidae > Araneus > Araneus ventricosus. Next base: position 2,747,089 of record BGPR01000026.1, on the reverse strand, counting down.
TTTAACTTAGCATAATCATACACCCTTTAAGTGTTTGTCAACTTCAGCTGTCGCTGACTATGATTATCACACGTTAACAAGAATGCTATACAAAGTTCCAATGCACAATAAACAAAATTGTGTAAAAACATAGATAATCACAAAAATACAGAGTACGTAAAAAGAAAATCTTGAAATTTTTTTTACATAATAACACTAACGGCTTTATCTTGTATTTGCAGCATTCTGATGGTCAAAACATGTTAATAAAAAAAAAGAACAAACATTGAAAAAAGAAAATAAATTAAATTAATCAAGTTTTTAGCTCAGCAAAACAAAACAAAATCAGTACATTCACTCATAACACAGTAAAATCATAAATCAGAAAAGACTGAATAAAAGAATTGATTTTGTACCAAAGCATAGCTTCCAGCCCAAATTGAGCCATATAGCATAATTAGGCAATGGAAAATTTTTGTCTACAATTCCATCCACGAGATTTTTCTACATTAAAATAAAAAAAAAAATTAAGAAAACAATCTTGATTGAGGTATTTCATTATGATTTATCAAACAAATGTATCTTTTAATTTTTCATTTGTTATAAATTAATACTTAATTTGAAGGTTTTAATTTACTATGCAAATGTATACCTTCGGGTGTGAAAAAAAAAAAAAAAAAAACCTGTACACTTGCAGAAAATTTAACTAGTTTCAACTGAAATGTGAAAAAGCTTTAAGAAGCCTTGGAACTAAAGTAATAGCAACTAAACTTGATACAAGCAATAAAATATACCAATTCCATAATGTAACTAATCAAAGACAAATCAACTTTTGATAAAATATACGAGTTATACGGCGGTCCATTAAAATAAGCTTACTTTAGTCACAGACAACTCATGCTGCAACTAAGAAAGCTTTGCAATGCATCATTATCCCAGTAAAATGGCCCTGAACATGACCATAATTTATTTAAAAGTAAATTAGGCATTCAAGTGAATTTTAAACATCAGTAACTGACATTCAGAGATAATGAAATTATCCCTGAACATCAAATCAATACATTCTGGATAATGAAAATCTTCATTTAACCCATTTATGCCCAAGTTGTATTTTTAAATAATATTTTGCATAGTAATATTACATGTCATGAAATCAAATGTAAAAGTACTAAAAAATCCTGAGTGAAAAAAAAAATGTTTTACAGCCTTCCTAAACTGCATTTAAGGATGTAGAGAAAAATATTAAGAAAACTATCCAAGTCTAAAATTATGTGAAATTTTAAAAAGAAAACAATCTTAGAATTTTATTTACTGATATATTTGTTAAATGCAAGTAAATTTATTAATAAATAACTGAGCAAACTTGCCCTTTTATTTTGACTATGCAAAAACTGCTTTCAAGTCCGACTAGAAAAATAAAAAGTTTATATTGTCAACCGAACTGCTATCAATTGAATATAAAAGAAACAATACTTAAAAATACTTTTTGTAAATTATGTGTTGAAAAAAATTCCTGCGAGTTTATGATCCATTTTTAGAAGTGTCCCTAAAAAGGGACGGTAGGCATTATGGGCTATGTTAATTTTATATTCTTTCCTTAGGACATATAGAAACACACATTACACCATTCATTAGCAATGTGGCCAAATATCATAGCTTTCCATATACTATCAACTAAAGTTGTCAGTGATAATAAAATAAAATAATATTAAATGTCAATTAAAATATAGAAAACTGAATATACTTGTAACATTCTTGCAAATCTTTCATCTTCTTCAACTTGCCGAACTTGTTCCACAGGATCAGGTGACAAAGAAACCACATCTTGACTGGATGCACGAAATCCTTGAGGACCTCTCCGGTACCTTCGGCCTGCAACAACAAAAATTGAGCAACATGAATTCAGATTTGATTTAAATTTCTTCGAAATATCCAACCCAAGTAATAAAAACATTTCTAATGCCTCAACATTCTAAAAAACGGAAAAGTTGATGCAGATCATAATTAAAAAATGTTTTACTATAACATTTCAACAAATGTAAATTACTAGCAAGAATTATTTTTTTTTTTTTTTATAAGTTAAGCAAATATTGAAAAAAAAATCTTGCAAGTAGAATTTTTACTTGCATGGGATTAATGATACACTGTTAGAGACCAATTAGGTACAATTAATTAGGTATTTTACTGCACCAAATACTTCAAAAGAAGATTACTTCACCATAAATGAAAAAAAGAAACACAGTTTCCATATATGCTAGATAAAAGCTTAATTTTAAATATAATAACAGTCTTCACACCTCAATAAGAGTTTACATTTTTATAGATGCAAAATCTTATATTTTATTAGCATTTTCAGAACATTTTAGAAATGCAGATGAGCAAAGAACTGGCTAGCTTGAGATAACAAAAGCAAGCATCAGAGCAAAACAAAAGCAGAAATAAGACATTTAAGTTTTCACATTTATGAAATGAAATAAAATATTTTACTAAAATTAAATCTATTGCATGTCTTTCAAATTTAAGAACAAAAGAGAATGTTTAAACTAAACTTTCATTTGAAGCAATATTTGATGCAGTGCATTTTTTTTTTAAGTCTACTTATAAGAGTAATAAAATTTTCTGTGTTCTTACTTTTTTCAGTTCATTTCACTGTTAACTCTTTAATTAGAATAAAGGTGTACCCAATTCTGATATTTTTTATTTTTGAACATTTTCCCTGTTTTAAGCAAAAGGATAATAAAAGCTATCCAAACTATTTAGAAAGTAATGGCCAAGATACGCCAACTTGGCTTGCAATCAAGATGGCAAGAAGACTTTGGCTGCTAATACAAAACATCTAAAATTATGATGTCTTCATCTAAACAGGACCAAAATAGAAATTTTAACAATGGAGGAGAACCACGTCTTCACTAAAGCTCTGAGAAGGAACAACTGCCAATAATTAAATAATAAATTTCCCAATTTTAGTCATACATTTCAAAAATCACTTGGCTTAGAAGTAATGCAATAAGGATAACTTATAGACAGCAATGTATAATAAATTTTATGGCTAAATATACAAGGGTGATTAATATCTAGGTAAATATAATTCATTATTTTGCATAAAACTTTATACAGCTGCTAATTTAATAGATAAAAATAATAATAGTCATGAACGGTAAGTTATATATAAATTCACAGCAGAAAATATTAAACAAAACATTTCCAATAAATCCAAAATTAAAACAACAAAAGTTAGAATTTAAATGAAAAAAAAATGCTTAAATAGCATATAAAATTAACTATATTCACCAAAAATTTTTAAAACTTAACAGTTAATATAAAGTTTGATCCATCAGTCCTGCAGCTATCTTAATCCATAGACACTTCAATTCTCAAATTAACTTCCTTTCCTAATTCTGTTACCAACATTCATGAGACATAGAAAACTGATTTACACTTATATGCATACAGAACCATGACTTTTGTTTGTCAGACTTAATTTTTTTCACTAATTTCTCATTCTCAAAGAAATGCTTTTCTTCATACTATTCCATTAGCAGGGCTCCTACCTTCACTAAGCTTGAATTTTGGCATTATTCTGTTAGTGCCAACATTCATTGCCAAGATTTGATGATGAGAATTATTGATAAGATTTAGCAGATTTTTGTCTGGGTCCCTTTTAATGGAATTGTAAAGTTTTCTTAATACTGATAAGCATACCCGTTTCATACCAGCAGAATCTTAGAGAATCTTCTTTACTCAATTAATTGATGGTTCTAATAATTGTTAACTGTTTGTTTTTTTAGTTGAATTGTTATACAGTAGAACCCCGCTAATCTGAACTAATTGGGACCAGTGCCTGTTCGGATTACCCGAAATTCTGTTAAAAATAGAAAAGAAAAAGATGTGTGCTAAAAAAATGTAAGTTATAAGTACTCAGTACAACTAACTCTTGAATTCTTTTATTCAGGGATGAGATTGGCAAAAAAGCAAAAAGACTGAAATCATACGCGAGCAAAACATTTGTACCATAATTTATACGCGAAAGATGTTTTAAGAAGTAAAACATCAGAGCATGCAATATGATGAAAATATTACACTATAATAATTAATAACTTAATTATTTATAATTCAGTATGTATAAATAAGAAAAAGAACATTAAATTATTATTAAATCATTCACATCATAAGTTAACAAACAAGTTTAACACATCATCAGGTGCATCAGAAAATACAAAATTAGACATTAAAACATTTACCACCTGTACATCACTGCAATTTTATTTCTTTATCTTGGTACTCCCTACAAGATGACCTTAAGTTTCCAACTAATTTTTTTTTAACATGTTCATGCAAAAAAAATCTTTTTTCTTTTTTTGCAAAATATGCCACAGAGGTTTTGTTTTCAGCAAAAAGGTGGTATTCAATAATTGAATGGCACTGAATGTTGGAATGTTCATCCTTGTAGAGCTTGCCGATATAATGTTGATTCGTCAGTAGAAGATGAATCAGCTAGTTTCCTAGCCGGTGGACTTAAGCCACACAGTCGAGCATATTTTCCCAGAATTTTCTTTCGAAACCGGAAGAAAGGAAGGTTTCTTTTCTTTGTGTGAAAGCGGAATTTTCGGAAGAAAAAGCAAATTTTTGAGGGGGGGGGGGCCGGAATTTTGAGAGAAGACAGACAAAAAAGTGGAATTTCTTCAAAATAACAAAAAAAGCGGAAATTCGCGAAAACACGAAAGAATCTCATCCCTGTTTATTCAAAAGCAATAGAAAGAGAATATGTTTCCCTTTTTCATTAGAATAATGGCTGATTAGCTGATTCTAGCAAGGAGAAGCAAACAAAAGCGAAATTCTTCCGCTTATTAAATGTATCCCAGGCTGTGAAGATGCAACTGAACACAATGTAACTGAGTGGTTGTCTTGTGATACTGAAGCCAATCAGTTATATACAGATGAAGAAATCATCTCTTTTGTTCAGAATATGCCACAAGATGACTCTGATCTAGAAGAAACCGATAAGTCAGAGAATGTTCTCGTTTCCCATTCTGAAGATGCAAATGCGCTAGAAATAGCACTGCGATATATAGAGCAGAATGAAAATGCAACATCAACAGATATTATGTTTATGAGACGTTGGCATAATTTTGCTTCCACATCGAGAATAACATGACTTCGTCAGACAAATCCGACAAATTTCTTCACCCCAAAAGATAGTTAATGTAAATGTGTATGTGATGTGTTAATGTAATGTGTTCTTATTAAAAATGTAAATGTGATCCTTGAATTATTGCATTAGTTTCTTCAATGTGTACAAAATTATGCATGCTGAGAAAGTACTTTTTTGTTTTTAGTATGTATACTTAAATCTTTTCAGGTAATCTTTTCAATTACATATAATTTTCGAAAATAAAATTGGTTTGGATTAACCAGAATTTCGGATTAGCGGGGTTCAGATTAGTGGAGTTCTACTGTGTCTGTAATTTTTTTCTTTTTCCATGCTTTATTTATAAATTATTTTACTTTATTCTATTATTTATTTTCATTGTTATTTATATGCATTTGTTATTTTATGATATTAAATTGTAATCAGTAATTCTACATGCTTAGAATGGACGGAATTTCCATCTATGTATATAACAGTTTCATAGTAGCTTTTACAACCATGTGAAAACATCTCAGCAAGATCTCTCCCCCTTTTTCCCCCTACCATCTTAATTTGATTTTTGATTAATATTTATCAGTCAAAGATTTCTTTATTCGCATAAGAAAATACTCTGTATGCAGAAATGATAAGTATGCATTTAAAACATTAATAAAATCTGTGAAAGAAAAGTAGTAGCCCATAAATACTTTAAAGCAATTTTAAGTTCTTAATAAATTTTAGCTTAATCATGCAAAGATTATATACACTGCAGAATGCAAATTGAGACTAAATACAAATACGACTGATAAAGAAATAAATGATATTTATTATTTTCTGAGTCATCAATTTCAGTTTAATAGTATTTTACAAAAATTCAGTACTGATAGATTTTTTTTTTGCTTTGCACATAATTCTATAATAACTATAACTATTTATAGATATATAGCCATTTCTTTCAACCTGACTAAAAATGATGCTAGTTCTATGGTATAAAAATAATTTTCAGGATAAAAACAAATACCAGAATCCGTAATATTCAAAATTAAATTAACAAAAAAATGGCAAATTTTAGATCAAAAGACTGTGGTATTTGGTGCATATTCTGTCCATCTTGGTGCTATTTAAAAAAAAAATCCAAGAAATTTAATCAAATTCAAAGATAAATTAAGACATACCCAAAGTTCTAGAAGTCCTTCTTGAATCTGAAGTTCTTTGACGAGGAGCACTACTGAAAATAACTGATATTTCATCTTCACTACTTACAACACTGACAGGATTATCACTCAGAGCTTCTTGTCTCTGAGCAGGTTGGCTTCTAGGGTTAGGATTTACCCGTAAATTGGTTAAAGATTCTGTATTGCTTTCGTTATCCGAGTAGGAGTTGGCAGTAAAAAACTCTACTTCACTGCTGTCTTCTGCATCAAATATATCTGGGTATATTGAAGCTAGATTATTTTTAGACTCCTGAGAACAAGCACCATTTAAACACCTTCCTTTTAAAGTCTTTCTACTATTGGCTCTGTGATGACGGCCAGTTATTGGACGTGAAATAGATCTAATGGAATGATTCCCATCTCTAGGATGGTATGAAGTCATAGATAAATTTACAGGAGGGAAATGATCAGAACAAAAATTGGGAGACCTATGAGCACTATTTCCATCACCACTGAACATATCAGAAAGAGCTTGTTCAGCTGGATGCACTTGATTTTGACGAGGTCCACCAATGCCTTTTGGAGACTTGCGAATACCAGTGTGCCTGTGACTGCGCAAGGATCTTGGTTGCGAAGTGCTAGGGCTTCTAGAGTGTGATTTTCGAGAACTTGAATTATCTCTGGCATGAAAAGATGATTCAACATCATTTGCGACAGGATAAAAGTTTTGATATGATGAGTTAGAAGGTTTATTGTGTACTTTAGAAGATTTACCTGAAGAATTTTTAGTTCGATAATCAGAAGATGATGAGGGTACAGATGAATTAAATTGGCGACTGGAACCAGCTCCATTAAATCTTGAATGCATAGGTTCATCATGCTCCATGTAATACCTGTTATCAGACTCATGAGTGTTGCCAGAAGGAAATGAAGGATTAGCAGATTTTTTAGAAGTTGAATTTGATTTTATATTTATTTTCTCACTAGGCCTACAGTCATCACTATCCGAAGATGAAGAAAATATAACTGGGCGAGTGCGATAGTCTGCTTGTATATCATCCGAATCACTATCTAAAACTTTTGCAATTTTGCGACCCCATCTCTTCTTATCCGAGAATTCAGGGGACTGCCTTCCTCCTTTTAAAGTCCCATTTCGCATTACAGTTCTAGAATCATCATCACTAGTGCTGTCAATGAAATGAACACCATTACTTCCAGATGGCTGATTCTCAAACAATTTTTTTGATGTTTTTGGTAATCCAAATCCCCTGAATGTCCTAGAGCTTTTACCAGTACCTTGAGGAATACTTTTACTAGGCAGACGTCTCCTGGGTTGGAAGTCAGAATCATCATCTGACATGTTATTTAAATGATCTTCGTATGTTTTATCAGGATATAAATTTTTCACAGATGAATTTGTCAGCTGAGAAGAATAATGCATTGCTTCCGGAATGTCATTACCATTCATTTTCCACTCTGGAGATCTCAGTAATCTATCTCCTAAACAAGTTCGTTTTGAATTGTTAAAATGTTCAATATTTTTATCACCATTTTGTCGTTTCTTATTATGAAGACCAAACGAACTATAAAACAAGAAAAATAAAATATAATAAAAGTCAAATTATTTTAAGCACATATAATATTTGGAGGAAAAAAATTAAAAATAATTATAAATTTATAAATTTTTCAAAAAAATGAATGCTGTAAAATTGCATATCTTTTTAATTCTTCAATGGTTAAGAATGTTTGAAGATAAATTAAATCACTAATAAGAAGAAATCAGTGCAATTATTCTATTTATTTTCACACCTCTAAAAGATTCTCTGAAAATTTTCTGAGGTATACACAATTTTAACGGGACAAAAAAAGCAGCATGTAATTATTACAAAGGTACTTATTACTTTTCTCTTCATTGAAATGTCGTTCTAAAGAGATTTTCAACGGCTAGAGGTGTAAAAGATGCTATTCTTTTTTTGTTGTTTCATATTTTAAAAAAATCTGCACAAGTCACAAAACAATTCTTTCTTCTAGTAGACTACATGAGCTTCATAAATTAGAAAAATATACAAAATTAACAAATTTGAATGAACTTTTAAGAGAAATTATTTTTCATAGAATACCAGAATATATCTGCAAATCTTGCGAGAACTCACAACTTTGTGTTTATCAGAACTACAACTGAAATTCATGGCTTGAGAGATAATCAATATGTTCATTTTATTTTTCAAAAAAGAGGGAAATAAAATCTTTTTCCTTCACATTTTATCAAAAAGAAAAAAAAAACTATTCTGGGAATAAAAGAAAATCTAAAATCTTTTTTTTTTTTTTTTTTTCACTTTTTAGTGAAAGGAGAAAATTATCCTGGAAACGAAAAAAATATATATACAGTCAAACGTCCAAAATCCGGACCTTTTTTATTCCATAAAGCCCTCCCCCCCCCAAGAAAAAAAAAAATCCTAACTTTTATCTAACAAATCGGCGCCCAGAGTCAGCAGAAACCGGTCGTAACTATCTGTGGAAGGAAAGTATTTAACCACTTGTACAACGATGCGCGACGAAAGAATTGCGGGGGGGGGGGGGGGTTTTAAAGAATCGCGGAGTTACAATACCTTCCCCTCTCTAGCACTCAAAACGAACTAGTCCAGAATGTAAGAAATGTTAACAAATAAGATGCCCAGAACGAATGGAATATTGTAGAAACTCGCGATTGTCTTTAATTCCGAACTAGCCCTCGCGAATGTAGTACTTCTCTTATGCGAGTTGATATATGTGGCCGGCAACCATATTCTATGAGGACGAAGAAAACGTGGATACCGATTTCCGATCTCTAAAGAAAAAAAATTTTGAACTACTTGATTACGACAAGTCAAGAGGACAAGAAATTGCCGAATATGACGCCTTTTAAGTACTACATTGCGACGATAAAGCTCTAACAGTGTGTCAGCTCACTGATGCCGAAATATGCAGTATAGAGTTGATGAACTCCAAAACTTCGGTATCCGATAGCGAAGAAGAAACACAAGCAGAAGATAAAATGTCAATCGACAGCTTAGTGGAACTGTTGAACACCACAATAAAAGGAGCAAAGAGACTTTATTTCAGAGTCGGACATAACGGTGATACATAAAATAAAAGAGAAGTTACTGAATCAAAAACCAAAATTAATGAAGCAACTCACTTTAAATGAAATATTTTGTAAAAATGTTAAAATTAATAAGAAATAATATTAATTATGTTTATAAATCAAAGAAAACAAGTAATAAATAAGTTTTTTTTTAAATTTAAATTGAATTATGTGTTTTATGATGTTAAATTCACTTCTTAATATTGAAATGATCTAAGATCCGGAATTATCCCAAATCCGGAATTGCCGAAGTCCCGACGATTTCAGATTTGCGTCGTTCGACTGTACATCTGAATGAAAAGAGAAAACATTTACAGAAAAAATTTCACAATAACTTTAAATCTAATATGATGTAAGAAAATAAATACAGACTGTTTTTTTTTTTTTTTTTACAATAAATAAAAAATATGAAGAAAAGCTCTTCCAGCATGAACTTTGCACAATCATTAGATTCTATCAAGTTCAAATTTTTAAAAAAAAAGTTTTAAAAAAACAATTATAAATGAAATTATAACAATATCTGTTATAAACAAGGGTGTAGTGATGCCGGAATGGACAGGAACGCTGTTCAGGCACAGCTTTTTTTTCTTTTTTTTCGCAAGAAATAAATAAGAAACTATTGTAAAAACCTCCTTAAAACAGTGCAATCTTGGTCATAAAAAGTTAGAGCATTCCAGCACTGCTAAATGTGTAACTACATGACTGGTTACAAATGAGGAAATTAAAAATGTTAGTAATTGCAATCCAAACTTTGACAAAAAAAAAAGTTTTATTTCTAAACAAAATTCAAATATCAGAACTAGAAATGAATGGTATGAAAGGAATTTTTCATATCCTACAGAGAAATCAGATTTTTCTTGAAGGTTCATGTTTGAAAAAGAAAATATTAACTCAAGAATAGACAGACAAGATTAATGGATGGGGATGCTATTCATTAAGAACAATTAGAAAAAAAATCATAGGAAGAAGTTCACAGACATTCTGCAGGAAAGATATCAATAGGTAGATTCTGAAACAGCCTGAAATGTAGCAACAGTGATATGACCTTTAAGAACTGGCAAGCTGTACTTTAAATATAAAGACTTTTCTTTTAATAATTCCTATTGTTCATATCTGAACAACAGGACCTTAAGTTATTTTACATTAGCATTCAATTTTTATAACAATTAAAAATTCATTACCAACAGAAACACAATCTGATCACACAAACTACTCTCACATAAACATGTATTTTATCTTTACTTACTCTAAATGTATAATATTCAGTCTATCTTAAAAAGCATCTTTAACATTTTCTTTCAATAAATCCTTATCAGAAATAAATATTAGTAACAGATTCTTTGCCATGTCTTTCTGAGGAAGGTTTTGCTTGAACTAACACTAAAACTATTCTTTCACAAAGGAAAATACTTTTATCACAAAATGTCCAATTTTCTATGAAGAAATTATCACTTTATAATTTTAAGAATTCTGTCATACGATATAATAAGATTATTAAAATACTTATGGGCGGAGAATTCCTTATCGCAGAAAATCATTTAAAATATAAATGCTGTCAAAACCCATTAGGAATACTTCTTAGCAATCTCTTAAGACTCCAAGACATTTAACTCATGCATTTACATGAAACAGAAATGAATTTGATGACGGCTAAAAAGGAATTACAGTCAAACTCCATTAACATGAAATTGTTTATCATGAAATTTCGTTTAACAAGAAGTAGATATTCGACCCCATTCATCAAGTCTGGGGAGTAGTGTTAATATTTTATTTAATAGCTTGGTAATTGCAGTCTAGATGGCGCCACAATTTTAACGGTTAACACGAAATCCGGATAAACGAAAAATTTTGGTGGTCCCAAAGATTTTTTGTTAATGAAGTTTGATTGTATGCCAAAAAAATTAAGAATATTTAATTTTGCATCAAGGAATAACAAAAGATGTAGCATTAATTATATTAGCTATGGCTCTTAAGATTTTAAATTGAAAATTTAAGTTCACTCTTAAATGGAACTCAATTCCCATGGAAATGAAAGAAGGTCTCATTCTACAGAGATTACAACAGTATCTTGGTTGCATGGATACTTAGCTAATAGTCCCAACATATAACACCCATCGAGAAAATGCCACCTGATTAATAGCATTTTTTAAAAAATATAGTTTAAACAAAACCAACTTAGAATTACATATGTTAAATAAATATCTATGATCAACTAAATGCAATCAGAAGGGAAAACCAGAAGTGGTTTCTAATAACATCATCACCTAAATATGCTAGCTATTACTGTATGAGCAGCTGAGCTTAAACCGAATCATGATTTCTGCCGAAGTATAATTTTAAAATTGCTTGCAAAAGGAATTTATGCTCTAATGGGCACACCTGAACAGAATTCAGTGATAGAAATAATCCAGCAATATTAATAAAAAACTATAATCCCCAAAACAGCAACAGAGCAAAAGTTGCAATAGGGCACAGGGCTGGCGAGAGCCGAGTCAGGCCCCAGAGCAAAGTAGTGGCATGCAGGCCCCCAAACACACCCGAGTGGGCTCCCCACTCATAAAAACAAATATTTATAAATGGTAAATAAGCAAGACTCAATGAGCAACTATCATATGACAGGGTGGCTTTTGACTGAGCGACTGATAGGACACCCTGCCTGTCACCACTTGAAATATGGCTCTTCTCTCCCATTGAGAATTATGACAGTGTTAACTAATCAGTGGATGGAAGTCTTTCTGCTGGTTGCTCAGTGACGTCACGTACTCAGTGGTGGTTTTTCACACAGGTGCTTACATCGCGCCTTGATATCCTGGGGGCCTCAGGATCTATTCAACGTACATCAGAATGCAAAGCCGAAAGCAAATTTACAAGATTGGGAAGAGGAAGGAGCCTCAAAACAATTTTGCGCCAGTGGCTTCAAATTGTGAAAATCTGCTACTTGCATGTACTAATGTAAAAGTGTGACTTCTAACCACCTTTTATACAGTATATTCTCGATTATCCAGCATTCAAGTATCCGGAAAGCTCAACTAACCGGAAAAATTAGAAAATGAGTTTTTCTAAAAATCTTACATCTGCGCTCCAAAATTTAGCACACGAGCATTCGTGCCGTTCCATTCATGCGGACAATTTATTTCTGGAATGCAACGTCCGCTCCGCACAGAGGGGCGTAGAAGGGGGAGAAAAAGCAATATACAATACTGTGACATACACAGACTTGTTTTATGGGGAGAGGGGGTTCAAAAGCAAAAGTGAGAACCCCCCCCAAAAATAAAAAGTCCTCACCTTTCGCCAAAAAACAAGACCTAAAAACGAAATCGACAACCAAAAAAAAAAGGTAAAGGGACAGAATCGATTCCAAAAAAAAAAAAGCTCATGGGGTGTTACTTCCAGATTAGTCAGTCTCTTTTCCTTTATTTATTTACTCTCCGAATACTGGCAGATGTTGATTCCGATTGCGTAATATCAAGTGGGGAGAATATGAGGAGCACATATTGCACAATAACCCTTGAGATTTTTAAAAAGATAATTAGCTTTGATATTCAATCTAGGATTTATTTATGGTCATTTAAAAGAGTTTTATGCTTTCCGTGTAGAATATTTTTCAGTTTTGTCGGCTATTTTTATATGTTTATATTTTTACAATCTATATATTTACGGTAAAAATTAGGCTACAGATTATACTTTTTTTTTTATCATCAATGTGAAATTAAAATCTTCATAATATGTTTTGTAAATACAATGTTATGGAAGATACAGAAGTATTCTTACAAATTATATTTAATATGCATTTCAAAATGACAAAAACAAATTATTTGGTCGAAAAAAATCTAAAAAAAAAAAAAACTACAATCTAACCCCCCCCCCCCCCCCCCCATTTTTCCCATCACACTCAACTATCCGGACTTTTCAGGTATCCAGAAATTGGCATTTCCCAAGCATGCTGGTTAGTTAAGCTTTTACTGCAATTTAGATTCAAATAATGAGAATTGTAAGTTGCATTTTAAATTTTTACATTTATTTTCTCTGAATAAGAGAAAATAAATGCAAAAATATAGTTCAACCATTACCCCTATATAAGAAAGCCTCTTCACGGATTACTATGCTCTTAAAACACGTAGCTTAAGTAGTCCTTGGTGAACTACTTCACATGGTTGCCATCTTTCTCCATCTATCTTTCTCGCCATAAAGCCTCTCGCATTGGCGCACGCACATTGGTGATATTTGTCTGTTATTCGAATGATGCAGTAGGCTTGAGGAAATGTGTGTGGCATTCAACGATTCAATTTGTTATACATTTATGGTTTAGACAAAATTTTAGTGTGTAGTAACATGCCTTACAGATGTTGTGCTGTAAATTGTAAAGGCAATTACAAAAATGGCCCAAAAGTTCCTGTGCTTTCGTTCCCGAAGGATGCAAACCTTAGACGAAGATCGTTGCAAGCACCTAATCGGAAGGATTTCGTTATAACTGCAAACTCAAGAGTAAGATGACACTCATTTGTTACTTTTCTTTAATTATGACTTATAGCTGTTAGAGAATAAGTATTCCACTAAAAAGCAAAAGTGTTTTAAATTTTTCTCTTTCAATTCTGTGTAACTATCTACTGCAATCTAGTATAGTAAGCTCATATATCTTAAATTTCTCCACAATTTAATTTTTATATAGTGATCATTAATGTCTTTAAAATGCAAGTATCTAATAAATTCTTAATTTTCACACACTTTTGAAAATTAATGGCAAAATTAACAAAATACTGTTTTGATAATTCTGATAACCATTTGGTGCTTTCTGATGACATACTGCCTCACCTGTTCAGTGTTTGCTTACTTCTTCGAAGTTAAGAAATGTTTCTTCTAAATTAACCTAATGTGTTTTAAACTTCATTAAATTCATTTTAAAATTGGAACTTTATTTAGAATGTTTAAAATATTACCAGTAACTATAAAACAATTACCATATATTTGTTTAGATAAGAATTAATTCAATAAAAGAGGTATATGTATAATTTTTCTAATAAATCAAGAGACTGAAGTTTATTTCATATATAAGATAATACCTATTAATTTTTTGCCTATTACAGCTTTACATACAATCAGTATAAATTGTTTTTTTAAAATTATTTTGTAATATTAAGTAGTAACTGATTTCAGTTAGATTCCAAGACTTTCAAGTTTTCTTGTTTATCAAATTTAAGTATAATTGTAATGTTTGAATGTGATAATAAGTGATGAATTCCAATTTATGTTTACCATAACCGCTTACATGCATTAAATTTGCAAAACTCACTTTTTAAGCTTTTTGCTTAAAAATAAATGATAAAATACAGTATACTACTAACTTAAGACTACACTCAAAATGTTTATAACATTAAGCTTACAGCACAATAGTTAATGCTGCTATAATACATTTTCTTTTGAATTTTTGGAGAAGTTGTAAAAATTTGAATTAACAATTTGTATTTCTTTTTTTAGTTGTGCATACAACATTTCTCTGAGGATTTGGTCATAAAGGAATCGTCATTTGTTGATTCTACTACTGGAAACATAATCAAAACCCCTTTGTTGCATTTTAAACTAAAAGAAGGAGCCGTCCCAACTATCTTTCCTGGTTGTCCAGGTTACATAACAAAGGGCACGCTATCTAGAGAAATGCACGAAGAAAAATTAAAAAGTGCTGAAATGGCGAGCCTAAATATGGCCATCCAAGACAGTTTAAAGTCGAATGAAGAATACGAGAAAAATCATTTTTTCAGTGACTGTGAGGAGTTTAAGAATTTACTGAAAGGTATGACCATTGATTCTTTTTGGTATGTGCATGAAATCTCAAATAAAACTTGTTTTACTTCACTTGTACATGTGCCACGTCCAACTGTTAGACAATCAATTGTTATTATATTCTTCCTATAAGAACTGAACTGAACATCTAGACTATCTTTAATCTTTCTTTTATTAACAGTTTAGAACTGGCAACATTAACATTATTATTATCGAATCTATTGAGCTATCAATGTGGTGATATATCAAATCTTATCTGTGTCATGTTGTAAATACGTATATATGAGCTAAAGTATTATGAATGTGCATGCTAAATGTAGAATAAATAGGTGTTTATAAAGTTGCACCAATTCATTCATCTAAAATACGCGGCCTGCCACATCAAAATCACAACAGTTTTGGCGACGAGGATGGGATTCAAACCCATACAGGCAAAGCTGGGTAATCGATCAAACTCTGAATGGTTTACCCAAAACTATCTATACTTATAAAAGGCAATGTTTGTGTGCGTGTGTGTGTGTGTGCGTGTGTGTTTGTCGGCGATGTCCAGACGAATCTATCGCACTTACAGCCATGAAATTTGGTACACAGGTAGTCGTAATGGTGACTGAATGCACCTCGAAGCCGAAATTTTAAATTTTAATCTAGAATTTTTTTTATTTAATGTTTTGTGTTGTTTTGGTTGATTTTTCGCACTAATTTCTCAATAGAATAGTTACGAATAAGTTTACGATAAAAATATATACACCATCGGAAAGAGCATGCGATTTCCGTTCTAATGAAGTTAGTTTTGAATTTCTAACGTAATTTACTGAATTTTGAGAATTTTTTTAAAAATTGTCACTTTCTCCTTATATTTTTAACTGTCAATGTTTTTTTCCCTCGCATCCAACGTTCTAATAAACCTATGATTTTCAGTTTTTTTATGGTAACAACAGAGGTATTTATCTCTCATTTAAAACAAGAACGGTTAAAATATCTTTGTCCGTTCATTTTTAATAATTTTTTTTCTTAAAGGGTTAAAAAAATTCTTTTCGAATGAAGTTCTTTCTCCGGAACGGTGAGTTTCTCCCTGGCTACGGCTAGCGCCATCTGTTGGAATTATTCTCTCCTCAATTTTTAGCATGTTTTGCTAGGAATAATTTGAAATCATTTCGTTGGACGCAAGGGTTTAGTCGTAAATTAAGCAGTGCTGGAAGATTCTGACATGGGTGATAAGTTGGCTTTGAACTTCTAACGTAATTCGCTGAATTATGAGAGAATTTTTTTCGTGATGATCTAAAAGAGTTTCTTTACCATCTGCGTAAAATGTGCCATAGCTTTTCACGCAAGCTCCAGGGGGGTGACGAAGGGGGTACTGTCGTGACCTTGAAACGTCACGGTACTGTGGTTTGAGACTGTATTGCATCAGCATAACTTAGATACACCATTGCTGTATATTAAAGATTTTCACGTTGCAATTTTTTTTTTATTATTGTTTTGGAATAACGTACTCTGTACTGCTTTTCTACATGTCATTATCGCGGGAAAATCAATGTGTATCTTTTGTTTTGATTTTGTTTCAAAACTTTTTCGTGTTATTGTGGGCGATTTTTTTTTCATGTTTTTGAAGTCCTGATTCCACGGGCAACGCCGTGCGCGTTCTGCTAGTAACTTATATCGAAGACATTGTGATCCATGGTAAAACTAAAGATCAATGTTCTAAGAACCTTTTTGATTATCTAGAAAGGCAATGTAAGTATGACTTACACTTGAACATCAAGAAATGTACATTTTTTCAAACAAGAATTGAATATCTAGGTCATGTAGAAAAAACAACAAGATATCACGATCACCATCAAAAGTTGAAGCTATCACACGACTTCAGCAACCAAGAAATGTTCAAGAAATTCGACAACTTTTAGGTATGGTTACTTACTATTCTAGATTCATACCAGATGTTTCTACTATTACCTATCCCCAGGGTTGTCGATTTTTTTGATTTTTTTCAAAAAAATCGATTTATTTGATTTAAATCTGATTTTTTTTATTTAAATCAAGATTTTTTTTATTTTAATGATTTTTTTTAAAACTACATATATATTTAACATTTGTATATTAGACAATGAGCCCTACAGTCATAGAATTATATATATATAACAACATACCAGGCATTAAGCTGTACTTTCTTTAAAAAAAAAAAAAAATTAAAAAATTGAGTTCAAAAATGTAACAACTATTTAAAAAATATTTGTGAACTAAAATATAAAAATAATATACTTTTGAAATATAAGATAATTTTATTAAGGAAAAAATTAACAATATAATAAAAATTGTCATTTCTTGATTATAGATATATTATTGTATGTCAGAATACTGGAGAATTTTACATTCGGATGTTCATTTGTTCCTTACAAACACAAGTTTTGAAGCTTTCTCTAATCCTGATCTGTTTCACCCAAAACATTAAATAAAAAATTTTCTAGATAAAATTTTTAAATTCATGCTTTGAGGTGCATTGAGTCACCATCAGGACTACCTGTGTGCCAATATTCACGACTGTAAGTGCGATAGATTCGTCTGGACATTGCGCACACGCTCACAAACATTGCCTTTTATAAGTATAGATCATAGTTTAAATTGCACTATGTAGATGTTTGTATTTCTTTTGGAACATTTATATGCATTACTTAATTATCGTACATTTGAACATTATTGCAATATAAAACTTTGTTGTCCCCAACACTATTTAGTTTTCTCCAGTATTAAAAGGAAACTCACTGCATTTTACTATGTTCTTTCTTTGTAAACATGATCCTTTCATAACATTTATTTTATTTTATAAAAAAAGGAGCATCTCATACTTTGCATTTTATTGTGTTGCTCATTAGATATTTTTTTAACCCTTTGCGGCGAAGTGTGCCAGTTAATGGCACACCTAATTTCACTCGCTTCTCAACCGTTAAATTCAACTATATTTGAAAATAATAGGTTTAGGATTGGGCTAATAGTACTCCTTTTAGAATGTATATAGCAGTCTTTTGAAATTTTGTTTTAGAATAGGAATTATTAGAGATAAAGTTTGGGAAAATTCCTGGACTCGGAGATAAGAAATTTTTCAGTTCTGGACGTTTAACAATTTTAGCAAAGTTACTCGAGAATTTTGCTCCAATATTCTTGAAGTTTTACTTTATAATTTTCTGTAAGATTCAACAATAATTTTTGAGTGTATCAAGGTGGCTGTATCTAAGGGGGGGGGGGGGGCCCCCCGAACGGGGGACGACCCTCCCTCAGAATGAAGTAAGTTTTTTAAAAAACTTTAAACCCATTCATGATGTTTTCTCATCATATTTCCAAAAAATTATTGCCTTGCGCCGCAAACGGTTAAAATCTAATTTGCTTGTGTTCTCAAAAATAAAGATATGGAAAGTACTCTAGTTACATCAATTCAATAAAATATTTCTTTATGTTCTATATATTCTTTCTTTAAATATAATTTAAAAATACTTTAAAATCACTATTTAAAGATACATGAACAATTTTATTTCATTAAAGCAGATTAACTTGATATTTAAAATAAAGTGATTTAAATCAGTGATTTTTTTTTAAAAAATCAGTTGATTTAAATCGCGATTGAAATCAGTGATTTTAATCAACTGATTTAAATCACCGCAACCCTGCCTATCCCTTATGTAAACTCCTTCATAAAAACCAGAAATTTTACTGGAATAAGGAACATGAATAGGCTTTTCTTAAGCTCAAAGAAGAAATATTCAGTGACAGAGTACTAGTACCCTTCGATCCAGAATTAAATATTACATTAGCGACAGATGCTAGCCCAGTGGGAGTTGCAGCTGTATTATCGCACATCATCGACAATGTAGAAAAGTCAGTCGCTTTCGCTTCCCGTTCCCTAACAGAGGCTGAAAGAAATTATTCTCAACTTGATAGAGAAGCTTTAGCAATTATTTTTGGAGTTTTCCATTTCATCAATTATATTTATGGACAACACTTTGTTCTCATAACAGATAACCAGCCCTTATCCAGAATATTCCACCCTAAAACTGGCCTTCCAAAAATGACATCGGCTCGACTTCTGAGCTATGCTTCATTTTTAGCAGGATTTGATTACACAGTCAAATTTAGAGAAGGATTTGAAAACCAAAATGTGGATTGCTTATCTAGAGCTCCTGTTAACCAGAATTGCATATCTGCAGATGTATCTATAAATGATGAAGTCCATCAAGTCTGTGCATCAGCTGTTTTCGAAATATCAAGCAAAAATCTAACTGCAGATGCTATCATACAAGAAACAGAAGAAGATCAGGAGTTGGCACAGATCAAACAAGAACCTTTATCAAGTCCAATTAATAGCGATTACATTTTAAATAGTGGCATTTTATTTAAGAATAATCATATTGTAATACCAAAAACCCTTCAATCTACGATTTTGAATGAGTTACATTCAACACATATTGGAATAACGAAAATGAAGCAGTTAGTGCGACGCTACTGTATATGGAAGATTATTGACAAAGATATAGAAAACTTGGTCAAATCTTGCAAAGACTGCTCTTCAGTAAAACACAGTCCTGCCAAGGCACTCCTTCATCACAGGGATTTATCAATTAACAATTGGGATAGAATTCATATTGATTATGCAGGACCCTTTCATTACCTAATTGTTGTTGATGCAAAATCCCGTTGGGTAGAAATTAAAGTGTTGCTAAGATTACCTAATTCGAAAATTACCATGAAATTGCTTAATGAAATTTTTACAACTCATTGATAGCCTTTAGTTATGGTTTCCAATAATACCTCGATTTTTACTAATGAAGAATTCAAATATTTCTACCGTATGAATGGAATAAAACAAAAATTTATCGCACCAGGCCTCCTTCTGTAACTCAGAACATTGACTCGAATTTGGCGGCGACTTTTACAGCAGAGCGGACTACTTCAGTGACGTCACTGATTCCCACGAGGAGGCTTTCTCATACAGGGGGTAATGGTTCCTTATCCCAGGCTGGTCAGCACCACCTCTCTGAGCCTCAGGAATTTTGCCTCTCTGGACAGGCCTGATTAGGCACATTCAGCCTACCCTTTGCTGACTCTAAACCCTTTGGGTGAGTCGGTCGACGTGGGTTATGTATGTATGTATGTACATTCAGCTTGCTAGAATTTTAAATGACACTAGCTAAGAGTACATACAGTAAGTACATGGTCTCGACTTTCAAGCTGATCTCGGATTGCCTTGCTTTGATTTAAACTCACTTAGGTGTGCTGTTTGACATAGTGACAATATCAGTCATGGTATTCAAACAAGTTCAAAATAATATGAAAAGTAGCTAATTCTTTGATGTGAACCATAAAAAGGCGAATTTTAAGCATGCTAACAGTATTGTGTTAAAACGTTCATGACAAAAGTTTTGATCAATTACATTCAACATGTTACAGATTACTGCAGTATTTATAACAATGGTAAAATATTAAATATCTTTAATAAAGCTATACTACGTATCCAAAAACACATGTATAAAATAAATGGCATGGTAATAATATGTCAAACATGTAGCAGATTAATAATTACATACAGGCTCTAGACATATTGTATTAACCATATTTAATAAAGTAAACATATAACAATAAACAAGTAAATGAATGAAAATTATAATATTTTTTAAAAACATTGCAGTTTTCTTTAATTGGTGTTTTTATTTTTATCTTTGGGTAACTAAACTTATCTTAAAAAATAAAGCAAAATTTTAATGATTGATTCAATCTAATTTCCCCCTTAATTATCTTTAAAAAAGAGGTTTTATTTAATGAAAATTATCTTCACTAGAATGATATACAGAGGGTGTTCGCACATTTTTTTTAGACAACTTCATTTCGCTGTAGGAAAAATACGTTTGCTTGGAAAAATTTATTTTCACAACAATTACATGTTATAAGTTATAATCTGCTACCTAAAATTCTGTTTACATGCAAAATGGCACTTATAAAGAAGTAATGGATGGAAAGCTACATTTTTGCTCTTTCCAAAGCAAGTTAATCTTATTCAGTTATTTAAAGTAGCTGTGAAAGCCATGGTTATTTTATATTTAAAGGCACAATAGGTAATGTTAATAAGAATGGAAAAAATCATCCAAGTTTGGTTTCAAATATAAAAAATGGTCAAAATAAGTATCCCAAGAAAAAAATGCAATGCCTCGAATATTGCAAATGTGAGATCTTTAATGTTATAAGATAATCTTCCACATCAAAGGTGTGTTGCAAAATCATTAAAATGCTCAGTATCAACTGTAATCAAAATTATTAATACTGATGTGAATCTCAAAAAGGCCAACAAATGCATGTTCATAATCTTTCCCCAGGTCATATTGCTGAATGCTGAACACACTGCAAAATTCTTTATGAAAAGCATTTATCCAGACAAAAATGGAAAAAATGTTGTAACAATAGATGAGGCTTGAGTCTATTTAAATGACTGCAAGAAAAAAAAAATTAATATCATCAAAGAGGAGTAAAAAAAATCTTAAAACATGGTTCAAAGAATCGAAAGAAAGTTTTCCTAAGGGATTTATGATTGTTGCTGGTTTTTCATTTCAAAATAAAAGTAAAGAGAGTGGATAAAAATGTTAAGATCAATTCCACATACTATCAAGAGCATATTTTATCCACAATCTCAAATATGAAATACCATCTCTTTACCCACAATGCCATCAATCAGTAGAACTGCACCAAAACAAAGCAAGCAGCTGCACATCACAATCCACTGTTAATTTCCTGGAAAAAATTAAACATGAAATGGGTATTAAGACTACAACGCTCCACTGATATTCCAGGTAAATAGTTCTGTATCACCCATGAGTTTTTAAGATTTTGGACTTTCAAAAAGCCCATTACCAAATGTCAACTTACAAAACTTTGTGGGCTTTGGAAAGCTGTTCAAGATGAATGGGACAAAATACCTCTTCCAATACCATGAAAATCATTATTGTCATGGAAGTTACAATGTAGAAACATTGTTAAGAATACGGGCTATCAAATTGAACACTTAAAACACAAAAATATTAAGTAAATAATTCTGTAAATACCATTAAAATCGTCTAAAAAATGTGCGAACAGCCTCTGTTATGTACAAGACTAACCGCACTGATAAAAGACACCATAAAATCAGGCCTGCTGAGAAAGGAGGGCCAAAATCCTGGGGCCCACCAGTCCGAGATAAGGAAAAATCTATTTCTTATTTTTAAGAGTATTTTACTTTTATCCATAACAAATGGGGCCTGGAATGAGTTGAACTATATTTTTACATTTATTTCCTCGGAATATAAAACTAAAACATTCTCCTTATATTAATCGAAATTACAGAAGATGGCTAGAAGTCAGCTTTTCACAAAAAATATGTGACATGACTGGGCAACTGAAAGAACGACTTCCGACTTCTTCAGTCACCAGTCATAATTCATAATGAGGGCCTGCATGTCATGTATAGGGGGGGGGGGGGGGGGGCCAGTACTCTGTCAGGGACGCAGCTTGGCAGCCCTGTTTAAAGAGGCTAATGTAACAACCTTATATTGCATGCTTGAAAAAAAATTTTAATCAAACATTTAAACAATATATTTACGAGATGATTTATTTATCATGTCCTTAAAATTGAAGCACTAAAAACTACACTGAAATATGGCTGTTGCCTTATTTAATTTAATTCATTGTAAAGTATAAATACAACATACCTTGGACCTTCCAAAACTAATGGGTCACTATGGGTGTCAAGACTGGAAGATGAACTACTAGATTTATAGTCATGAAGATGATTTTTTCTTTGGTAATTATGGAGCTGTTTTAAAGCTTTGCCATTTGGGAGGCTTCTATGTGATGAAGCATGGTCACCTTTATTGATACTAAGACGCTCAGCAAGTTGTAAGTTCACACCAATTTCATCATCAGTACTATCATCTTGAAATGTAGCCATGACTTGTAATTTATATGTAAATTTTACATTCAACAGGGCATGCTTTGCATAAATCTGAAAAATAAGTTTTTCAGATAAAAGAGAAATAAATACACAAAAAGCACAAATTTTATAATGCTAATTAATTTTTTTTTTCTTTGAACTAAGCTGTGAAACAATTTAAACATATTTGCCCAAACTAATCACAAGATAAATTTGAAAAATAAGGAGGAAAGAAGAAAGTTGAAATTTAGATTTTTTCAAATAGCTAATAATAATTAAATTCCAGTTCTTTACATAAAAAAAATAACATAGAAACATGCCTATTCATACTATTAGGAGTAGCATTTCTAATTCAATAAGAAAAAAATTAATGAAAATTCACAGTTAAAATTTTTTCAAATTTTATGAAATTGTGGAAATAGCAGGTAATTTTGTAAGGGTATTTAATATAAATTCTCTTTCATTATTATTAAATACAATAATAGGTTTCAAGGACATTCAAAACTCTACCTACTATTACACATCTAAAATAATAATAATGCCAGCTATGTCAAGTAAAATTGCAGCACATAAGGATACTATGACCTGTTTCTACAGCTCACAAGTGACTTCATTTTCACCTTTTACTCAAAGAAAGGAACTTTTTAATTAAACAAAACAATGAAAGAAAATTTCTATACAAAGAAACAGTAGGTATTTATTTTACAAAAACTATTTTCAAAATAATCCTACACATGAATTCATCACAAAACAAAGGGCTTGAAAAATTACATAAAGCTTTTTTTAAAAAAAAGAATTTTTTCGCTCCTCCATTTAGGTCACTGATGCTAATCTAATGATGAATGAAGTAAAACGTATCTAAAAGGCCTCCCTGCATATGAGACATATCCCTTAATGGCCATTTGGGGAAGGGGGCATGGAGTTTTGACCCGGAGAAATGTGTAAATTATCTCTAGGAATACGACCTCTGTACAGTGGCCTTGGTCAACTGTTCAACTTCAATGAAATACATCCCTTTGGTTTCTCTGACTCTTGAACGCTTTATTAACCCTTTATTTTCTTTTCTTAAAATTTTAATTTAATGAAATCTTCTCTTTTGGGAATTTTTTTCATTTTAATTCAATTGAGAACCTATATTATTGAAATGATTATGGATTCCACATAATCTTTGTATTGAATTATAACATGTGAATGGTTTTGTTTTATAAGTTTAAAACCGAGATAATCCAAGGCACATACATCATACAGGCGATTAGATAAGGAGTTAAGAGAAAAGGGAGGAAAGAACTAAAAATTCACACACTCAGAAACACCAACTAGGAAATCAGATTGAAATTTATTATTCCTTTTCCAATGTGAAGAGAAAAGTGAACTTCAGCCTCTACTGGGGTTGGTTTTCTTTGGGATATATAGTGGCAAAGGCTGTCATCCCCTAGTGTGTTTCTGCCTTTTAGCCAATGAACTGGGAACTACAAAACTTTCAACTGAAGCTGTTTTGGCTCTTACAGAGCAAATCCAGAGTTCAAAATTTTGCTTGTCATGCTTAGTCAGGGTTGGATATTGACCTTTTTAAAGCCAAATTCTGGATATTTGGCCTTTTTTCAAAGCCCTCGGCCTTACGAATTTTCATTTGGCTTTAAATTCATTTTTGACCTTTTTTAACTTTATTTTTACTTATTATTTTTAGAATGATTCTTAATAAATATTTTTTCTATTTTTTTAAATAAACTTTTGATGTGACACTTTTCAAATTGCCCACAGTAGAAAACGAAGTAGTTCTAGGTCAGAAAGGTTTCTGTCCCCTTTCTTCAGACTGTATTAGAATGCCTCAAGCAGAAACTATGCTTGTCTCTGCATAGCATATAAAACCCACTTTCTCTGTTTTTATTTGTTTCATTTCATGGCCGTAGCTTTTTACAAAAATGTAAAGTGGTATTATAATTTCCTGTTTTTGAGAGAGAAGAATGGAAAGAGGACATCACATTACAGATATGTTTTATGAAACGGAAGAAAAAGTATTTATGTCTGCAATTTCATTATTCTTTGAAATACCCATCTCCAGCAATTTAACAAACGTTTTAATGTCAAATGTAAGGGATAGAAAAAAGTTTTCAAAAACAGTATTTAGAACAACACAGCATATTGGATTTAGGTGTTCGCAATTTAAATAACATTGAAACTAAAAGTAGTGCATTTTTGATATTTTCATCACGTTTTGGAAACTCAGCCACTATTATGAGTCTGATATAAGTTTTTTTTTTTTTTTTCCTTATATTAATGGATTTCTTTTTGACTGCTAGTCATTTTCTACGAGTATGAAAGAAAATTTCATTTATTATAACCTCATTGAAAAATAATATAGAACATTGTTGTTTAACAGGAGTTGGTACATTTCGCTCCACCATTTCATTTTGCACTGGCAAGAATAGCATTTCTATTTCTTTTCTTGCAAAGTCGTGTATGCAGATGTTTTTTAAAAATTTCACTTACATTTTAGTTTAATAAAAGAGTAAAAGAGATTAATTGATTGATTAAAAGAGATTAATTGATATAAGAGAGTCTTATATCAATCTACTGGGATTCCTTTTCATGAAGAATAGTTATTTTTCAACAAATAAGAGAGAAATGAGTGCTTTAATCAAATTTAGCCTTTTTTTACCTTACTTTAAAGATGGTTTGGCCTTATTTTGCTATGGCAACCCTGTGCTTAATAAACAAAGAGAAACCATTTTTTAGCATAATTTCATTATTTTTAGCTTAATATAAACAAAATATTCAGAATACAGAACTTGTTATTTCAATGTGATTCAACAAATTTAGAATAAATATCTTTTAATAAGCAAAAAATGATAAAAATCAGTAATTTTTACATAAATTTATATAAATAATGAATTATACATGCTGAAAATTTTCATTTCTTACAATGCTGTTATTCCATTTATATTAAATATCTTTTGCTTCAGTTTTGTAAACTCTGTATTTCAGAAAAATGCAGATACAACTTTGCATTTAGCTATTATATAAAAATAGTTTGAGTTTCAAGGTAAAATTGAAGAACTGTTAATAAAAATACTTTGAAATATATATAGCAGTATTGAAAAGTAAATTACTCATTTTTATCAGCAAACTAAAGGGAATATTATTATATAAACTTACAAATATACCAATGTATCATAAATTTGTTTTCTTTGTAGACTCGCAAGGACTTGTATGTGTTTAAACTTTTGTTTTTAATTTACCTGAACTTGAATGAGAGGAGTTATGGGATTTGTAGCAACAAAGGCTGTAATCCCCTAATTTACCTGGTTTTTTTTTTGTTTGTTTGTTTGTTTTTCTCTCTCCCTCCATGTTTGTACAAGGCAAGAATGAATTCATAGCTTCTCACAATCATAATTATCTTTTAGAAATTTCTTTTATGCATAATAGACTTCAAAAACAAAGCTGGTTTCTTTTTAAAAATTTAAATAAAAGATACCACGATAAAAATATTCTAAAGAAGTACTTTTAACCTCTTATGAAAAAAATAGAGATAGGTACAATGAAAGAAACCGTTTGAATTCTTATGCTTTTTGTTAGCAGAAAATATTCTTTTCATTTTGCATAGCAATCAGTTCTGAATTTCATAATATAAATCAGAAAACTGTATTCATTAAATTTAGAACTTTATTTTCCGATTTCATGTTAAAAAAAACAATGAAAAGCACCACACAAAGGATTTCCACATTAATAAAGATGCATTAATAATGCACAATAATGCATGCACAATAACTTCAATCAAATAAACAGTAGGTATTAGACATGGACTCATTCACATTTTATGAAGCACAGAAGCTAACTAACCTGTGATAACTGAGATAAAATTAGTTCTTAGATTACTATTTAGATTTAATACAGTTAAAAGCCATGCAAGATAAGACTGATTTCTTACCTCTAAAATTTATTTAAAAG
Organism: Araneus ventricosus; assembly: GCA_013235015.1. Lineage (NCBI taxonomy): Eukaryota > Metazoa > Arthropoda > Arachnida > Araneae > Araneidae > Araneus > Araneus ventricosus. The sequence continues at coordinate 2,720,036 of BGPR01000026.1, read as the reverse complement.
AAGATCGATGCAAGTTATTGCAACGAAACTATCAGAAGCAAAATAATAGGTAATAATAAAGTAACGCTCCTGCCTGATAATGTAAACATGTGCATAATGATTTCGTAAAAGAAAAATAGCAGTTATGTATCATCCGAAATCAATAATCGTACCACGATATTTCAAAATAGATTTCGGAGAACTTTTTACACACGATTGGAATGGGAATGCCGAAGATGAAACACATGAGTCAAGTCCATTACCTTTAAATACAATTTCCGAAACGCCTACGAGAGGAAAAAGTACCTCTAGAATCTTGCGCATCTCTGAGGAATGTAAAAGACATACTATTTGAGAATTGTAGTAAAGTGCAAATACACGTTAAACCAGTTTAAACAGTAGTGCATAAAACAACTGAGGCCCTTTTAGTAAAATTTAGGTAAAAATACAGTAGATTAATGTAAGCTGCAGGTTAATTTTCCCAGTTACACATAAAATAAACTAAAACTCAATTTTTATCATAGATTACTTGTTCAGAAGTAAATATAAGCAAAATTTTCAAATCTATTGTTTACCTTTTCAGTTATTTCAACAAATAATTTTCATAAGTTTCACTCCGGGAATCCGCAATGCACCATTTTTATTCATAAAATTTTCCAATTATATTAACACTAAGATCTAATAAAAATATTTTTATTGAGGGTTTTATTATTTATATCATTAAAAAAGACAAAAATTTAAACTGCTATCTTATTTTGATTTTCAACACACCAACACCATAAATAAATCCGAATAATGAAGGTGAAGTTGGGGGAGAGGTAGGTAGGAATTCAAAAATATTGCCAAACAAATATCTTACTTTGAAATTTTGAATAACACGAAAACAAAATGCTTAAAAATTCATTAAAGACTTGTCATGTATTACTAGGCAACTAAAGCTCTATGCATTTATGAGTTAAATCTCCAGAAACTTCCATTGTCTTTTAGTTTAAATTCCTTAAAAGCAAAAGTAGACATATTTGTGCCATTTATAGCATACTTTATTCAGATAAAAATTAAATACTTCTTTTGCTTTTTTTATTCAAGTTTTATTGCAGTAATCGAAAATTTCAGAATTTTATTCAAAAGAATATTTATATCGAAATCATGAGCAATATAATTAATCGTAATCGAAATAATATTTCTCTGCATACTTTTTTTATTTCTTTTTTCACATAGCAGTCAAGTTGACTTGACTTCGGGTGACGGCAAAGTGGGATCAGGTGTGTTCTGGTTGTTGAGGTCTTTAATACTCATTTTGTGTGCGTTGTTTACTCTTCTAAGTTGATCTGTTAATCATTTTACAAGTTATTGGATTACGAATTGTTCCTTTTAATTTCACAGTAAGTACTCTATTTGCATACCATAATTCTTTTATTATTAAAAAAAGTGCAAAAACTGGAACTTATTTTATATCAAGAACTCGCTTCTTCATCATAATGTAAAGTTTTAAAAATTTTCTTAACTAAAATACTTCATTATTGTATTGAGTTTTAGCATTGCAAAAACATTTTTTTCCGTAATTATCAAAAAAAAATTATGAATAAAAATTCCTTTACTCCGTTTGCTAAGATGGCATTGTAAACAGGTTATGACAAATAATTTTCTAAGCACCAATGTTTTATATCTTATTAGGACATAATCAGACTAAGCATCTTTGTCAATAATATTTGCTTAATTTTATGTTCTCTTTTTTTTAACTGACCTGAAATTCCAAAATTTGAATTAAGTTATAGTTCTATCTCGCCCCTTAAATTGATGTAAAAAAAGTACCAATTTTCTTAAGTTGTGGGGTTTTTTAATTGAAATTGTAGATCATTTAGATTATAGATTGTTATTTTTAGAGAAATTCTAATTTTTAATTTTATGACAAAGCTAAGATAGAAAATATTTGATTACTGGAATTCAATTGTGGTGAAATTTTTAGTTTGTTTTGATATAAGATTACTTCTGTTTGTACTATTTGAAAAACATTTCCAAGTGTAATATGTTGACAAGAGCCTTAGAAGTCGTGGAAATTACTGTTGCTTTAATTCATCCTTTTTTAAATATACTGTATAAAAGTTAATAAATGACCAAGTGAGAAAAAATTATGATCTGAAATTAGAAAACCATGATCTTATTTTGTTTAAAATTATGTACAGTGAGAAATCTTATATTTTGTCTGAAATTTACTTCAAATTGATAATAATGCTTTGTTTTAAGAAAGCATTTAAGAACATTTTAGATGTTTGAAGTAATTTAAATTTTAACAGCTTTTGCTTTAATGGTGATTTTTTTTTTTCTTTTTGTGAATATTTTGGATTAACATAATTAGTACTGAAATAAACAGTGATAGCCTGAATTCCAGAGTCGTTTTTAATGAATTAGTATAATACTGGTATTTTGTCTTATCAGTGTATCTGTATCCTTATTGTATGCTTCCCTTGTATTTGATATATATAATGATAAGTTATATATACTGCTTAAAGGTGATATGTTGGGTACCAACTAGATACTAGTGAATAGTTACTAGTTGTTATATAGTTAAAGGCTTTTAACGTTCTTTGCTCTATTTCAAGCTCTTTCTATACGAGTTTTTGCAGCACATTTTCTTTGGAAAAAGCTTGATATCCAAAGAAGTTTATTTTCTCTGCCCTGCCAAAACATTTTGGGGAAAGCTTAACATTTCTCTAAATTTTAAAACTAATAAGAAATGAAAGTAGTAACTAATGATAAACATAAAGAAATTGAATTCAAAATTGTGATGCTGTAAAATTTAGTGAAACAACAAGTCAGGATAATTTTGTTGACAGTTCTTGTGCACAAATGTTGTAGAGTCTGGAAGAAGGCAATGGGGGAAGAATTTTGCAATCCCATTAGTGTTCTGTGCAACAGTCGTGACTAACAGTTTAACAATACTTTTTATATAACTATTTATTTTGCTTGTGAATTTTGTATCTGATACAGAAAAAAAGGAAACTGGATCATTTCTGCCTTTATTGAATGTATTTTTTTAATAAAAGAGGACTTTTCTTTTTGTTGATATGCTTGTAGTAGCTGAATAATATATTAGATTTTTTGTGTCTGTCGTCTGTTTCACTGAGTCCTAAGACTTATATATATGTAATAATCTTACTTAATTTTTTTTTCAAATTCTAATATTATATATTTTAAAGTCTTAATGTATTCAAAAATCACTTTTCTTAAACTCCAGTTTCATTTTATTTCCCGTGCTGGAGGTATATTAAATCTCTCGTTTTGGCATATTTATTACTAAAAGAATATTTTAATCACTTTCACGTGCCCACAGAAAATCATGACGGCGTCTCCTTGCCGCCATACTTTTCCCTAAAACACTTACATAATTTACTAAAAATAGCCAATAGCTTTGATCATGTGTCTATATGTTCTTCCCTTATCTGAGAGAATGCAGAGATCTTCTTTTCTCTTTTGACTTGAAACTTGAACCAAGATGTATGTACATTCCGTCACTCTCCCATAATAAAAGAAAATTAGTTTATAACTCGGCCTGTTTTTTCTTTAACAACTACAATAACGAATACCTTTCATATATATATAATTGTTTATGCTGTAGTCCTTTTTTAAATATCTGATTTTCAAATTGATCAGTGGCATATTGCAAAGGTAAGTGGTGCCTAGGGCATATAGTGATTATTTCAGCTCCCAGTCATCATCAGTGATTTAACATGGATAAATGGGGCACCCAAGTCATATTGTTATTTTTTCGTCCCCTCATCTTATTCGAGTTTAAAAACTGGTGTAAACACACTAATGATTTGTCCCCACGTCACCCCAAAGACTGGTGTCCGGATCCTCGCCCCGTCATTAGGTCACCAATATTGATGTTTAATACATGTATCTTAATCCAAATTTAATATACTAAATGATAAACAAAACTAGTATTTCAATCCACTTTGAACTAAAAATATTTAATTTCCAATACAAGTTTCTTCTAGGAAGATTGAGGTGCTTACTCAAATATATTAGCAGATTACTTAATAGATTGTAGACTTAAACAAATTATCTTGGTTCAAGCCAAACAACATGGCAGTATTGTTTTTTTTTTTCTGCAGTAGTGATATAATTATGTAATTAAGAACTTACTAATCTTCCAAATAGCAGAGAAACAAAGAAAAAAATTTGGGTGATAGGATCATCACTCCTATTATTATAGTTCCATAGTGTTCATGCATTTTCTTAGAAATATATGGGGGGGGGGAATTCTTTAGACTAGAAAGATTCAATTATGTATCAAAAAATATTGCTTATGTGCTTTTGAAGCTCTTTGCTCAAAATTTTATGTTCTGCCATGGTTATTTGAATGGTTAATACTTTTTTTTTTTTTAATGTAGCTATATGTTAAGTTTTGACATTCCGTGTACATTCCAATGATAGCATTAAAATCGCTCTTGTGACTGAATTTTTTAAAGTTGTGGTTTACTTTTTGGATGTTTCTGACTGCTTAATATATCAATAAAATATTAAAGAATTTTGCGGTGACATGCGTACATCTGATGAATATGTAAGAGAATTACAGCCATTGGCGTGTGTTAATCGACTACAGGTGTAACCAAGAATCCAAAATTTCGAATAATCCAAGCATTTTCTTTTGGTTTTCTCAAAAACTTTTATTAAAAAATGAAGGAAAAATAACAATTACGAATTGGAAACAAAGCTAATATTTATTTCTAACTTAAAAAGAAACATTTGAATTTGTATTTAAAGAATGCATACAGTACCTCAATTAGTGGAAAGAAAATTAGTTATCTTCTTTTGATGTAAGGAATTAAACCTGCTTGACAACGCAAATTGCCTCTAGCTCTTTCTGCTTTTTCTCGTAGAGCACCCAAAGTCTCTACTGCCTTTGGTATATCAAGAGTATTTTACCGAAATTCCCGGAATCCAAACTGAGGTCAGCCCCAATTAGTTCGGATTCCTGGGGCTCCTCTGTATACTAACACAAAGATAAAAACAAGGATTTTTTTTTTTTTTAATATTGTTAAAAATGAATCGGAATTTTTTTCTTTTCTGCGAGAGGTAAATATTACATGGATAAGCAGTCGTAACTGGATAGAAGAGACAGGGCTGGAAAGTCATTTATCTCCCGTCTTAAAATTGGCAACTATTGGTAATACTGGTAATTTGATAGTTTACATCTGAATGCTATTATAATCATAATAATTAAATCTTCATGTTTTTTCATTATGAGAATAAAATACAGCATTTCATTTAGAGAATAAAATATGGTACTTTCTTGTTAAAACGGCCAGCGAGCTTACTTGGCGACCTTCGTATTTTGCTAAGCTCGTAAGTTCAGTTTTCTAGTGAAGCTACTATGTTCTGGCTCCCACATCTAGCGAAGTCATAGGATGTTTTTTTAAGTTTAAAAAATCTGCTCGGTTCCCTCTTGGCTTGATTCACAAAAAACAGGCTCGTAAGCTCGGTGTTCTAGTGAAGCTACTCGAACCATAGGATATTTTAAGTTTTAAAAAAATCTGCCCGGTTCTCACTTGTCTTTATTCACAAAAAAAAAAAACTAATATTTTTCAAAAAATATGAATTTAAGAACAAAAGCAGCATGTAAATATGCGAGCAAAAAAGTGACATGACTACAGGACTGCACGTTTTTATATGGCTGGAAACATTTTCTGCAAGGTTTTACTAGGGCTGTAATGAGTAGTGATTTGGCCGAATATTCGGCCGAATTGCATACAAACAGAGCGGGGGCAGTTTTATAATGTAGATGATAATTTTCTATTATTTAACTTTTATTCAGTGCATTTATTAAGAATACTAATCGGAAGCAATTTTATGAATGCAGGCTTGGGCAAAATATAAAAAGTTCGTGGAAAATGTATACACATAGTCAGAAAATTGTCATCAAGAAAAATGCTTTATAACAAAACTTCAGAAGGATTGCAGGTTTGACTTCTAGTTTCACCAAAGTTCAGCCATATGTGGGAATATGGCAAATCCGTAATGGATCCAAATAGAAGTTTGAAGAGAGGGATGCGTGCTCAAGTGTCTTCTGACCACAATTCAAAATCATGAGATCCATCCCAACATAGCCCTAATGTAGCTCCTCAACAAATTACAGGGAATATTAATGTAATTATTCGTAACAAAACTAAGAATTTTCACTATGTTATATAGATTGAAAGATTTGCTTCTTGTATAGAGTGCTTCGTTTGTTTCTGCTTTTGCTTCTTAATGTGTATTGTTTTAGGTCTAGAAAAATTTTTGCTGCATTATCCCGGAAAAGATTATATCCATTTGTAAATTAGAGCAATTTTTCATTTTTATTAATTTTCTTATATTTTTTCATTATGAAGACTGAACTCAAGCTAGCAATCACTAAGCTAGTTCTCTTAATTCATATAATAACTTTTGATTTTGATTTTTTTTTTTTTTTTTTTTTTTTTTTAAATAATATTAAGGTTCCTAATAGTATCTCTACTAACAATAATGGAGAATGTGTGTTGGCGCTCTACAGGACGGATTGCTGGACCTAGAACTACGAAATTTGGCATGAACATTCTTTGGAGGGTGGGAGTTTGTACTTCATAGCCATTTTTTGAAATTTTAATTAGTTTTAATTAATTAAAAATTAAGCAAAATTTTTGCATTTTTCCTTAATATCTTCCAAAAATTTTAGGTACAGCACAAAAATCATTTTTACAGCATCTGAAAGTGCAAAAAATTACCTTTTCAATGATACCAATTAAGTTGTTGTACAATTTTTTCTCTAATTTTAATAACCTTTTAAAAAAATTTTTTGGCATAATTTACAATACCTTACAACAATAATATTTAATTGTGTGTTTTTCTTTCATTATTGAAAGCTAAGGTAATATGTATACTAATATATTTTGCTTTCATATTCTATTTCATCAAAATTTGTGGGGAATCTGTAAACCAAGCTTTGAGATATTAGGTATATGAAGAATTACATTCAGTAAGCTAAATGGTTATGGCTGCTATGCTTTAATTCTTTTCGCTGCATGTTTTAATTCTGCAAACATGCCGCTGGCCATAAAATGTGTTGCGCCATTTGAATGTTGAAATCAAATGTATATTTTGAAAGAGGAAAAAGAAAATGACAACTTGCAAATTAGATGTTGCATTACATGGTCAGTTATTTGACTCCATTAAGGAAATTTATGTAGACAATGAACAGAACAGGTGCAAGGCCATTAAAAGAACATGGGTTAAATATCTACTAGGATCTATCTGCTTATGTTGTGAAGGGAATCTTGAATATAAAATGATGCAAGATTCAATTGTAATTATATTCCCGGTGAACAAGACGATCGCCGAAGGTGGCTAGTTCTTTTTAAAATTTCTTGCACATATTTACCAAAAAGTGTATATAAACAAACATTCTCCCCTGGAAATGAAACATCTAAAATAATCTAATCTTATTACTTACTCATCTGAAATAGATGAAAATGATTTTCAGTAAAACATTAAAAAAATTATCAAATATAACTTCGGATTCTTAAAAGGATACTAATAATGCAAAAATTTTTTATCAGTTTATAATTTAATGCATTAATATTTAACTGACTTCTTAAAGTTAACATTTAAATATTCAATTAGTTCCCAAAACACATACATTTATACTTTAATATTTATTGTAGATGAAAGTTTTGATTTGAAGTAAGGAATCAAAACGAGTTATTATGATCCCAAAATGATATTTAGATGCTATTAACAGCGATGTCTTAAATTTGTGCTCCGAACCACATTTTATACTGATATTTAATAAAATGGCATTAAATAATGATCTATCTTTTGTCTCCTGTAACTTTTTTCTCTGTTTTATTTCACCCAAATATCGTTCTTTTTTGTATTTAATTTAGTACTGGGAAGCATTTTGAATCATATTAGCAATTTTTTTTAGCTGTATACTGTTACCAAACGCTGTTTTTTTTTTTTTTTTTTTTTTCTGCCATCATTCATAAGAGATTCCACGAGTACAGAAAATAATTTTTACCCTGTAATTTTTTAACTGTAATTATAAAGCTTCCCTTTTTTCAAGGACCTTTTGCGATAACTGTCAGTGACGGTGCGTTTGGAATTGTATAATTCAGACGCTCATTGGTATGCAGGTCATTATCGCCTTTTGGCATATGATGCTTTGACCTCCCGAACCGTTCTGTTCAATTCCAGCTCGTGTCCCTTCACGGAGTAGGAAACAATCGCTCTGCAGACTGTACATTCTTGCGCAATTCGGGTGGAAGCACGATTTGGAAAAGTGACTCTTTTCTAATCAAAGTTGATCCTTTTGTATTAAAATAAGCAATCACAAATGAAATTTTAAATTGACTGCTACCATGAAATAACATTTTTTAATGCATTTATACATTTCCACATTGATAACCGACGGCCTGAATATTAGCATCTTAAATTATGCCCCTCCCCCCCCACGAAGTACAGGACGCGAAAACATAGGAATCGGATTCTTCAATACTGTAACAGCAAAAAATTTTCGGAAATCCATTTTTATTCGAAACATTTCATTCACTATTTTATTATTATTAATTAGTACTTCTTTCGCCTGTTTTATTTTCCTATTTTGTGTTTACACTTGGGATCGAGAATGGAAAAAGGTTACAATGCTTCGGCGTAGATTGAAAGTTGCCATTCGGGGGTTTTAAATAAATCCCAGATCTTTGCTGGTGTTTGATCATTTCTAATATTTTTACCCTTTTGTCTGTCCTATGCAGCCGCACCAGTCCTCCCCTTGGCCATTTCGTTGTTTAAAAGACCTCCTGTTTGAGGACACAAACTACCAGAAGGTTTTGCAAAGATGACTTATACCTAGGATTGCCATACGTCCCTTAAATACGGGACTGTCGCCATATTTCACTGCTCAGTCCCGTATTGCTGTTTGTCCCGTCTTCTCGATGTTGGCAACACTGTGATTCTATTTAACCAGTCTATATTTAAAAGTTGATTTAGAGAAAAATAATACCAATCGAAAACTGCTAAGCAACTATGAAATGGAGTATGGAAGATAAATAACTGAAGTTTTTTTCCAAATACAAAGTATATTGATCAGAAGTTATGTCTGATAAAGCTATCTGAATATGTATTTCCCATCCAAGCCAACAATACAAATGCGGAGAGAATATTTTCCCAATGTCAATTGAGTGGTCGGACTGAAGAAACGGGTTGTTGGGGGGGGGGGACAATCGAAGCAATTTAGATTCCTCGTTATAATTTTTAAATGACTCGCGCCCAATTTTGTAAATATGTGAAAGAAGAAAATGATGTAATTAAGAAAGTAAAATCAACTTTAAAATGCGACTCTGTTAAAAAGGATTATAGTGTTGCATCTTTTTAATTATTCCGCGTTTTCATATTTTTGGATTGATTAAATTTTCTTGATTTTTTATCAGAGTAACATAAACCATTACCTATCCACTTTTTTCATGCTTTATTTATTTAGCACCTGAACGTCCCGTATTAATGCTTGGCAATTATAGCAACCCTAGTTATACCACATTATACTTAGGTGCAACTAGCCGCCCTCCCGGCGGGTTCGTGGCCAGCACCCACTTTGCTCAGCACTGTTTGCCACTTGGCTGCTTCGAGGCTCTCAGCCACTACTTTTTTCGGTTTTAAATACTGCATGAAGATCTGTGGAACAGACCATAAAACCATACTAGATTTCATATTCTTTGTAGACAACAGATTCCTTTAAAATTCTTTCAATAAACCTCATCTAGTGGGAATGTTTTGTATAACTTTTTCGCGAATTTCGGCATGAAAGTCTTCAGGTCCAGAATAATACCGCCCTAACTAAACAGTTTCCATCACCTACAATAGGTATTTTACAATATTTTTGACACGCCATTTTAATTCAACTGTTGGGATCTATATATTTAAAATAATATGGTAAATACTTCAGACAGTTCGCCAGCCCTAACCACCCGACGGATTTCGATTCCCCCCCCCCCCCGGGGGGGGGGGGGGGGGGCGGCCGACCCTTGATGACATATCTAGACGTCAGAACCTTTCAAATGGAAAAAAAAATATCGAAATCGGTTGAGGGTTGACGCGGTGAAGATTAAATATATAGATAACTAAACGTATTTAAAATTTTATGCAATTCCGACGCATTTCGTTTGTTCTTATCAGTTTGTAAGGTCTCTAGTGGTATTGCAGAAATTTCCTTCCAGCAACAGTGACCATCGCCTTTGCCCCACCCTGGCGGTGGGTTGGTTGTGAACTAGAGGACCTGAACACATTATATCCATTATTGCAGTAAATCATCGGGGCATCTGTAAAATTAGTAATTGATACCTGAGCCGGACTTAACAACGAAAGTTTTGACAGCCACAAAAATGGAAATAAAATTTTATATAACATGTTTATTCAAATTTGAAATCATGGTCCAAACCTAATAGAAACAAAAACATTTTATGTGTCCTAAATATGTCCCCCCCCCAAAAAAAAAAAAAGGTGAGGGCCGTGAAAACTTTGCTTTTCAATATCGTTGTCCAAACAGCAAGCTTTATAATTTGAATCATTTTTTTTAAAATTTATCTAATAAATGTTGTTCACCTTTATGAAATTATTTATTTTTAATATTTGCCTCGACATATGTACAAGAAACTGTGTTAGAGAAAGGAAAAGTTATTATGAAAACGAGATCCCGGAAACCTTCTTTTGATTGAAGGAAGTCTTCAAGATGAAAATCTCTCGTTATCTGTAGGTGTAGAGGATACAAAATATTGTTAACGTTTCTGTGGCAGCAATTCGTCAACGTTACATTTCTTTACTGTTGGGCAAAACAATTTGCTGGCTCATTTGTTAAATACCCTCTAAATATATTACCTTTCAAAAAGTACTAAATCCGTTACATACTTTTGATTGTTACTTCCTGGTTCTAATAAAAAAAGTTTCATGTATAAATAGGAGTTTAATTATCCCACAAGATCAAACGAGAGAGAGATTAACGTTTCTGTTGTAAATTACGAGGAATAAATTTTAATTCCTAACTTTTTCTGAAATTACACAGTGCAAACAATTCTCTCTAAAGTTGTGCTTGTTTTTAATTTCACCTGGAAGATGTGTACTCTTACCATATTTATTATTGTCCAACCTTAGGGGAAAAAAGAACATATTAGGTATTGGTCAAATTTAAATTCACTATTTGTAAATATTACTGAGGACTTAAATGCATCGAGAAACTAGATTTTTTTTTAATTATTTGTTTACTATTGAAACAAATCAGATGTATCGTTGCCGTTAATTTTTCGGTAATATCCTGTCACTTCAGAAATAAAAGGCAATCTGAACAATTCACATTATAAGTTATCAAGATTATCACTTCAGACATTGTTATCCCACACTATAGTAACCAGATTATATGAATTCATATCCAGGACGCTCTAGAACCCAAATATGTTACTGTAGCGCTGGCTAGAAGGGGTGGAAGAAGAAAGGGAAAATAAATTATGAAGCTGGCCAAAATTTTTCAAAAACAATATTGATAAATGCAAACTGTCAAAAGCTGGGGGGGGGGGAGAGAGACACAGGTAAGGACAAGTTATATACTTTTTCTTCATATGGATTTATCTGCATTGATATAATTGTAAAAGTTGGAAAGAATTCTTGAGATGCTAATTAATGAAATAAGTCTGGTTGAATTTTAAACTAATTACTTATAAATAAATGCGGGACATGTTATTGAAAATCGGGACAAATCTGGAACAAACAAACCGGTGAATAAGGGGCTTTCTCTTCTAAACTCGCATGTTATGTTCTCTCTATCTCGGATACTTATAAATTATTTCGCCTTTGTGTTGTCTATATTTCGCCCTTTTTTTCTGCGGTAATGTATTCTTACAAAGCCAAAACTACCGGGACATAAAAGCGCATATAAAGAGTATCTTTTCGATACTACTTGGGATCAAAAACCTATACCATGATAATTAATATGGGCTCTTTGTGGTCGCAGAAGTGCATATGCCTTTTATGTGTGTTGGAGAGACTCCTGTATTTGTTTGGAAAGTATTCTAGAGCGAGGATATTTAAAGATTGGATTGTCCTGCATACTCGACCGATTTAAATACGATCGAGCGCGACAGAAAATGTGGTAGATTTAAATAGATGTAACCGCAAGCTTTTAAATCTTAAATGGGAGGTGCTCTTTTGGGTCTGAATCTTGATTTAGAAGCGAAGAAAGAAACAATTAGTTTTTCATGTCTTATACAATTCCTTTCTTTGGTTCGATTTCTTGGATGTGTGCAGATTTGTGCGTACTTTCGCGGGCCGTAGATTTGATACAAATATTACGTATTAGATTAAAAACTTTGAATCTTGCATTGAAATTGCAACTGGACTCGGAATACATCATTACTGCTAATCATTTTAGCCCTCTGAGCGCCCAATTATTTTCAACTTTTAGCTATCAGGTTAGAAAACTTAACTTTTAATGTAAATGAATATATCTTTTTTTTTATTTAATAATATCCCTGAAATCTTAAGAATACTTTATCCATGATTGTTTAAGAAAATATACATACAAATACGAGCTATCTGCTTTTGAACTGAACATCAAAAACGTAGAAACACGTTTGCGCCGCCCGGAGGGTTAAATTGTTATCTTCTGGTAACCAAGTGCATACTAAAACTGCTGGATTCAAAATGGAGTCAATTCAAACCCACATAATGCATGTTATATCCGTCAGATATTGTGGATTATTGTGCATGTTGCAGAAGATAAAAAAAGAATATGACATCACAACAGGGCGGCACGCATTGTTACTTTTGTCGTATGACTAAGATCATGTGAATTCATTTCCTTAAAAATGCCATTTTTCATCAAATATGGCTGCAGTTTGAAATTACGAACTTCAAATTTTAAGACTTATATGAACTTACAGATAGGTAAAATGTATTCCTTTTTTTATACCAAGTGCAAGAAAATCAAATTATGCATTCTCACTGATGGTAAATCTCACTCATTCAGTTGTCTTGGTATTTAATGTCATAGCTTGCTTTTTTCAGGCTTATGAAAAGATCTAGACTATCGGGAGTTTTAAAGGACGTTCAATAGTTCTTCTGTGTCCGATTCTGATGGACTTGTTGCACCAGCCTCACTATTTTACATGAATCATTTTTATTAAAGACATTAATTTAACAATAGGTCTTGGTTCTTTTTTCCCAACTGTGTGTGGTTTCAGAAAATTACTAGCGTAAAGTCATGTTCTATTAAGTTGCTTTTCTGAGCTATGTGTTTGTTTTTAGCCTATGCCGCACAATTTTAAGAAGTCGTGCATGCATTACTCAACTTTTTGTATTTGTAGATGCGTTAAACACACTTAAACAGTTTAAAATTAATATATCTAGCATGTTTATTTTTCCATCTTTATTTTTTTATTGCAATCATAGAAATTTTTATCTGCTCTGCTACTAAATTTCATTTGCATTTCTGAATCAAGACTTATTCACCCAATTCCTTTTTTTTTTTTTTTTCAGAATAATTTTTGCGATCACGAGTGTACATAAAATTAAAAATAAAACAAATGATTGAAGCATTAATTGGTGAACTTAAGTTAAATATTTAAATCCTGGCGGCTATCGTAATTATTTTTGTTATTAAAAAAAAAATTGACGTAAGCAAATTGTATCAAAGTTTTTAACTTCAAACGTGTTTTTTAAGATCCCAATTTAGGTTGCCACCTACAGCTTAAGAAGTTCTGTTCTGGAATAATTTTTTAAAGATAAAATGCTATATGAACTGCGGTAAAGACATGCAAATTAAAATATTGCATGTCTTGATCGCAATGCAAATGTCGTTCAAATAAGTTACCTGTTAATATATTTATAGTAATGGTTTCTAATGCAAACCGCTTTGATATAAGTTTGTTTATATGCCCACAACATAGTGTTTTTGTCTGCTCTCTCGAATTCCTTCCAGTGTGCTGTGATTTATTTCGACATATTTCCAGTCTTCCGGTTCTTCCACTTACGTACGAAAATAAATGTACGTGACTTTCCAACAACCACTTGCGATCATGGAAACATTGTGTCCACGAATGTTCAGGACGAATTATGATGGTTTTTCAAGTTCACAGTTACCTACGGGTAAACGTGTTACTGGAGGCGCTCCCTCTGCAGTAGATGGTTTCCCACTAGCATCAATGAAAAGAGGTACGCGCACATTCCACCGGGATCCGACATTGCAGGTTTTTCATTGTTATTTTTTTCATATCCTCCTCTTGGCACACACGGAGAACTGGTTCCTTTTATTTGTCAAAGAGAAAACACTGGGCTGCCTGCTGAACTCGTCACAGTTCCTATTTTTTCCGCTTATTAGACAGATTGTTGAGGATGCCGTACAAAGGTTTTTTTGTTGATTTGTATCGTTCACGAAGGGAAATCGATTAGACGGTCTTTCAAGCATTTACTGCAGAAGCTGCTTGCTGGGAATGGAATGATCGTGGTGTGATAAGCATTGATGAAAACGCGAAGGCAAGCTCATTGATATGCTGATGAGGGAAATAACTAGGCTAAGCTTCACCTTTAAGAATTCCGTCCACTATTTGTTGTTTTTCAAACAAAAGGAGTCTGGTCCTCTGTATGATTGCCATAAGCTATTTCTGAAAACAAATATTCAGTATCTGAGGAAATTTTAAAACGAGTGTGCATAGTTGCAATGACGTGAGAGATAGTATATTGAGGTCTTCAGATTGGTATTAAAATTCTTCACGTATTCTTCAAAATCGCATCGAAGCTGATTATATGTGTTGCAATTTTTAATTTACTCTGAAAGTTTCATCTCAAAGATCGTTTCGAATAAAGAAAACAAATAAAAAAAACAAATCAGCATTATTGCACTGTGTTATTTTGAATTTATGGGAGCGCAAAATTCAAAGAACTAAGAATATTGGAAAATCTTCCTTTAAGGTAAGACTACCAAAGTTGATGGACAACTTATTAAGGACAGGGCTGTTTATTTCCTATTTATCTATAAGGGAAATCATACAGGTTTCAATTTTCTTCCTAGGAACATCTGGTTTAAATGCATGAAAAATTCGGGAAGAAACCGCGTTCATCTCGCTTTCTTGCCTGAATCGCTTTTATGACGCTGGCGAATCTTTTCAATCCCTGTCTTTGACTCGGCATATTCACAGTTCAGTTTCTTCTCGACGTAACTCTATACAACTTTAAATGATCTTATTACTGTTACAAAACTACTACCCAGTCATGCATGCTCGTGGCGTGTCCTTCATTAGCAGTTTCAGTTCCCTCCGCCGAATGAGCCATTAGTAAGCGATTCTTATAAATAATTCGCCTCGTACTCCTCTATCTTCTTACCACACGGCCTTGGCATTGCCCATACTGTGAAGTGCTTGGACAAGAATGGTGGTCAAATAAGAATTATGATGCCCATGACGCAACACACCCACTGCTGCTCAGTGGTCTATGAAATGGGGGTCACCATTTGCAGGAAAAATGCTTTTAAAAGAATAATTGTCTTAATGCGCCGTACAAGTTACTGGAAGAATAGGTTGTTCCTTCTGGTTTGGTAGAAACTGCATTCATAAGCCATGCGTTGGTTCAAATTCAAATGGAACAATGTTATGCGTTTGTTTTGACATTTAAGCTCTTAGACCTTGACGTCAATTATACATAATGGACGACGACTTCTGGAAGCTATTTCTTTTTATTCATTCATTTGTTTAAGGTACAAATAAAGCACTTTTCAGCTACTTAAAGCCTCAACTTTATTAATGAGTGAGAGTCGTAAAATTATGAATCGATTATCTTGTTTTGCCCGTGCTCTTTGTGTATCAACTCAGTGGAATCTTCGTAAAGATTGCTAAGGTGGCAATTTAGCACTTGATGTTAGAAACAGTAAAGTAGTGTTGCTGTTAAAATTACATGGAAACCCAACTTTTCGTCCATTTTGAGCTTTAGCTCCCGGTATTTTTAAAAATAATCATTTGTTATTTTTGAAGTATCAACCTATGTTTATGAAATATATCTAGAAATACAAAAACAAAAAAACCTGCAAACAGCATTATTTAAGGTATTTTTGAAAGTGCGAGAGATATTCCATTATAGAATTTTTGGATCCAAATGTGGACTCCGATTTTATTTCCCAAAATGTTATTTTATAGTGCAGTCAGTATTATTTCAGTATTGTGTAATTTATATTATAAACAATATTATTTCGTACTAATGAACTCATTATTTAAATAACTGATATTGTTTTTTTTATATAAAGTCTTTATTGTTTATTGTGGTAATGTATTCCATAACAAGGGGCAGGCTTGGGAAATTCTGATTCTACCGAGCAAAAAGGATGTATAAAGGTACATGATAAAGTATATCTGTTAAATTTTCACAAAAGAAGCACTTTATTTTATGGTAGAAGATGCGCCATTACGATCGTTGGTACCATTATATATTATTGGTACAAAGAAATTGTTTTAATTTCGCTCTTAAACTCTTATCCATTACCACTGATTACTAAAGAACCGTTCGATAAGTTGTGCTAAGAAAGTGGCTTAACGAAACACGAGCTGCAGTCTATGCATGAAACAGCTTACATTGTTGGAAGAAGTTTAAATTGTGCAGATGAACTCAAAAACGTTGGAAAAAAAACTGCGTGCCCTACAACATCACATCTTAACAATATCAAACCTTTTAAAAGATTGTAATATTCTAATGTCGTTCATGACTACAGCGTGGTCTATCCGATCTTTATATTTTCTTAAGTGAGCAAAAAGTTTGCCTTTAAGCTGCTAATCTCTTAAGGCTATATGTCATTTCATTTAGCAGACTTGTTGAGTTATTGTGAAGTCCTTTTGTTGAGACATAATGCGATCACCGAAGCGAATTATTCTAAGCTTCTCCGTTGCCGTCGCGATAATCGTCTTGCAATTCTGACGTTGTTAGCTCTAAATGTAGACCGTTTTCTCATGCTTTATATTCATTTTGGCTTCACCCCTTTGTGAGCACGGTCTCTCCTTATCACGTTCCCAGAGAATGGATTTTTCCCCATAGGTAGTTATGCCAGTGAATCACTCACACAACTGCGGTTTCTGTTTTTTATATGGTTTATGCAAAAAAAAAGAAGTCTTTGAATGGGGAAAGATGCATAGGTAGTTATTTAAGTTCAGTTAGGGAAGATAAAAAAAAGCCAGTATTAAATTCCTTTCGCTGCCAGACTGTAGAATTTTTTATTCAATTATTGCATGAATAAGATGACTGGAAAACGGCAATAATTGGAGGTTTAGTTGATTAGTGGTGTCTGGCTAATGAATATGGTTTTCGAAGCCGAATTTCATTCTCATTTGGGTGCCATTCATGGGGATTTTTTCATTTTTCCTCGATCCCGGAAAGAGTCTTGGTATTATTTTTCAAATTCTGATATCCAAAGCTTCGTTTCTGAATTTAAAAGTACAATTTCAGTTGCGTTTTGCAAATTCACTCTAGTTATCAACCTAAATTAGAGACTTAATTGTTAGATTACGTGTGAAATTCTCCTTGACATACTTACAGCTTTACTCGACTTATTTTTCTCGCTGTATCAATTTCTTATTGCAAAAGACAGAGGAACTAACTCGTGTTTTTTAAAACCCTTGGCCTTCATATGCTTTTTCTCAAGTAGTATTTCCTCCTTAGTTTTAATTAAAACACAAGCGCCATGATTAAATTGAAAAATTCACAAAGAAAAGATCTTGCAGATAAATTGTATTAAATGTAGACTGGGCTTATTGTATATTGGCTTAGATTTTTGTATTCTTCTAAGTCTGCAATTTATTCATTTAAGTTGTTGGCAATTTTTTTTCTATTAACTGTAATTTAAAAAGACGTTGGCTTCAATTATTGATCCTTTTGTTTGATTCCCGTCTGTCAACATTTTTAAAGAAATTAATTCTGTAGTGTTAGCACATATTTAATTGATAATTAAAGTGAAAGTTGATTATGTTCCATATTGCGTAATTTACTTATGAGTCTGAATCGTATATTTTGCGTCTGATTGAGAGTTTTCAATCATTTTACGATTTTGCTTGCGGCTGGCTGGTGATCTTGTTATTTTTCCATTACAATAAACCGGCGTGAAAAGGAATAATTTGTTCTACCTGTTTTCTAAAATGCTTGACGGTTTTCTGTAATTGCT
The DNA here is from genome assembly GCA_013235015.1 of Araneus ventricosus. Taxonomy (NCBI): domain Eukaryota; kingdom Metazoa; phylum Arthropoda; class Arachnida; order Araneae; family Araneidae; genus Araneus; species Araneus ventricosus. Next base: position 2,701,864 of record BGPR01000026.1, on the reverse strand, counting down.
TATTTTTCAAACTGTTATCTTAACTATCTTTTCTGTAGTCAAGAGAATTCTAACACCCGGTACTTTTTTTGCATTCATTGATATTAGTGAGCAAAAATAACTAAACATCATGCTTTAAATAAAACATTGCAGTAAAATTTACTAAAAAAATATTGATATTTTTTAAAATTTAGGTGAAAAATGAGGCCCTGAAATATTTTTAGCTGAAGAAAGATCGCAAATGAATGTAAAAGGTTGAAGGGTTCCTGGATTTAATGCTGAACATTTTTTCTATCATTTTTTTCTTATTGTTGCAGATTCCAGTTCGGCTTTCTCAAAACTTAGACGAAACTGATTCTTCGTACATCTTTATCTCGATTTAATTTAATTATGAAGCATTCAGCATTTGTCAAATAAAAAAAAAATGTATAACAAATTTGCGTTTCGATTATTTAAGAATTAAAAGTTTTGGGTTTTAGTTCATTTTTTAATTACTGTAATTTAACAAGTTTGTCGGTATTATACCTTAATAATACGCACAAATTTTTATCATATAACAATCATCTTTATTAATTTGCTGTGTTATTTTACTTTTCATGTTGCGTAAAACCACTCCTGTGGATGTATTCCATAAACAAAACCCCTATAATTGCCTACTGTGTCGTTATGCGCTGTGATGACAGTTTAAACTATTGAGCTCCACGATAAAAGGGAAGCGATGTTACCTGTGCATTTTAGTACTCGTGTGTGGCCGTTGAAATATCTGTTCGTGCTCTACGCGTTCTTTTTTGGGGTGAGGCTATTGTATCCCGCCATCCACCTGCTTAGGTAGGGAGACGAGAGAAGCCGTTGTAGGGTTGCTGTTTCCTGCTCTGGAATGGTGTTTTTATGAATGAAAGGTGCTCTCGCCAATGTTGTGTTGCAACAAGTTTGTCAATTTTACTCTTCATGATTTTATGGCTAATTGTTTTTTACTGAATTGTATATTTTCTTTTTGTATGTATGAATGTAGTTTCATACGCTCTCTTCACGAGTTGGAACAATATGTATTTAACTTTTAGAGTTACTGTTGTTATAATTAAACTGTGGCTCCAGAATAAGCTGCTTATCCTACGAATTACTGAGAATATAACTACATGTATGAACGATCAAAAAATGACACTAGTGTAGCAAGTTTAATAAATTGTAGATTTCTTTAGTCGTTATAAATTTCTGACTTTTCATGACCCGTTTCCTAAATTTGTACCCCATTGCATGAAAGAAACCGCGATGGCCTAGTGGTAAAGTCTCGGCTTCGGGGTCCAAGGGTTCGAGTTTCGGAACCCGATTCCACTGCAAGTCCACCGTGTATGTGGACCATTCATTAGATCTGACGTCGTGGGTCAAACGTCCTCCCGCTGGTGTGGTGCGGAAGTTTGGAGAGGGTGTGCCGGCTCAAGTGCCATCCGACTGCTGTTCAGAATAACGAGGTCAGTGCCAGAATAGTCCTCGTGTGTTGTTTGAAAATTATAATATGACTAAACTAACCCATTGCATGAAGTCGGCCGCATATTTCAAAGTAAGAATTTCGAAATTAATTAATTGACCTAAATAAATACACCAACATCTTACGCTATGCTGTTTTGCGTAATACTACCAGCATTTGATAAGATACGCTAAGACTTTCAAAATTATACTGGCGCAGTACATTTGATGTGTTTAACTCCATCATAAATCGATTCCTTGTGGATTTAACACTAATATAACATGAATTTAAAAAAAACATAGTAAATATTAATCTCAAATAAGAACATGGATTAGATTAGTGACTTTAATCATATTCGCTGAGCGGGCATAAAAAAATTTTTGGGTTTTAAAATGTTACAGTGCACGTTTAATTAATTTACTAGCTGTTATACCCGGCGTTGCTGGGGATAAAAATATTTTCAAGTCCAAGTACACTTATAACGCTTTCAATTTAATGAAAGTGTTTTTCGCGGAAGCGTCTTTCGTTGATTTTCGCTAATCAACTGACCCTTTGGACCAGCAGTGAAACGGCCTTTTCTTTTTCTCTCCTTAGTTTGAACCACCTGGCAAGAATCTCGTAGTCCTTCGCACTCAATTTTTCCCTCCCCATCATTGCTACTGCAACAGCAGGAACTCTTTCATATCTTGTATGTTTTGCCATTATCCGGACTAAGATTCTCTTGACTAAGTAGCCTTGAAGACTTAGCACACACTCATTAGGATAAGTTAAAAATTTGTGAAAATTAAAACATCGAGAGATTAGTTCACTAACGTCATTAGATCACTATGTAACCATATTAAAAGTTGTAAATGCTACGACAACCGGAAGTGAAAACTCTACTTTGTGGTTTATGCTCAAAGAAAACAATATTTTCTTATATTAACGTTATTATTGGAAAAAGCCCGCGCTCGAAACAGTAAATTGGCTTGAATTTATTTCTATAAGAATAAAAAGTATTGCTAGAAATTGCGTTAAAAATATTTTTTTAAACCTTAATAACAATCAGAGGAAACACTTTATCGCAATGGAATTAATATAATTAAAAAGATAATTTTCTGCTTTAAGATGGCGTATCAATAATTGTTGTCTAATCAGTATTTCAGAAATTATTGGTAAAAAACATCTAAGCGTCAGGCTTAACAGCTGCTAATTTTCGTTATTTAATTAAATATCTTAAGAACTAATTAACTCTGAAATTTGAAAATAGCATCGTTGACCTACAAATGTGCTCTAGAATGCCGTGTGCAAATTTCATGTCGCTACCGTTCACCGTCTAGGAGGAGTTCTTGTGACCGACAGATACATGTATTTTCTGCTTTATATCTCTACTTATAAAAGGTAATGTTTATGTCTGTGCGTGCGATGTCCAGACGAATCTATCGCACTTCCAGACTTGAAATTTGGCACACAGGTAGTGTGCACAATGCACCTCGAAGCCGGAACTTTAAAATTTAATCTAGAAATTTTTTATTTAATATTTTATGTTGTTGTGGGCGATTTTTCGCACTAATTTCTCAATAGAATGGTTTCGGATAATTGTACGAAAAAAATAGATACACCATCGAAAAGAGAAAACGATTTCCGTTCTAATGAAGTTAGTTTTGAATTTCTAACGTAATTTACTGATTTTTGAGAATTTTTTTAAAAATTAGTCAGTTAACCCTAAACTTTTTTCGAATTTCAATTTCTTGCATCCGCCGTTATAATTTTTTTTATCAATTTGAAATTTCTTGAACTAATAAATATAACGTTTCTCCGTGATTTAAAACAATAATGGTTAAAATTGTACAGTTGGTTGAATTTTAATTAATTTTTTTCTGAAGTGTTAAAAAAAATTCGCTTCAAAATTCCCTACGTGATTTTTCGTAATCAATGTCGCGTGACGTATTTTCCCAATATGCCTTTCATCGGAACCACATGACGTCATAACCCCTTTGCTTCGCGTCGACAGATCATTCTTTTAATTTGTTTTTATACTGTTTGATAGTCGAACATATGGCTGATACCTTTAGTTAGAGAAGACTAGAAAAAATAAATATGACTTCAAGGAGCTATTTACATAATGTGGCTTCAAAGTTTAAATCTGAAGTGGAAGATTTCATCTATTTTTTTTTTCCTCTGATTCATTTTGGATATATTTAAATACTATAGAAATTATGTTTGTCTTTATCTTTCGAAGCATATTGTTCCATTTGAAATCAATTAAAATTTCATTCGGTTTTCATTCTTTAACATTTTATCTGGTTTATTGAAATCAATCTTTTAAATCCTAAATCTTTTTTTCGAAAATATCGATTTATTTTTTACTCTGTACTGTTTTCCTACAGTTCAAATGTCATTATCGCGAAGAAAAATACGTTGGAAAATCATTTATTTATGTCTTTTGTTTTGATTTTGTTTCAAAACTTTTTCCTGTCATTGTGGCCGATTTTTTTTTTTTTTTTTTTTCCCATTTTGTTGAATTCCTGATTTCACGGGCAATGCCGTGCGCATACTGCTAATTATAGATATTTATAAAAATAAGCAAAAATTTCAGAAATAAAGGTAAATTAATTCAAATAAGCAAAAATTTCAGAAATAAAGGTAAATTAGTTCAAAGCCTAACCGTTGCCTAGCAACGGGGTGGCTATAAATTTGCGTCATTTCAAAATCGTCTGCAAGTAATTAACAATTTAATAAATTTTGCAGAATTAATAAAAAAGTTGAAGAAAAAATGTCACAGACGTAAAATTGGCATCATTATAAATGTAAAATTTTGAACTTTAAGATGATATAAAAATAATTTTAGAGAGATAATTTGCTCCGAAGTTACTGCGGAAAAACGGTTTCGGTTATTTTCTAATTAACTGACTGTTTAATTAACATTTGCACTTTGAAAAGTTGACAGTAATCTTCCCCTGATCTTAATTAATAAAAGTGCAAGGTTTGGTTGAAATCAATGCCGTGGTTTAGGAGGAGATGTGGAACATACATACAAACATATCCAATGACTTTTATTTATATTAAGAAGATAATAACTGAATTAGTTTATCGTTAGGAAATTTATCGTCTGTTTGTTGAATAGTATTTTTTTATTTGTGTTCAAAATGAATTAGTTTTGACTTTCTACAGTGTGCCCGCGGAAGTCCGTTGTCACCCCAATAATTTCTGAACGGCAAGAGCTATAGTCATAAAAGAGGGGTCTAGGTATAGTAAAGTTGTCATGCGCTACGCAAGAAAACCGCTTACAGCGCCACTTGGTGGCAAAATTCGGAGTTAGAGTTCTTATCTCAAAAACGGTACGAAATACGGGAAAAAGTCAATTACAAAGTTGTTCAACATCATCGATTTTGTAAGAGAAGACACCTTCCGTACAGTAATGTTAAAAATAAAAAGCGTTAAATGCATATTTGTTTGTTTCGCAACTCCCAAAATTGTAACGCGACATAACGCGGAAGAAAAGAGAAAAGGAAGGACGTAATATCCGATTTTCTAGAGGATTTGCCGTTGAGTGACCTCCGGAATGTATGGTTCCAACACGACGGCCCTCCTCCGCACAAGGTATCAAGTGTCCAACAATACATTCGGGACACATTCCAGCAACAAGTCATCGGGTATGGTGGTTGTGTAGAGTGGCTTCCACGTTCACCTGACGTGAACCCATTGGACTTTTTTTGTAGGGATACATCAAACAGCGAGTGTATGCAACCCCTCCACCAACATTGCAGGAACTTCGAAACTGTATTACGGATGCTTGTGCCAGCGTGTCATCTGCCATGTTGTACAATGTGCAGCGGGAAGTGCAGTCCCGTGTCCAGTTGTGCATTGTTGCTGAAGGACACCATTTTGAACATGACAGATAGATGAGCCTCATTTCCGGCAAGTGTAGTTTTGTTCAACGCGATCAAACAAATGTGCGTTTTGTGCTTTTCATTTGTATCATTTTTGTACGCAAGATGTTTTTTGTCATAAATCGATGATGCTGAACAACTTTGTAATTGACTTTTTTCCCGTATTTCGTACCGTTTTTGAGATAAGAACACTAACTCCGAATTTCGCCGCCAGGTGGTGCTGTAAGCGGTTTCCTTGCGTAGCGCATGATAACTTTACTATACCAGACGCCACTTTTATGATTATAGCTCTTGCCGTTCAGAAATTAGTGGGGTGACAACGGACTTCAGCGGGCACACTGTATATATTTTCAGTAATTGTCTAATTGATTATATATTTGTGTTTAGTTCCATTGTAATATTTTCATCATTAAAAAAAATCTATAAAAAGAATTTATAGTGCTGCGCTGCACAATTAATATTGGAATTCATATTTCAATCTTTGATGAAAATCGGCGAATAATATTTGAATTTTAGTTTTGAATATTATATATATATATAACTCTAAATTATATGCTTGTTGAAAAATAAACTTTCAAACTTCGTTTCATTTTGTAATACACGATTCTTGTTATAAATTAAAATGATACTTAGTTTTTTATATATATATAAGTATTTCTGAAGCGATTATTTTGGGCTCTGCCCTTTAGGAAATGAGCATTTCGGATTTCAGAAGATGAAAAATGAAGCTTCAAACAATTCGAAATGAAATAGAAACAAGGAGATATTTTTCGGAACTACTTAATAGTAGAAATTAGTATATGGTTTCAAGATCGAAATAATCTAAATTCAGTAAAAATAATCTAAAAATTATTGGTATTTCGATGAGTGGCGAAAAATTTGGAGGTCGGAAGAATTTTCCTTGTTTTAATTTTTGATTTTATGTTTAATCTATTCAATCAGTATTTACTTGGCAAAGTATAAATCGAGTTCATAATACAAACCATTTCGTGACTAATTAGAAATATTCTTCATCTTATTAAAAATTCGTTGCATTTTTCTATCATAACTAACAAAAAAAAATGGACATGACAAAGTATAAAAAAAAATGCACATCATTTTCAGAAACTCATGATTAGCACTTTTTCCCCTTAATACCTACCTATTCTTAACTACATACCAAATGGTTTTTGTATCGCAGCACGAATCCTTTTCCCATCCACTTAAATGCATCACAGTTCTCTGCATTCAAAATTCCTACACCTAGATTTTTTTTTATCGTTACAGTTCTTTGTATTTCCTGGGCCTTTTAAAATTATTAATTAACTTAATGCTAGGTAATGTTTCCTCATTGCAATAATTTGTATCCCATGCGACCAGTGGTGTAGTCGCAAATTAAGCAGTGACGGAACGCTCTTGCCTGGGTGACACAAATCGCACTGTTTTCAAGGAGGTTTTTCTTATTTATTTTCCGTAAAAAGTAAATCTATTATAATTACGCGGAAAAGTACGTAACGCTCATGTGATTTCGCTACATGCCAAAGGGATTCTGGCAGCGTATGAGATCATAAATTTCCCTTTATCTATCTACAAGTTCGCATGCACACAGGATGTTGTTTGATTCTATGATGATTTAATATTAAATATGAGTTATACCAGAATTAATTTATTTTTCTAAATCTTGCAGCATTTTTTGTTTATTTTGTGTATTTTTTCCCCCTCTGAGTTTTGGGAAACATTGAATCGTTTTGTTAAATTATGGGATCTTCAAAGTGTCCAATGGACTTGTAAACAGTGTGAATAGGGAAGATTTCACAAGAAGACAAATTATAAATATTCCTACTAATTGTTTTTAATCCAGTTTTCGTAATTAGTTTTGATTTCAGTGTTGGTAAACAAAACATAATTCATTGGAATTGTTATGAAATTACATGCACCAATATTTCTTTCCTTTTATTCCTTAATTTTTGATTTGAATGTTTAAAAGGAAGGTCGTTATCTTCAATGTTATGAATTGTTAATTTTCTTTCAGCATTTGGTGATGCATTTTTTTTCTGTTAGTGGATTTTGCATTATTTTCACTCGGATAAAATGAAAGTTATTGTTAAAAGTAAAGTTATGTACAAAACGAAACTTAGCGTCAATTGAATCATTAGTTCTGTTTTTCGTGCTTCTTTTATTTCGTAAGCACTCTGCCGATGTACATGAGATTTTCTGTTGCAACTTTCGTTTGTAAATCTGACAATCAGATCCGAGGTATTGCTGGCGGGTTATAAAAGCCCCTCTTGACAGGCGCATATCTTCTAGTAAATAAATAAAAAGTAATGCCGGCTCCGCTACACCCCTGCATGCAGCTTTAAATAATTCTATTCAAATTCAACTCGATTCTTCTGAGGAAGTTCAAGATTTCGTAATCTCGCACACAAGCGATACTCCCCATGAGCTCTATATCCATTACCCTCGTTACATTAACTCTTTTCCGTGTTAAGAATATAAATATTTTCTAACAAATATATCTATTTTATTAACTTGGAGCCATCGGTATAACATTTGTAGGGAGAGCCCAGGTTATCAACCTCTAATCTCCTTTCCCTTTTTGCTTCCAAGTTGACATTATTATGTCGAATTAACCAGATACTGAGATGAATATTAGTAGAATTATTTAAGGTAATTAGGAATAATGTAGTTAAAGTAAAGAGTAACGGGTAGAAAAAAATAAAGGGAGATATATGCATAAGGTGGTTGAGAATATGATTATTAAGTTAATGATTTTTTTTTTATTTGCTAAGTATAATGATATATTATTCTTGGTAGATTTGTTTGCCCAAAGTCATCACTTGTAAAAGCCAATAATAGTTTTATTTTTTATATATATAAATCACAATCATTTATTTTGAGATTCAAGTGAATGATTTCCTGATGTTGTTATTCCATTTCAATATTTATTCGGTTCTTCCATTGCTGTTTTCAGATTGCAATAAATTGAAGTAGAATTCTCCACATCGCATGGCTGGACGTTTTAATGTTTCTGCTCCATTTTTCGTCCTCGCCAGTGCATGGCTTGTGTATCTGACAAGAACATTTAACTTGTCTTTAAAAAGTTTTTTTCTCAAGTTCAGCCTTTTTACTTTCTCGTTCTTTTTGTAATAACCTTCGTCTGTGACTTTTTTCGAATTTTTAAAAAAGAGATTTGTTGCTTTTATCGATTTGCATTGTGAACTTGCAGCAATCCCTGGTGTTCCAGCAACTTGGTCACAGCTACTGTCAGTGTCATTTTACGGACAACATGATCAATATTTGCTTACTATCCGAAAAAATTAACTGATAGTGAAAATCGATTACTGTTTTTGAATTTTATGGTTTTAATATTATGTGAATGTGTGATCGATTTTTGCTGGGATTTTTTTTAACCATTTCCTGTATGGTTTTTAACTACCCAATGTGTTGAATACGTTTTTGTAACTATAATTTAGCATTTAGATTGTTAGTTAGGTTAATATTCAGGTTACAGAGTACGAAACAAAGCTATGTTGTGTTGCGATTGACGTGTAATTCTCTATCAGAAAATTTGTCATTTCCTTCAATAACGTGTTATCGTTATGTTCTTTTGTATATGCAGTTGTATGTATATAAATAGATACTGAAATGACGTATTGTGAATGTTGTCTGTCAACGTTTTTGTTGGTCGATTTTGATTCTGTTGTGCATTCAACTCTAAAGAGTTCTATTATATGAATCAGAGTTTTGATAGAGATCGTTGTTTAAACTGATTGCAAAAACCTTTACTGCGAATATTTTGCTTAATTCCGTAGCTGCATGCATCCTTAGAAGTTCACGCGTACAGGAAAGCATGATTGACGTATCTAAACCAATGGGGACAGGGAATCGGTTTTCTAGGTTGAATTTTAAAACCAGTTGTTGAATGACAGGCCGCCAAGTGTATATGGTGGCTTCATCAAATGTATGAATTTCTTTAGAAGGAATGATCAGTAAGTTACAATATAATTCAATGCAATCATATGTAAGGTTTATAAGAAAATTACCCTTTTTTTTTCCTTTTAAGTTATTTTTATCTAACCTTCTGGTATCCGTTCAACATTTGCATCATGTGGTAAAACATATCAATGATATATTGCTCACCTCAATAATATAGTTCGAGAGCATGTTCTGAACATTGAATAAAATATTCATACTTATTTCTAACTTTGTTAGGTAAGGTAAACTATGCTAAAAAATACTGTGTCCGCATCTGTTACAATTAATATGTAGTTCAGTTTTAGTAATTCTTTGCAATGAATATTTTTTTTGCCTTCAATAAAAAAAATTATGCGTAAGATGGGGTCAATTCGCGTGACGTCAGTCACATGACAGAAGTTACTACGCATGTCATCAGATTGCACGTTATCTTACGGTAGCTCTGACATCACGCCCTTTTTCTTTTGCAAGATGCGCAATGGGTTTCATCATTAAATCGGCGCGGCATGCTATATGCGTACCACGTGACCCTAGTTTGATTTCGTTATAATTGGCTTATAATAAAATTTTTATTTTGAAAGTCTCCAAGGAGATGAGATAAACACCTAATATTTGGTAACAAAATTATACTTTCCCAGTTTTGAATTCTTCCAGTTTTCACGTTGTATGCTTCCGTTTGTTTTTAGACTAAATATTTTTTATTGCTTTATAGTTTATGAAAAAATTAAAAATCAAAACACACACGTTGAAGGTAATTTTACCGAAAACTTAATAGTGCGAAGTCTTAAAGTGTGCCGGAACCCCTATACCGACAATGTTAAATTGGCCATTTCGATGTACCTTTTCTCAACTTCTGTTATAGATGCATGTTTGAAATTTTTTATACAAGTAAAGTACATCTTTCTAATTATACTGAAATGAGCTTTTGGTTAATTTTTATATGTGTACAAAATATTTAATTAGACATGGTGAAATTTTACCCTATTTTAACACACAAAAAATTGTAAAAAAATTTTTGCGTTTTTTTAAAAAAGCTCATTTCAGTATAATGAGAGAGATGTACTTTACTTGTATAAAAAATTTCAAACATGCATCTATGACAGAAGTTGAGAAAAGGTACATCGAAATGGCCAATTTAACATTGTCGGTATAGGGGTTCCGACACCCCTTTAAAACTTCATATAAAGTAAAATAGATTCAGATATTCTTTGAAAGATTGACTAGTTATATACAACAGTTGAATTCAGAATACTTAATAATGTTATAGATTGTTTAACTAGAGAGAACAAAAATATTTTGAAATAAAAATTTGAATTCGATATTGTATTCAACTGATATTTTTCTGATGTGGTCAGATGCTTTGCTTGTCGATGAGATGTCGTATTATGCTTTGAAATCATTCACCAACGCGTTATTATAATTATTTTATTGCATGTATTGATTTTCACGGGATAGGAGAATCAATAGCATTTAGAATTTTGAGAAGTTGAGTGATAATTTGATATATTAATCCGTTGACATTTTTTATGTCTGGGGCTAGAATCCAGAGAGGCTCGGAGCTGGAGTTCGAAACCCGATTCCATCGAAGAACCGCCGTGTAAGCGGGACTGGTGCACGTTAAATCCGTCGGGGATAGGCCTCTTTCACATTATACGGTTGAACCGTTACGGCAAGAATGCATTAGGCCGCCTCTTGGTTGTAAACTGAAGAAATGAGTGGGAGCTTTCACATTAGCCGATCGCGGTTTGAGTCCGTTTGTTGGGGTTTAAACCAGCCGCGTGCGCGACTGGAAAAAACGGCGCCGTTACGACTTCGTCTTAGTAGTAACTAGCAGTACGCGCACGGCGATGCCCGTGGAATCAGGACTTCAACAAAATAAAAAAAAGCCCACATACAATTGCATAAATGAAAGTTTTAAAAACTAAATCAAAACAGAAATATATATATATTATTGAGTTGGTCCGCCTCCTTTTCCTCTCGACCGAGTACCGTTAAATCCAAATAATGTTAAAAAATTACAATGTGATATTTATTACACCGCGAGCAAAGTATGAAAGCCAAAGAAATAAGTTAAGATACGCTTAAAAATAATAATCGAAGTCATGGAGTAAATACATCATCTCCTCGCAGAACGCGAAAGTAATGACGTCACCCTGGCCCTTCAGCCAATGAAATTGCCCGCAACGTTCCGGAGACTGTCGTGGGCGGAAGCTTCGCTAGAGGAAACATATCGTTCAACTATCAGGAAAAAATTAATTTTAAAAAAACTAAAAAAGATATTTTAACCATTCTCGTTTTAAATCCGACAGAACCGTTGCAGTTATAAGCTGAAAAAAATTGAAAATAATAGTGTTATTAGAAAGTCGGATGCAACAAATTTAAAAACAGAACCAACATTTAGGTGCAAATCTGACTGATTTTTAAAAAATTCTCAAAATTCAGTAATTTAAGATAGAAATTCAAAACTAACTTCATTAGAACGGAAATCGCGTGCTCTTTCCGATGGTCTATCTATTTTTGTCGTACAATTATTTGAAACCATTCTAATGAGAAATTAGTGCGAAAAATCAACCAAAACAACACAAAACATTAAATAAAAAAAATTCTAGATTAAAATTTAAAATTTCGGCTTCGAGGTGCACTCAGTCACCATTACGACTATCTGTGTGCCAAATTTCATGGCTGTAAGTGCGATAGATTCGTCTGGACATCGCAGACAAACACACGCACACACACACGCACACAAACATTGCCTTTTATAAGTATAGATGTATGAAAATATGCTGATGCTTTCACATTGCACGAATTTCATCCGGCTGCCGTCCGTCACCTTCACAAGGTCACTTGTTCTTTTTGCCTTCTCGGAGCTTTTGCAGTTAATTAATGATTCCATTATTTTTATAGAATGCTTCAAAATTTAATTTTACTATTGTCTTTGTCATTTTTAAATGATTTCATTGTTATTATAGAACGCACTTTCGTTTAATTTGAGTGTTGACTGTGTAATTTTTTAATGTTTTCGTTATTTTTTTCCTATTTAAAATTTAGCTGTTTTATTTTATTTCGAAATATGCCAATGCTGACTAATTTTTATATTGTGTAAGATCAGGGCCGTCTTAAGATTTTACAGTGCTTGCCGCCCAAACAAAATATCTAGCTAACAAAATAATTCAGGAGCGTTATAATGTTTTGATAACATTATATTCTCCTAGGTTATTTTATTAACTAGGTTCTATACCATATTATAACATATAAAATTGTATAACATATTTAAAATTACAATTAAATAAATATTTTTGGTTCAAAATCAGTATAGAAAGTTTTTATGATCCCTTGGCTCAATAGCGCACTGTTCTTCTGCCTAATTTGCCCATTGGATAAGACGGCCATGTATAAGGTATTGGAAACGATTATACTATTTCTTGTAAATTAATAAAAATCTGGATAGCAGTGTCTAATAATCATGACTGAATTCTAAGATAACAACATATATATATGTTTTATTTCTGAAGTCGCAATTTCAGGAAACTTTTAACCTTTCATAAGTAATTCCGACAGTCTTATAGAATTCTTCAGTATTTTGAACTCTTTACGGAGATTCCATTAAAGTTTCCGATTTTTTTATGATTTGATTTGAAAATTTAAATCATGAATATGTCATGATATTGCACATGAGTGTACTTTAAATAATTGAGAAGATATAGTCAAAACCCATCTCAATATAAAGAGATGTTTGGTGAGTGATTTATACTTTAAATACTTATAGACAGGATTTTTAAAATATTGTTCATCAAACACACAGAAATTTCCCTGCTATGCTTATATAACCACAGTGAAAAAACATACAAAATCAAAACATTGCGTTATAGTTTTTTTCAATGCGTGGTATCTTGCATATAATTTTCAAGAAAAAGGTATACTATTTTAACGTCATAAAAAGTGATTAAAGCATATCTGATTATTTACCATGTTAAATGATTTTAAAGCTGTGATATGTCGAAGGGAATTTTCATAACATTTGTTTGCAATGGGTTGTTTAGTTTTTTTTAAATCCTGCGGGAAAATGAAATCAATGTTCCACAACTTATGTATAATCGATTTACGTAATATGTTATTAATATACATTTGCAATGCTTAAAATTATTACACTAACCTTAAAATCCATATCTAGGGAGGAACTTATTTTATGTAATTATGGTAAAAACAAAATCTATAAGTTTTTGCTAAGTAATAAACAGTCGTACTTTCGCTATTGCTTTTTACACTTTTTTTTCTATAACACTTTATGTTTTAAACACACACGATTAAGATGTAAAAATAAGTGTCAGTTACTTGCGATTTTGTTTAGTTATATTGACGTCCCGTTTTGAAGCAACACGAGCTATTTTAGGACGCACCGCGTCATTTTGAACCACTGTCACATGACTAGGACGACACCTGAGCTGGCACCCGCTCTCCAAACTTTCGTGTCACAGCAGAGGGAGGACGTTTCACCCCTACCTATGATTTAACAGACAACACAGTTACTTCAGAGTTACAGCTACCATTTTTGTCGGTTGAATGCAGTTCCAAATGTTAGTATTTTGCCGCAGAGTATAATTTTTTATTCGGTTTTGGAATTCATCAAGAGATGCTACAGACATTCCGACATTCATCTGCACGTTGTTCTTCCAAAAGTGAGGCGATTATAAGTCTCGTTTCTTTTGATCGATGGGCGCAAGACCATATTGCTGCTATTTGCTTCCTATCCATACTGAAACAGCTACGAAATTAGAAACCGCACTCAAATACTGACGGCGCAAATCGTCAAGTGTGAAAGCAAACATGACACGGCAAAGAAAATAAACAACTTTGAGCCGTAACGGTTAAACCGCATAATGTGAAAGGAGCCATAAATGTCCTTCCTAGTGTCGTCCTCGTCATCTGACTACGGTTCAAAATCACGAGATTTGCTCGTGTTGCTGCAAAACGAGACGTAAGTATAACTAAACCAAATCTGCAACAGACGTTAATTTTTACCAAGTTTTATTGAATACATTAAAAGAAGATTTGAATCGGAAAAATTGTTTTGCTCCTTTCATTCTAGAAACTGAAATTACTCTTGTATATTTATTTTTCAATTATGCTTTGGTATCTACAGTACATCAAGCTGGCACGCGCTAATGAGCTCAATCTACGATAGTCAAGTAAAGTTTAAGAAGTGCTCTTAAAAAATGATGACAGTCTAAAAATGTTGCTCATTGCAAACTGATATATTTATGATTTCTTCTTGATTTGTGTTTTGAATTTGTTCAACGAGTCTATTATGTCATGTGATGTTTTATGATAAAGCAAAATTTCAAATGAGATGTTAACTTTTTTCGTGATAAACTGCTTAGATGAAATGTTTCTAACTTCATTACTTCTATCATCGCAGTGCAGCGTGGTGCGGCAATTGCATTCCAACATGATCTTAACCTTACATCCCCAATGAATGGTTTCCTTTCATTCTCAGACGCCCCGAGTTCGCATTCGTTTCAAACAAACGAGCGTTTATTTCTAATTTCTTTCGAATCGACGAGCTTTGACAAGATCTCGAATTGACTCAATAACTTGATATTTATATCCTGTTTCTTGAAGGAAATGATCGAACTTGTCTCTGCAGAATTAGAGGTTGTCATTTTTTATCGTTAATTTGCTCGCTAAATAAATTCGTCGTTAATTGCTTTCGAAACACCTATACTAAATACGTAACGTTTATCCATGTGAAGTTATTAAATGTTTTTATCCATTCTTTGCATGTAAAATATCCCAAACACCAAAATTTATCATGCTTCAAAGAACAGCATAAAAACATGACGGAAGCAACTTATTATTCTGTGTGCGTTTTCTGCTAGGTTTAATTTTACAGGTCACAGTCATAGTGGTTAGGATCTCGGCTTCAAAACTAGAACGTCGTGGGCTCAAGATCTGGCTCCATCTAAGAACCGCCATGTATGACGCCATCCCGGGTCAAACGTCCTCTCGCGTGGTGTGGAAGTTTGAAGAGCGGGATACTCACTCGGGTGTTTTCTTCGTTCTCCAGCTGCGGTTCAGAAGTATGAATTTCTTTTCAAAATACCCCTCTCGAATTTCAAATTGGGGACTTCGACAAAAAAAAAAAAAAATCAAACTACGCTATCGAGCAAAATAGGCATACGAGCAAAATAAGGCATGTTTTATAGCGAAAGTTTGAAACTACCACATATGTAGGTCAAATGGAAAATCTTTTGACAGTCAAAATATTATAACTTTTAATTGGTTTTTTTTCAGTTCTTCTTAACTTGTTAACAGTGGGGGTTTTGATCAAAAGATCGTGCCGATGATGCGTTTATTAAATTATTTCATGTCCGATGATTCAGTTGGATTGCATTAATAACTGGGAATGGTATTTGAAAATTTCATTAAAAAATGGAATAAAACTTTAAATTAATTAGCATTGCACTGTTGAAGATATTAAAGCAATCGTGTAATCTTCCTTATTTGAAAAGATTTCTAATCTTTAGTTTATAATATAGTATTTGACCATATTATAATTAAATTGGTACTCTGAAGAATCTGAGTTCAGTACAGTGCTCGTAGTCGGCTGATAGGCTTCGTAATGGGAAGATCGCCGGTTCGTATCTGTCTTTTACTAAAAGGCCATAATATGCATATGCAAGCATTAAATCGGGTCGTAGATAAATTCCAAATTGAAGTTTGGTTGGTGGATTTGTATGGTCCATATCATAGCAGTTGGGATTTACAAAATTAATTTGCAGAGTTGATTTCAAAAAAGGGTGTTACTCTGCAAAATTAATTATTTGTTTTTATTTCTTATTCGAACTGCGCATTATGAAAAGAATAATAAAATTTTACGGTTCGTTTCCTTTAAAATACAAGTTTTAACGCTGATTTCCTTTTTATTTGTGATTTATTGTTAATGTTACCATAGATTGTTCTTAAAACGAATTCATATTTCTTTCTCCGAAAGGCAGATATCAGTAATTATAGAATTATCAATAACAAGAAAATTAATCGTAACTATTTGTGTCCAATTCCGAAACCATGTTTTACCTGTTCCGTTAGGGTGATAACTCGCCAAATCGGACAGCCCTACCCTCCTGAATATCGATGTTTTCACCCCAAGTGTAACGCTAAGTATAGCGCCCGACATCTGTACCTTCGCAATTTTTTTTTCCTGGCGCCTCTCCACGAATTTCACTATTTCCCTCTCACTCCCTTCGGGAATTTTTCATACGGTTAAGCACTCCCGACAACTCATTCTGAAAGCATCTTCCCAAGGCATGCCAATTGGAATATTTTAAGAAAGATATGCCGTGCTTTATCGCTCGTGGTATGTACATATATCGTGCTCATTTTTTGAATAATGTGCGAACGGTGTGTCCTCTCCACGTGTAAGAAATATTAATGATGTTTGTTGCTTTACCTAAAAATGAAGTTGGAGTGGAGCTCAAAAAGTTCATAACTGCGAATTGTGTGGAATACTTTTTTGGCACGACCTACTAGGAAAAATCTATTGTTTTTATACGTCGTGATTTTTTTTTTAAACAAAGCATCGGTTTTAAGCAAAATTTTATTTTCTAGGTCTGAATGAATTTTAAAAGTTTTTAATTTTAGCACCGGTTAGTAAGTTATGGTTTAATTTTCTTAGTTCAAAATGAAACTATGTATGGAAGCATTCTGATTCGAAATATGGATAAAAGATTTCTTAAAATTTCGTTTGCGTGTTTATGTATTTCATGTGTAACAAAATTCAGATTTTATGAATATTTTTATAAAAATTGTAGGGATTTTTTATTTGATTTTTTTTTTAAAAGATTAGATGCCTTTATTTATGCATTCTCGATTTATCCATTAACTTTATCCGCAGTAAGGAATTATTTTTGATTTTAATGCGACACTTGAGTGACTATTCGGCATAGCCGTTTTTACCTCAAAAAAATTCATGCATCAAATCAAAGATTTTCATATGTAAAATATACTTGTAGACGAATTTCGAATGGCAAAAAAAAATGTGAATATAGCATTTTTTTTTCCCTCCCCTCAGCTATATAGTTTAAGCACTCTGGTACCATCTGTATAAGCCGTGAATGCTTTACTTTTATTACGCTATTTTATCTCTTTCATTTCATTGCATAATGATGTTATAATCACTGTCCGATGAAAAGAAATTCTAGGTAAATTGGAAAAAAAATGCTAATTTCAAATTCACACAAAAACGAATGTAAGGTTATAGACCACCAACAAATTCATAAAAGCAAAAATGCATGAATTGAAATGGAGGAAAACTGCCATTTCAATTGACTTGAAATGTTTTCATCTGTTTTGAAAATTTGTTACCAATCTCGAATCTCTTTGTGAGTGTTTAAAAAGAGTTGCCTTAGCATAATTATACAGTATCGATTTGTCTTTGCTTTTTACGTTCCTGAATTTGAAATTTTTATTAACTTAAAACGAATTTTTCAACGAAGGGGGGGGGGGGGAAATAGTCTTTGATATAGGCAATGTCTGTTATTAACCAAGAAGCTAAATATTTTTGAATTTCTCTTTTTTGTAAGCACCCTTTATTGGGCAAAACAAATAGAAAATATTTGTTTTTTTACGGGGCAATAAACACCAGAACTTGGCCCTGGGATGTGAACTCTATTGTAGTGTTTACGCTGTGTTAGTATTATTAGTCAAATCCTCTGAACGAAAGCTTCTTTTCATTGAATGATTTTGATAGAAAAATTTAAATATGTAAATGCAGGGTTCGTACTCCTCCTGAAAAACTTCTGAATAATTGTGTTTTTTATCTTGCTATTTCTTTTTGTCTCCTGAAAAATTAAAATCGGAGAGTAAAAGATAAAATTATGATAAAACATAAGAAAATAACATTTCCGTTTTTCATTATTGATAGAGAGTCGCTGGAATCCGGATTTCTTACTTCTGACCTTACTTAGCGCCGAAAGAGTCTACCGCGCATGTTCCGAGTCACCGCAATCGGGAAAGATGGGAAAATTGATATTTACTATACTTTCCTGCCAATTTTTATAAAACCCACGCTACCCCCTTCTCCCCTACAATTGATTTTTTTTTTTTCACGTTATCCCCTGAATTTTCTGTACTGTACTCCTGAAAAAAATCCTTAGAAACTCTTGAATTTTACTATCATATATACAGTATGAACCCTGTAAATGACCACTAATAAGTCACTATTATCTTTTCCATTTCTCAGATCTTATAGTTTCACTTGAAGTCTGGACTGAAGGATAGAACATCTTTTTCAAAATTTATTTCCAATAAATTTACTTAGTTGTATCGGGAAAAATCGCAGCTACAGATCAGCTTGGGAATTTTGTCCATTCACGTGTGCTCGCAGTCACATGACAGACGCAATAGAGCATGCCATCTTGCATTTAACTGCACGTTTTTACGTTGTGTTGTGTCGTCAGTCTCTTTTCTTACAAGATGCACGGTGGATTTCAAGCATTTGGCGGTCCATA
Source organism: Araneus ventricosus (assembly GCA_013235015.1). Taxonomy (NCBI): domain Eukaryota; kingdom Metazoa; phylum Arthropoda; class Arachnida; order Araneae; family Araneidae; genus Araneus; species Araneus ventricosus. Next base: position 2,683,088 of record BGPR01000026.1, on the reverse strand, counting down.
AACGTAAACATGAACTGACTTCATTTATCTCATTGCGTTGAAGTCGAGTTGAACTGATACAGTAGACTTTATGTCGGACCTTTAAAAAAATCACCAGTTCTATATCACATAGAAATTTTGTTTTATTTTTCCCCTGACACCCTTTTTTTTTCTGGAAGTCATTTAAACGTTGTGTATCCCATAAAAGCTATTAAAGTGAAACTGCCTCTACACAATCGAAACTATTAAAATAAGATTGACTTTCATAACCTACCTGGGCGTTCGCTTACCTACTGCTTATTTGTACTGTTTATTGTTTCGATTCGTGGGAGTTGACGGAAAAACGCTGCAGTGAAAAAGAGGAGGAAAAAGGGTTTTTACTGCAGCTTTATTTTCTCTGAAAGTCAATGCTCTCCTCCTGCTAGTCCGACTTGGACTTGGGCAAACACACCTTCGCCAGCTGTTCAGAGGTTGCACGCGAAAAAATAAATTGGTGTCATTGCATGTGCATTTCCTGTTAACTCCTCAATTGCCATACTTCCAGGTGTTCCCGGAACTTCGTGTGAAGGGGTGCACAGGATGTTATCGTATTGTTTAAGAGTCCGTTCATCAAGATTAGTGGAGTGAATTCTCGACACATCAGTTGAAATAACAAACGTAATGGCGCATGTCATCTAACTTCTAAATGCTCGTTGTCTTATGCTGTGGAACGGAACGGAATTTCATTGCGAAGTACCGCGAGGACGCTAAGCGTCCGATGCACCTCCACATCTAATTAATAAAAGGGCTTTTAATTAAAATAAAGTTTAAAAATTCGAATGTGGCGTTTAAAAACAGTTGAAATAATGAAGGGGAAGCTATGTAAAGCTGGGGGAGTAAAATGCGTGGGGAATTTTAGTGGAAAACAATGCGCGAACGCTAGTGTGGTGTGGAATTTTGGAAAAAGGGGAGTTTCCGTGTCGTCCGTATTTTCACAATTTTTACTGTGCTGCAACAATGAGATATTAAAGTTGAAGGCTAACAAGGTCAGATAAAAATAGAAAAATTTAGCATGTAAAATGAGATGAAATTAATGTTTGAGCTTTCGGAAATAAACGCGGGAGTTGCACAACGTAGCAGGTTAAAAAAGGCCGAAAGGTAAAATTTTGCTGAAATTACGGGTCCAGACTCTCAGCGATTGTGCTGACATCCCGACGTCTTTTAACTGTCGGGAAGTTTTCGTAAGTATAGTCCAGCATCGCTCTGGGTCTCTTGCGAAAACTCGGAACGACTGGGTCATACGGTGGGAGTTGCAACAATACGTTGGGAATCTGGGGTAATTTTTCGAAGAATTTTTTAGTGATAATTTTCATAAAGTCCAAAACAGGGTCAATTTTGAGGTCTCGATGAATTAGTTTGCGTCTGACATACCAAGGAGCGTCAACAATCATAACGAGCTGTTGGTTTTGAAAAACTTGTAGTTTTCTCAAGTTTCTGATAGAAGTAGTGCCCCAAATGGGAGAGCCATACAGCATGACAGGTCGAATGATAACCTTATAGATCAGAAGCTTGTGCTTTACCGCAAGTGTACTCTTTCGAGCAAGAAGCCTTCCGAGTGCAAAACTCGGGAATTTTTGGCTTTGGTAACTGCTTTTTGGATGTGGGAATCCAAGTTTAATTTTGCGTCCAGAATTAGCCGTGGGTATTTGTATTCAGATACAAAGGGGACGGGTTGGCTAAAAATTTGGATGGGGTTTAAAATAGGCATAGGAATATCGTTAACATAAATATTGAAAAGAGCAGGAGAGAGAAAGGAACCTTACGCACAGCCGCTAAGAATTGGTCTAGGATTTGAGAGAATATTATTAACTGGTACCCTGAAATTACGTGAGGTCAGGAACGAGTGGGTAATTTTGATAAATTTAGCCGAACAGCTAAGTCGCATGAACTTGGCTAATAAGCCATCGTGCCAAATTTTATCAAAGGCTTTGGCTACGTCCAGAAAAAGTGGTTTCGGACTTCGCAAACCCGTCAAAAATCAGTTCAGTAACACGCAGCAGCTGGTGGAAAGATTTTTTCTGAAACCGAATTGTTCAGAAATGATAATATGATTATTGCCGAGGAACTGATTTAGGCGTTTGAGAAGCACAGATTCGTACACTTTGCTCAGACTGCTAAGCAGTGAGATGGGACGGTAATTTTGAGGTAATTCCAAATTTTGATCTGGTTTTGGAATTGGGACGACCACAGCTGTTTTCCAGCACTGGGAGAAATAACATCTTTCAAGCATTAAATTTAGAATAAGAGTGATGTAAAGAATAAATTTAAGGGGAGATTTTTAAGCACGTGATTCGCGATTAAATCGAGACCAGGGGCTTTATTTGGTTTTAATTTATTGATAAAATCAGCGACTTCCTGTGCGCGAATCGGTTCCAGGTCGTTAGTGTGGGGCTTGAGGAGGAATTCCTCAACTTCCTGTTGTGTGAGGGAACGATTCTCTTATGCTGTGCTGTGATGTCCGCTGCGCTATGCATTCCAAAAATGGCAAAAATTCCTAAATTGGCTTGGCACATTTGACGCGTGTCACGTGAGCATGATTCGACTCGGTTATTACTTTTTTCTGTTTGAAATCGTCTGTTAATGGACTACACAAATTGGCATCTTTAAAACGTGAATTGTGTGTCCATCTGCATATAGTCTGATGGGAAATGTTTTGCACCTCTTTCGTATTTGCTTTTACTTCTGAGATAAATTTTTCAATTCGGTAAATTATCGATGGTTTATTTCGAAATTATTTTTTAATTTACTATTGAAGAATTATAGGTGTGAAATTGAGTGGTTCTGGTGCTATTTCATTTGAATGTAAATTTTTTAGTCATAGAAAAGACATTTATCTCGCCTGCGTACCGAATATATATTGTACTAGCTGAAAACCCGGCGTTGCTCGGGATCCATATTTTTTCATATACCGGCCTCCTGTCTCCCCCCTCCCTAAAAATATTGTCACCAACTTTCCCCAACAAACGTGAATCTTCTTTGAATCTTTTCTTGTTGAATTAAAACTTTCAAATTTAGCCTTTTTATAACCTTATAACAGTATGGTTTGAATGAAAATGCGAAAAAATTCAAAAAGGAACATTTATCTTAAACAATGTATAGTTAAACAAACTAATACTGTATAACTTAGTTACTGCGAAGCTTCTAAATAAAATGTATTATAAATCATTAAGTCGAAATCTCTCGAGAACAATTCTCACGCAAAAGAATTTCGCTGAAGAGGAATGCTCGAACAAAAATAATACTTTTAACCTCAGTTAGGGGGGATAAAAATTAAATATAAATACTCTCTATTAATACTATAAATAAAGTCAAACTGAAAATCACATCGCATAGTAACTAAACTAACGTCATTGGATATTTGAGTGCATATTAAAAGCTACGAAATGAAGCGGAAGTTAAGTGCATGCTACGAAATAACAGCGGAAGTGAGAAGTCTACCTGGACCAAAAAAAAGCAATATTTTCTTAGCTAAAACACGTGAATAAAGGATTTGATGAAACAATATATTAGTTTGAAATGTTAATTACAGTTAGGGAAAAAATTGTACAATTAAATTGCTATCATTAAAAATATAATTTTTTGCTCTTTATGTGTGATGTAAGTATAATTTTCGTACCATAAGCATTTCTGAAGTTATTGGTGAAAAACGTCTAAAAACAGCTTAATTTTCGTTATTTAATTAAATAAATAAAAATATAATTGAAATTTTAAAATAATTTTTACGGCGTTAGTTCCCTCTTGTGCTAATCCATTACTGTGCCAAGTTTGGTCGTCGTAAGTCCAAAGGTGTGGACGTGCATAAAGAACACAAAACGAACAAACATACACACATACTTGCCTCCTTTATATATAAATTGGCGTGTTTCATAGAGCCTGTTTTAAGATCCGACTATCCTTTTGTTCGATCTGTTTCATTTATTATATTAATTACTGCTTTAAAGTTGCAAATTATCTGAAGATAAAAGTAGTTGTAAAAAGTGAGGAAAAAATTCTAAAAGTGCAGTACTCTAAGCTGTCCGTATTTTGTTTTATTTTACATTCATCAAATACGAATCTCAATTTAAGATTCTTAATATTGGTGCGCTTCAGTCTGAGATGCTAAGCTTCCGTCCTAGTCTTTCCCCGTCAGATGGTAGCAGGACCCGAAATTCTAACTAGACAAAACCAGAGAAGACAAATTTTTCATTAGAAAGCTGCCATAATGAAGCCTATTCACGCGATTTCACTGTCTTATAAAAAAGATTACTTCACATGCCATGTAACAACACATTGTAGCACACTTTTCCCTTCAGCAAGATGTGCAGTAATTTTCAAAAATTGAATGAGCGGGAGTTGACTCCAATGTGTTCCACAAATTTTTGAGTCTCGGTCCCACATTTTAGTATATGGGGAATTAATTCTGCTCGTTTGTTTTAAATTCAAGAAAAATATCTCTGCTTACTGGCCAAACGAATTCACTTTCTCAGTAAAATTTGGTTTCGGGATTTAAATTATTATAAGGCAGTTTTATTTTTACTTTCCTTCTAAAATAGGGACCTAATAAAGTTCTTTATTTTCTGCGTATCCTGCCTAAGGCTAGTTATATATGTTTGTGAAACTAAAGAAGTTGCAGCTGTTCCCGTCTTTCGCACTGAAGCGAAACAAGGGTGGTTTGTGCAGAGAAAAACACAAGAGATTAGTTGATCAGTTGAAATAAAGTGAATAATACGAGCGTCTGTTATTCTATAAATAGAAGGGTGTGAAATCAGCAGTCAGTGGCTTTAATATGCAGCAATTTCTATATTTTACACACGTCTCCAGAAACGCTATCTTATCGGCTGAATCGAATGCAGCTGAGAAAATTATCCCTTCCGTCAGTACTCTCTCTGGAATTCAACTTGCGGAACAAGCCAGACATTACGAAATTGGTAACTTCATTTATTTGTTATTTTTCAAAGGGCTATTCTTTTTTTTTCCCGTCCCACTTTCAAAGAATATGTAGATGTTGGGCAATGTTTCATTTCTATTTTTAATTACTATTATTATCCTAACTAGACGACTGATAGTTAAAATTTTTAAAAAATGATCAAAATTGTAAACCTTATGTATAAAGAGTGTGTGTTTTTCAGCTTATTCCACAAGTTTTCAGTTTAAATTTTTGTTGTTTCGTGGCGCTCTATCTGTGAGCTTTGAGAAGTAGTCGACGAGTTCTTTAATGAGTGTTAGCCCTTGAGTTATAATGTTATTTAGAAAGATGACCAGGTGTGTTTCGAAATGTATCTTGATTTAGGTAACAGATGTGGACGTATTGTTTAATTTGGCCATTTGACCGTTTCTCTAACTTTTTCTATTGCCGTGTGAAGTGTAATTACCACCAAATTCATCAATTTTGAAATGTCCAAGGCAAGCTATATTACAACCTATGATTGGAGTTATTACTATCTCGTAATAACTTCAGAGACCACATAAAATATTAATAAACAATTCGACCACCGAATTATCAGTTTATTTTTATTATTTTAAGATAATGTTAAAGAAGGTTGGCGTAAGTTCTCCAACTTTTTCGACGAAACGAAATGTCTTAATTAATCAAATTTATTAACAAATCAGATTAATTTAACCCATTAAGCTGAATGAATTTCTTTTCAAAAATAATCTCAACCCCAAAGATATTTTAGTATATCGTTACTAGAAAAAAAATGGCCCTTTAAAAAAGTTATTGTAAATTTGAGATATTTAATACTTTATCCATCAAAATTATAAACCGAAAATCCGTCCAGTAACATTAATTGATGTACAGTCATGCTTAAAGTCTCGGTGAACCTTTTAGTTTCGCTTCCTGGTTTTGAATAGCTTGAGAGCTCTTTACTACTAAAATATTCACTTAATGTCCATTAGCATATTATTGCAATAAACAGAATCATTTAATCATAAACGAATTGAAGTCCCTTTCAGAAGACACGTAGTGAAGAAGTTTGATTCATGTCACCCCAGCACGCTGAAATGCTGAAGAACATGTTTGTTTACAGACAAAAGGACGATGAACTGTTAATATTCTGCAATTTAAAATAGTAATGAATTATTTAGTATTCTGACAATTTGTTTTAAACAACCGAAGACATCGTATATCAGTTTGAAATCTTCAACTCAATCTGAATTGTTAACGTGCAGGATGGGGGAAGGGGAGGAGGCGTTGTCACACACAGGCAACTTACCTCGTCCATCTTGGTTAAGTTTCGATTTCGTTCTAGAAATCGAACTGCATCGTTCCGTTCTCAAGTTCAAAGACATTTCGCCGTCACCATGCTTCCACGAAACATCTTCGCGAAATAGGACGGCGCTCTCTTCTCCGAAAGTGTCACGATTCTGCTCTAGTTTCTTCTTAATTATTCCAGCGGCTTCAAGTCCTACTCATCCCCTGTTGTCTCCGGCTGTGTCGTGCACGGCGTGACTGTCAACACTGCCATGGTTTCGGCAGCACGTTGCCTACCCTGCGTGTGTGACGGGCCGGCTGTGCGTCAACGGTGTGCGTCATCTCCCCGACGCCCACACCTGTTTCCATCATCCCTCCGAAGATGAACCGCCAGCGACGGGATTCCGTGTGGATGATGCTGCTGGCTCATCGAAATCCGGAGAAGAGGACGTCCTCTTCCATTCTGTGCTAAGTGATGCCGTGATCTCTCCGATGAGTGTCGTCCCCACTTGCGTGACATCATCCTTCCAATGTTTAAGGATTGTGCGATGAAAGAGTTTCGAATTTCGTTTTTGCGTACACGGTGGTGTTTTTAAAGAAGATGCTCATCGTAACGAATTGTGGATTTTTTTTCCCCATGGATAAGTCGGTTGTTTGGTGAGCTGGCGGGAGATTGCCAAGTGAGATTGCAATCTTTTAATGAGACACTTGTTTGTATTGGCCCTACCTAAAGGTTAAAGTTCTTGAGTATTCTAGAAAAAAATACTATCTAATAGTGGAATGTTTTCTTTTGGTCTTTTTTTAATGTTTGCCAAATTTTTCTGGTTGTTCCTATGCAGATCATTCTCCTCGACAGCGTTTAATTCTCATAAAAGAGAAGTGACATTGCTGGCTTTCAGCTGAGTCTTAATTTGAGATAGACAGGAGAGAAATGGTTTTTCCTCCAATGCACGCCCCCCCCCCTCTTAAACCAGTTTTTAAAAAGCAATTCGAAGTAATTCCATGTAACCTGAATATCTTTAAAATTCAGGTATTCGGCACCTAGGTGTGTGTATATAAATATATATAATTCCATTCATACTATTTCAGTAACAACTGAAATTGGCAGTAGACGGAAGCAACTGAGGTCTGTCCTTACGCTCGGATAAATAGTCTTCAATGCGAGCCTGTTGTATTTAAATGTGCAGTAAAAGTTCGATTAACCGTCCCCGTCCGGACCAGGGCTGTGACGGATAACAGAACTCTCTTTACGTATATGTACAGTAACGTGATTTCACTCCTGTCTTAGGACGAAAATGTAAAAATCCTTTAAAAGTGAATACAGATACATGTTGTATTTAATTTTACGAAAACGATCAGCATAAATTTCAATACAAGAGTAGTAATGTACAGAAATGCATTGTAATTATTATAACCCTGCATTGCTTTTTAGACGATGACGCTTAATCGAAGTTTTACTGTAATTCATATTCTTTCGTCGTAGAACTCTTTTCTGTAGCTTTCTGCATCATGTTCAGCTTTAGCTGTCACGGTCTGTAGAGTGTTTTGAAAATAATTTTAATTGTAAAATAATCATTTTAATGCTAATTAATAAAGTTGTGTCTAATAGAATCCACATATATGAAATCTCTGTATATATACACCCAATATGTCAACTTAAAAATGTACTATTTTTATGTAAATTCCGCCTAATTGTTTACATTTATGATTCATAAAATTTTGCATGATATTTCGCGCTAAAATAAGGAATTTTAAATGAGAAGTATAACAGTTACTGGGCTGTATTGAAAATTAATTCCGACTCCATGTTAGTGAACCCTCTTGGAAAGAAATTTCTTCTTTTTTTTATTTATTTCACCGATGTAATACAGTAGAACCCCGCTAATCCGAACTAATTAAGACTGGTGCCTGTTCGGATAACCCGAAATTCCGATAAAAATAGAAAAGAAAAAGATGTGTTCTAAAAAAATCTAACTTATAAGTACTCAGTATTACTATCTATTGAATTCTTTTATTCAAAAGCTATAGAAAAAGAATGTCTCCCCTTTTCATTAGAATAATGGATGTGCTCCTGTATGAAGTGATCTTACGGCGAATTGCATTAGTTTCTTCAGTGTGTACAAAATTATGCATGCTGAAAAAGTACTTTTTTGTTTTTAATATGTATATTTAAATCTTTTCAATTACATATAATTTTCGAAAATAAAATAGGTTCGGATTAACCGGAATTTCGGATTAGCGGGGTTCTACTATATATATTCTCATATTCACATTTCCAATTAATTTAATGTATGAAATGTTTCTTGGCTAAAAAACAGTAGGTAGCGTATTAAATAATTTTGCAATGATATTTATTGCATGTCCCAAAATCATGCAAATTTATAAATGTATGATATTATCTTTAGTTCATAGAAAACTTTCGTGTTATACTCATAAATGGTCAATTTAATGCTCGAGGAAATTCTGGCGTGACGTCGATTTTCCACAGTTCGCTGTCCATTTCTCTCGTTTCTTTTCGGCAGGAAACAATTCATTGCACCACGTGGTGGTTTAGTTTAGTAATAACTATGATCATACAAATAACGATTTCGCAGTCGAATTAGCGAACGAATTTTGAATAGCATGCGAGTGAATAGTGATGTTGAGACATTTTTTCGGCAACCAGATGTCTGCGCGTTTGAGTTTCTTAAGTTAAATGAGGCGTTAATTATCTTTGTATAACGACTGTATATTAGGAAAAATTGATAACGTCAATTAAAACACAGCCGTAATTTTTTCAGAAATTCGAAATTCTCTAGTATACGATAGTTTTTCTGCATTTTAATGCCAGTTCGAGTTGTGTCATACAATTTTAGTTCTGCGTGTAAGTCACGATGTATGGTTGAAACATGAAATTGGTATAAATCGGTCATTAACTTTCTTGTTTACGTTATCCCATTTTAGGAATGTAATCCCAAAATTGGGTATTTGTAATTTGTGGTTTTTAACATCACCCATCTTGTATTTCACATAAATTTAGCTTTCTCCTCCTCCCCTTCATCTCTTAGTTTTAGGACGCGTACGTCCAACCACAAATTCATATTTCTTTTAATATCCTGGTAGGCAAGTTCACCATTTTTGATTAAGAGTGCCCTCCCGTTTCAATGGACTTCCTACATCCAGTGACGCACTCTGGACAGTGAAGAGCGTCCCTTTATTAAAAAACGTTGCCGAAAAAATTTTGTCTCGTGAATTTAATTCGACTTCTCTTTAATAACAAACCGGTTGTGGTAGTATCTGTAGGTAGGGGTAAATCGTGTGATCATCCCATCTCAGTCATTAATGAAGTTAGGATGGAGCTGTACGTCACTTTTACTTTCGTGGTTTACATGTATAAAAAGGTGAATATTCACTCAGGGGCGTAGCGAGGATGCGAGTGGCACCCTGGGTATAATGATTTTTCGCCCCCAGTCGTCATTAGTGACTTAGCGAGTGCAAATGGCGTCCTGTGCGTGGTATTATTTTTTCGGTCCCGTACTATATTTTGATTTAAAAAGTGACATAAACGCACTTGTGTTTTGTCTCCGTGGCACCCGGAGCATCCATTTCCCCTTTATCCTACGCCCCATTTTACGTTATTTACAAACCAAATGAACTCGAGGCCACTTTTGACACTTCAGTCTTCCCAATAACACTGTCCCGGTCGTCCCCTTCTTGAGCTTCCCACCCTCCGGCATCCCGTTCTCTTGACTGTGGGGGGAGACGTCGGAGACTCCCCCTAATTATTAATCTGTCATCACTATTCAAAAATGGTTATTTTAAAGGGTTAAGAAATTTATTTCAAATATGAATAGCGATATTTTTTGCGTATCTTAATGCCTACAAAAATCTATTCTACATTTATTAAAAGATAAGCTGAAATCCGCTACGTTTTATGAAACGCGAAAGCCGGACTTATTTTAAATGTATAAATGCGTTTGGCATCATTTGTTACAGAATTTATTCATCTTTAATGAAACGAGTCGTAATTACAAAAATTAAACAACGTTTGAAAATTGTACCACTCTTGTGTTTTATCATCCTTAGTTATCGGCACGATCTGAGCGGTAATATGCCGCTTGGTTTTTTTTTTTTTTTTGTCGTAGTTTTAGTTGAATGATTCATTCTATCGTCGTCGTGTTTTCAAAATCATTTATTGATGCATTTCGAATTGAGATAATCTCTGATTAAATAAACCTTACTGTTAATTTTATTTAATTTAATTTTAGATGCATCTATGAAAGAACCTAAGTCGCTGTTATTAAGTTTATTCTTTTCTTACATACTTCTTTAATTTAGCTGGCAGCTGACGAGGTGGCCACCAAGTCCAGTAGCAAGGAAGGGAGCTTGGACCGCCCTAGGCGGATAAGAGGACGAGGCCTAGTATTTATAATTTTTTAACATATTTGAATGCTGAATTCAATAACGTACCAAATGCTTTATTTTCAGCTTCTGTGGTGTGAAAATTATGCTTTCTTGCTGCTATATTTCGTTTGTTTGTTTTTTCCTTCTGTTTGCCTAACGTGCTAATATTAATAAATGTAGAAGTTTCTACATTTCTTTAATCATTTGAAATGCTAATTGATGCTTTACAGAAAGAATCCTTGTCGTTTTTTTCCGTTCAATTTCAAAGTGCAGCTATTTAGAAGTATTAATAACCGTGAATTTTCGCCAACTTTAAAACGTAACCAACTGTTGAATTCTGAATGCTACTTTAAGAAAAATACTTCTAAGCATAATCCTTTGTTTTGAACACTTAAAATGCAGTGAATTACATTATAACTCCCAAATTAGGTATTGCCCTGTACTTACAAGAATGAAGATGAAGTTTGAACAGATTTTGTGGAAGTCGCTCGATTCATTTTCCCAAATTACGTAGATGGCCAAACTAATCCGATATTAAATCATAAGATATTAAGTGCTGTAAATCTGTTATTAGATTTTAATGTTTCACGGTTATCTGTGGGAAAAAAAAACTTCTTTTTTTTCAAAATTGTCGGATCTCACTGTATATTCATGAATTACAAAATCGACGCCTTTCCGCGTTTAAATACCAAATCCGAATCTTCACACATTCTTTTTCCGGCCCGCTCTGCAGATTGCGCGCACAAAAAAAATCATTGCTGATTATGATTGTTGTCCCCCGGCTTGACTTATCGCGGTTTTTGACACGCTCGACAGCAGAAGTAGGTAACGTCTCCGAAAATCTTTGTCGAAGAATGTCACCCAGAACTTTTTTTCTTAGACTCGTGTGAATCATGATTCTCGGATTGTAAACTTTTGGGATAAGTCTCTTGACGATCTTTTTGTCGGATAGCTTGAGATGTTGGATCTCTTCTACGTGAACGTGCCGGTAGAGCGTTGCTGGTTTCACAAACTTAAATATGCATGCGCAAGACGGATATTTGGCTGGAATATTGTGTTCGTGTGATATTTTTGGGAGGAGTTACTTAACACTATTAGGTATTTATTCTTCGCTATTTCTGCGACTACTTTGGAAATTATTATGAGAACGGCCGGCGCTTAGACCTGCTGAAGTATATTTTACTTCCTACCGAGGAATAAATATGTTTTTATAACCCAAATGATCTTAGTGTTGAAAATGTTGATTTTTTTTTTTTTTTTTTTTTTTTTTTTTTTTTTTTTTTTTCTTTCTTCTCGTTCTTTTGCATCTGTTTCGAAAGAATTGCGAAAATGAGAATGAAAACAATATTTTCAACTTTTATGGGTTCTTTCGGGAGGGGGGGGGGGGGTGTTCTTTTTTCCGTACTGTGGCATATTTTTTTTTTTACTTTCTCGTGTACAAAGTATTGTAATCGCCAAAAAATTCGAACTCTAGATTTTGAAGAATCTACACGTTTCAGACCTCCCCAATTCCGAAAAGCACAATTTTGGAATTGTGTCTGTCTGTGAACACGATAGCTCGAAAACTATTGGAGCTACAGGGATAAAATTTGGCATGTGATCTTTACAGTAATTTGTAGGTTTCTATCAAATTTTGGACAAAATCCGTCTACGGGAAGTCTGTCTGTCCGCGTTCATGTGAACACTATAACTCAAAAACTTGAATAGCTAGATGGATAAAATTTGGTACACAGTTTTATGAGCAGGAATGTAGGTCCGTATAAAATTTTGGTCCAAATCCGTCCAAAGGTTGACTGTCTATCGGTTTGTATAATCGCATACTTTTGAACGCCATAACTTCTTAACAAAATTACTTAGATTAATGACATTTCGTATGTGACCTTCTAACCTTAATTGCAGATTTGTGTCTAATTGTTGTGTCAATTCGTTGAAAAAGGGGGCGTTCAAATTGCAACTTTGGTTCTCATTATGTTACGCAACCCTATTGCGTAATCACATCAGCTTTTTATTCTACTTCCGCCTTTTACGTCAAACCTTCGTGCGACCTTCGGAAACTCGTGGTATAACGTTTCGCTTATTTTTTTCTCCACTGCGTTAGGGACGCTTGTTCGTTTTACTGCCTTTTAGCATATTTTTTTACATATGTTAGGGAGTATACGAGAAAGTTTAGAGGAGACCACTCCCGATGGTTTACTACGTTTTAAAAGCAAATTTTCTCTACTTGAAAATGAAATTAAATGCTTTTTTGCTGAACCTTTAGTGAAAAATTCATAAAATTTATAACTGGTGCATTAACTTAGTGGGTAAGATTTTTTTTTAATAACCCTTATACTAAGCCACTTATTTTTTTTTTACCTTTATAGCTTTTCACGTATAAATTTGCCTCTGGGGGAAAAAAAGTACTCACATTACTTGAGTGTTCCATAATTCTTCTTTTCCAGTTTGAGTGCGTAAAATAGAAGTTCATGAAGCAAAGTACGTTATTTTATTAGTGTTAGCCAAACTACATAATTTTGAGCAGTGCGAACAAACTCATAGAATCAAATTTAAAAAGCTGTTAGTCACCACTAGTAATTTTCAACTAATTTTAGGTTGTTTTTTGGTTTGGAGTATTCTGCTTTATGACCTTGCATATTTTGAGGCGAGATACGCCACTTATCCTCCTGTGGCTTATTTAGCGATATATTTGTCAGTAAATGCAATATTAACCGAACAGTTATAAATATGACCAAAATTTTCCGTGATTATCTTCCACAAAGTGTTGGCTTCTTTGAATTGTGATACTTTTTTTCATTTCCAAACATTGACGATATTTGGGGGGGGGGGCGATATTTTCATACACCTTAGAAACATGCTTGAAAAAGAATATCTAAATTTGAACATCAAACTAAACAATTTGTGGACATTCCCCCTCGCATTCAATGGTTTTGGAATTGAATTAAATTCATCTGATAGTTAAGTACTGTTATAATGAGGTCTTGTATGACTTTGTCCTTTTTTTTTTCCATGACGTTCAGAATAATTATAATTGTTGATGGCAAATTGAAGTTCGGTAATATATACTTTGAGATCATCCGTGAAAACACTTAAATTCTACTCAACTTAAATAAGGATGGAAAATTTTGATTAAAGCCACCAACTATAACAAGACCTCACTGTTCACGAGTGTGGAATTGAAGTCAGATCTTTGATTTCTTTGTTAGTACTGAGCTGCTTTAGAAATATCGAATAAGGCTGTCATAAGTGGCCAGTTTCCATTGAATTCGTCTCACAGATATCAAAAGTGGTCATTCCTAACCTTCAGAAAAACAGTTTCGTAAGTACAGATTCTTCAAAACCGGTAGGAGATGGATGTTAACATGGATCGAGAGATTCTGGTGTACTCTTCAACCTTGCGTGACTCGAGGCCGCTTCTTGCGTGTTGCAATCAAGATCGTTATCCGCTTGAGCTTTTTTGTCCACACGATACTTTTATTATGCAAGCGGGCTCGTTTACCTGTTTTGTCTGGAAGTGAGGAGATATTAACGGTAGATCCTTGTGGTGGGCTGGCAGAAATCGCCGCCTTCAGCAGGGACTTCCCCGCGAATTCGGAATTGTGGAAAATGAATCTGTTGCGGTCAGCAGTCTGGTCTGTTCGTGAATGAAATTGGTCATTTCTTCAGCCTCTTGGCTTGTGATTGCGAAATAGACATATCGGGGCAGGGCCGGACGAACACTCCGTTAATCCGTGCCGCAGCACGGAGCGGTTCAACGGCTAAATCCGACCCTGATCAAGGTTAGTTTTGATAGAGGCGGTAATATCTGATGAAAGACATTGATGATTCATTGTTTTGCATCTTGTGATGATTTAAAGCCAACGTTGCGTAAATATACCATCTAGAAATCTGTACCGGTGTGATGGTTTTAAGAACGACACGAATCTGAATTACTCGTCGTTTATGACCGCGTGTAAAAAAATGCTTTCTCGTTAATATCCTAATATTTAGAAGCAAAATGCAACAATATTCTTTATAGCCTCATTAAAATAAAAATTTCGTATCTGCTCTCTGTGAAAAATTTATTGAATACAATTCTCTGAGGCTTCGAATAAATATATATTGTTTCGCCGTCGTATGGTGAAGAAAATTGAGTGTGCATTTTGGAACTTTGCCCGTTGAGTCCAAAATTTGATGTAAAGACGACGTGCCAAATTTCATAGCTTGTTCCCATTTTGACCATTATGTCCATTGCCACAATTCCAAAAATAGTGTTTGCGAACTCGGGGAAGTCTAAACAGGGAACAGTCCATAACCAGGAAAAGTCGAAAGAGATGGGGCAGATCAAACTCTTTTGATCCACTTTGGTTTTGAAAAGAGACGTGTTTTCCTTTCCAAATATGTTCAGTTTAAATGGGAAGTATGTGTTGGTCCACATTGGGTTCTGAACGCCTCATTTTATCATGTCTGAAACTTTTTGCTTCTGTTTCTGTTTTTCCGATTAACACTGCTACACAGACTTTGTTTCTCGTCTTTCAATTTTGTAGGATAATAACCATTTATTTCGAAAGAATTTCTTTTCGGCGTTCTTTAAAACCCTATTTTTTAGTTTTCCAAATTTCTTACATATATATGCACCATTTACTCCAGCTAGCATATCTGCGGAACTTCCTTTCCTTTTTGAAAAACAGCCTTCAGATATGCACCACCTACACTCATCTGGCTTCGACATCCTAATTTATTCATGTTTCAAAAAATAAAACAAAAAGCTGTCTCCAGAAATTCCGGCGGTCAGAAAGTTCAAGGATAATTAGCCCTCCTTGCAACAACAGTTGAGGGCGGGTGTTGAATATCAGTCCCGACAGGCGCATTTGTTTGCTTCGGGTCTCGGGAGATTGAATTCCGATTGGAAACTTAAAAAGAATTCTTTGCTTTTTGGGAGTTGCTTAAAAATAGCTCCGCGCTAATCAATCAACGAATTCTGCATGCCAATCCATTCTGAAACGGAAATGAATTCTTCCTGTTGTATTAACATCTCGTTTTTAACTTATGAACGCATTCTTTCAGGCTCTCGAACGAAAACAATAGAAGTTCAAACGAATCGTTACAGTTGATGAAAACTTATCAAGTTTCTTAGAAAACAGCCGCTGACGGATTATGATTTTATATGACGCAGGGTCCGTACGCTCCTTGAATACGATTTTTATTTTCAAGCACTATGGAAACTCCTTGAATTTGGGTTTTACTCCTTATAAACTCCTTGATTTTCAATTTGTAACATTTCTTTTATTAAATGTGTACTACGTTTCTCCGATAAAAAGGATTCTAAATCGCCGCCGTATCAATTACCCAGTATTTTGCGTTGCTCTTTCCACGATTTGATGTTCATCTCCTAGCAGTATCCAAAATTTATTAATTGGTTTTAAGTGCCAATCAGTAATAACCGAAACAATAGAATGGTGCAAATTGAGAATGTTATTTCTCTTGGATTATTTTGAAACATTAACTGTATTTCTTTAAATTGTGACGTTTGGTTTGTTGTAAAGGACACATATTGTGATGGTGGAGTTAATAGACACTATTAATCAATTTTAGCTAAATTAGTTTTAATCAAGAAATTTTGTTAATTTTATTTTCTTCATGTACTATTTTATAAGCAATGAAAATGCCAAAAAAACAGTTTCTAAATCAATGTCTCTCTTTGCACCTCTATATTTTAAATTATGGATCATGTGCGCTACATAAGGTGCACAGTGAGGCATGGAAATTATTTAAGAATTTAAATTCTAAAAAAAATTAATGGAAATAGTTTTTTATTTAAAACATGGTAAATCATGGCATGTAATGAACTATTTGAACTTTTGGGGTAGTTGTATAATTTTATAAAAGATTGAGTGTCTAAGCGGCACCACTCTACTTTCATATAAATAGATTTAACATGGCATTCTTGGGTAAATCAGCTCAGTAAAAACTTATAAAAGAAATAAATATAACCACATTTATTTCAGTTATTAGCAATGTTTTAAATACTCTTAGTATAATTTTTGTGTACTTTTAAAAGGGAACCCTTTTTCATGCGTAAATATTGACTCCTTTAAAATTTTGAAAACACTCCTTGAAAACCCCTTAAATACTCCTTCATTTTTAATTTTAAAAAATCAGTAAGAACCCTGTGACGGCATTTTAATCCATGCCACCTGGTTCGCAAATCATAGATGGTTTCACCAAAAATTGCAACAGCTGAGGATCCGTTTGCGGCTTTCAGAACCATATTTCCTAGGGGTTTTTTTTTTTTATATTTGTATTTTGGTCCCGAGAACTATAATATTCTAGTGCCTGCGAAATGAATGACTGTTGGATTTGGGTTAGGAATCCTGTCTAGATTTTTCAAAGAAGTATCTACTCGAAAAGAATAGCTCCTTTCTTCCAGGAATCACCAGTCTTTGAGAAGGATGACACATCCCAACTGGAAATGTCAGGTGTAGATCGTGGCGCCTGCTTCGTGAATACTACTAGTTCCATTTACACGATAAGAATGCTCTTCTGAACTTTAGTATTCAGATTGTCTTCTTGCTCTAAATCTCTGCCAAGCTTTAAATTCTTGAAAGTGTATACTAGCATTCATCTCTGTAGATTTAGTTGAGAGAAAACGTCTGTATCGTAGGTATTTAAGTTCAGCAGATATCGAATCGAGTTGTCGAGATTGGAATTCTGTCTTATCTTAGGATGCATAAATCATGCATCATTTCATCGAAAGTTGCTAAAAGCATGCTCCCTTTTTTTTCTTTAACTATCATTCTCGCTCTCTTCTTAATGGTGGAAGTAAATGCAATGGCAAGAAAAAATGAATCGCGGGAATAGCGAGGCTCATTTCACTCCCGCCTGAGGTGCTTATACAGAAGATATATATCGGTAAACTTGTGTGCAAAGTATGTCTTGCAATCTATAAAGTATGGCTCGTTAATTGAAATAGATAAGATTTTTAAAAAATGAATTCCATTCTGCTTTTTCTTTCAACTATATTGAAATAAACTATTATAATCAGTGGCGAATCCGGGGGGGGGGCTATCGGGCTGCAGCCCCCACCCCCAGAGCTAAACCAAAATTCTTGATTTTATTTAAAATCGTGACAACATTGCTTTCTGGCTTGACAGTCTCGAAAATTTTCCTACTTTTCTAGTCATTCCACTTGTACTTGTAGAGTTGACGCAGTCGAAGACATTTTTTGGCTAGTTACTTTTTTTATTATTATTAAATTATCGAAAGTATTGTAGTGTTCTTTATGATTCTTATTGTCGGGTGAGGAAAGTCTGTAAAGTTAAATTGTTTGGCCATGAGGTTTGACATTCGTCACTACAATACAAAATTTTTATGGCCTCAGCCCCTCCCCCAGACCCGAATCCTGGATTCGCCACTGATTATAATCCATTATCATATTGATTGCTGCCCTGGAAACCTACATGGAATCTCAGCCAAGTAATATCGGATAGTTAAAAAAGGAGAATTTGTGAAATCTTCCCGTCCCTGCCTATGTATATAGAGTGTTTTTCTGATAGTCTTTCTTTTAATATACATGATGTCCTCTGTAACAGGTGGCCCAATTGCTAATTTCTAAACGATAGAAATAGGCATTATTTCCAATTGGGAAAAATGCTTTAGATGAGGTAAATAATATTTTATGCTTTTAAACATTTTTGACACACTGACATTTCAAACAAAATCTCTTCTGTCTCTCTTTCTCTCCGTTTCTTTTCTCTGCTTCTGCGACTAAAACTGACCGAGTTATGGAGCTTTGAATATCGCTGACTTAGACCAATTTAAACTATTTCATTGGTCGTCTTGAGGAAGATCCTCCAATCAATGCAAAGCGCTTGCTTCACACGACCAGTGATTGGTTTAAAATTCTGAAATTCAAAACTCCGTAACTCGGTCGGTTTTAGTCGCAGATGGGTGGAACGTTTTTATTTAAAACGTTAGAGTGTCAAGAATATTTTACTAACTATGCCTAATAGTACCGAGGTGCTATGTAAAATATAGATTTCGTGATTTTTTTTCAGCAGTACGTTTTCTTGATTTCAAATAATATAAAATATAGTTCTTGATGCCATTTAAAGCATTTTTCCAACTGGAAGTATATGCCTATCTCTTACGGTTTGTAAATTGCCTATTGTGCCACGTTTAGAGTGGACACCCTGTATAATTGCGGTAGCGAGGGAAAATGGCACCCGGGGGGGTCGTGGCATTTTTTCTTTCTCTCTCCTACCCCCTCAGCATATTGATTTTAAAGATGTTAAATATATTTTGCCGCTGTGGGTGGAGTATTTGTACCCCCTCCCCTTTAACTACCGCCACTGATTTTAGTTCTTAAGTCATTTCTAGAGACTGACTGTAACTGGTACAATAATTGCAGTTGGAGCTTCCACACATTTGAGTTCACAGTGAAACAATAGAAGGATATGAAGATAAGGAGCAGGAGAGTCGGGGCCGTGGTTGCATTGCGGGGCGAGGGACTCCTTCCCGCACCCAACTTCCGAAACCAGATATTTTGTATTGATTTTAATTTAATCTCTCTGTAAGCAGTTTTTAAGTAGCAATTATTATGGCAAAGTGAAATAACAAAACATTTGATTGCAGGTCACCTTCAGGAAAGTAGGTTCCAGGTATAAGAAAACTTCAATTTAGAAGTAATTTGAAATAAAATGATAAAAAAAAATTACAAAAGTTTTTAACACGATGTAAATACTCCGATACAAAGTTTGCCAGAGCTATTGGCTTGCGAGCCAAACTGCGAAACAGTTTGAACCACTTTGATCTGCAAGTGAATTTGAAAATATGAGATTAAAAAAAATTAAGAATGATGTTCTGAAGTTTAAACAAGCACATTACCCTGAAAATAATGGATAAAAAGAAACTCCGGGACGCGGGAAGGGGACAAAATTGCTCAGCCACATTGCCTATTTCATAATTTGGCCTCGAATGGAGTGTCTGCATCCTGTGCAGGTCCATAGTGAAATGAAGTTCTGTTGTTGCGTTTATTTAAAAATGATTCTTAAAAAAATTGCAGAAATGATTTGTATATTCTGACTTGTGCATGCAGAGTCTCCTTTGTCTAACTTTTCGGAGTATGTATGCCAAGCAGCAATTAAACACGGCATCCCCAACGTACCGGAAAGGGATAAATGGTAATTATAAGCAATCCGGAAATGGAAGCTGCTAATTGTTGAAATGTATTGTTCCATTCTCTGTCGGTCCCCATACCTTCACTTCGTAATGAATGAGAGGAGGAAAGAAGAAACCTCGCGCAGAAGTACGCCCGTTGCCAGAAAACGCGTTTGGTTAATGTATATTTAGACGTGGTTAATTAATGAAATTTTCCTCCCTCCAGTTCCATGATGTGTACGTGACCGGCGTCATTATGTATCCGAATAAAAAGCTTAACGGAAAAATATTAGCTTATTAATTAAAAGGTAATTTTCTTGCTTGAATGAAATTGGATTTTACTTCTACTGTAATGTATGTTTTGATTTGTAGTTTCTTTGGCCCTACAGATACTCACCACCATTAAAATACCTTCAGTGTCTCATTCTCCTCAGTGGTTGGTTATCATAGTAAAACAAAATTTCTGAAATACAAATCGTTGATTATTTAGGCAGTACAGCGTCATTGTGTGCTTTATTTGTACCTTCCCATTAAGAAGGATTCTGAAATACTATTATCCTAGTTTCCAATTCCATTTAGATATTTTTTACCTCTCAAAAATTCTCCGTAATGGAAGAAACGCGAATATGAATACAAATCATTTACATATGTGCTTGTCAGAAGTTGTATTTTTAACCCATCAGTTCTGTTAAGCAATAAGTGCCCATGGATACAATGGAACTACTTGATAGTACAATTAATAGAGTCAATTCATATTATCATATTATTCCAAAATTACATTGCCGCGGCGCAATATAATTTCGGAACCCATTTCAGCATCTTGCAGTTGGAAAAGTGTAAGACAACGCGCCTCTTAATGTTAGATTGCGTACACTGTCACTTGCATTCACTTCATTGGGCGCAGTTATTTAGTGAGGAACCGTCTTCGAAATGCGGATCGTGAGATAAAGTTGGGATTGTTAATTGTTGCATTATAAATAGTCTATTGTACAGTTAGTTCGATTTCGCTGGCTAACAGTACGCACTTAGTATGATTTGCAATTGTATATCCGAAATCCGTGAAACGGTGCCGATGCCCGATTGCATAACTCGCCTCCATTTCGTAATTGCGTTTACTTATCTTCATGAGTCATAAGTACCAAATTTCGAGAGCTAGGTCCCCTCGCCACACAGGTGAAATTATATTTTTTCTTCGTCTGATGTTGATGGTATATTTAGTGAATTACAATTTCGATATGTATAATTATTATTATTGCACTTGTCTACAATTTTTTTTTCGTTTAACAGAAATGAAATTAACTGTTTACAACTAATTCCATTGCGTAAAATCCAAAAGTAATTGTGAAAAGACTGTAACATGTACAGATTTTTTGTTATGACTGTTTTATCGGTTCTGGAAAGAATGGTCAAAAACATTGCTAATAATAAAACACGTGTTCTGATTAATTTACTATGCAGTACTGTTGTATTTGAGATTATACACGCATTTTAGATTAAGTAAAACATTAAACATTCACTGAATACAATTACATATTATTACTTTTTTTTTTGTCTTATGTAGTGTAAAATCTTCTGTCTTAAAGAACCAGCAGTAGTCGCCCATCATTGCTGGGTCTTTTGCTTGGCCATCCCTTTTTTACAAAATGCTGTTCTGTTGCTCTGCTGTCTTCCAAAAAAAAAATAAACAGCAATACTTTGTAAATCCGCTCTGATGATCCATTAATATAGCTATGACCTTTAAATCCCCAGAAATCTGCCAATTGAACTGTTTATATTTAATTGCATTGAGAATAGTCATCATGTTAGAGAATATTTCCTCCATCGGAGCTGAATTAGCAAATGGCATAGATGGTTTCTTATTTCCATTGTGGAGTGATATGATTTTTAAGTTATATTTAGATGAATCGGTAAAAAGGCGCCATTCTGAAGATCCATGCTCAATTCGTAGCTTCTTCAGTAATCCATCTATGGCAAAACAAACACATAAAGAACCTTCCATTCTGTAAAACGTAGAGTATACCACATTTCTTTTCTGGAAATATGTGATACTTGCTTCTCCTGCCAACAAATTTCACTCTTGCAATCTGGAGCCGGGAAGTTCCCCCTGTTGTTTCGGTAGGCCCAGCTCACGCACTAAATCATTAAGTTCCTTTTGACGAATAAAATGGAGTTCACTCGAAGTCTCTGGTGTAAAAGGGTCGCAAATCTTTTTAGATATACTATCTATATATCGGATGTGTCTTAAATGTTACTCATCTCTGAAAGGTTGTTCTCTTTCTACTCCCGTGGAGAAGTTGGTATCGGTTAAGCCTTCTCCATGAGAAACGGGTCGGAGTTCAGATTGGATATTCCATTTTTTTGTGGTCTTTTCTTCAATATCCTCCTGTGTTCCTGAGACAGAAGTAACAGTCATGAAAATTATTTGAAGGATTCCGCGACACCATACGGGACAGCAAATGGCGTAGACCTTCTTTTGCCTTTCACCCACACCCACAAGCGTTACATTGCAACTTATGCTACACACAGCCCAACTTTGCAACCAAAACGCAGAAAATAACTTTTTTTCACTCTTGTGTTAAATATCTACCTTGTGATTTTAATATAAATCGTCCACAAACATAACAAAACTTACCGGGCTGAGTTTTGCAAGATCTAGGCTGAAAACTTGCCATTTTCAACATAAATTGTAATTATATAAACACAACCACACTAACCAAAGAACGTGTCTTTTTGTTGGAATACCGGAAAAACCGGGATAAGGTAGTGGTTCAGGGTTGCCAATAGGCAGAATTCCATACAGAAAAGGTTGCCAGACCCGTAAGTGATATTGCAAAAATCATAAAAAAAAAAAATAATAAAAAAGTGGATGGGGCCATTTTCTGATACCCTAACGCAAAAATGGTATGTGGTAGGACCTTTTTACTTGCAGATATTTAAATAACTATCAGAATTAATAGTAAAAATAATTTGGCCGTTGTTACGGAACCACTGTAGACCAGTGTTATTATTACAGCTGATCCGCAGAATTCTATGTATTGGGTACAACGTGATTTTAATTCCAGTTTTTATTTACTCGAGCCTTTTGTTTGAGTTAACGAATTGTAAAGAAAGACATTTGTAAACTTTTAATTTATTCTATGCAATTTCTTGTTTCACTTCTTTTATTCCTCTTTTTAATATTAAAAGGAAACTTACTAATTTAGATAAATCTTTAGAAACCAAAAGACATTGGAAGTGATTCTTTAAAACATTGCGAGAGGAGGGGGGAAGTCTGTTCCTCGAGTTTGACATGTTGAAGAGAATCTTGCCGAGTTTCTTTCGCTTTCAATCTGTTATATTCGAAGTTAGCTCAAAACGATTTCGCATAGAATTAATCTTCATGGTTAATTTATAGGGGTTTAAATGATTGATATAAACAGATCTTACAAAACATGATGCGTAAATTACCGATCCTTTGATATTTCACTTTTTGTAAAATCGCTGAAAACTCTTTAAATGTTGAGTTTTGAGAACCATAGTCAAGTTGCTTTTGTCTAATTTCCTAACATATGCAAAGCTTCGCATTTGAAATCGATTTTAAAATTTCACGGCATTTTATCTGAGTACTAATTAAGTTATTTCGTGAAGGAGGCATATCCGTGAATTTTCAGTTCAATGAATACACACGCACGTATTAGAATTGGTCGTGCCCTGGTGATAAGACGTCAAGTGCGCCGCGCCAATTAAATTTTGGAGTCCATTGCGCGTCTGGCAGGAGGAATGGGATGTCCCGTCTTTGCTAAGACAACGTGCTGTTGGATGGCATGCGTGATAACGTTTACAACGTGAACTATGATGGCTCATAAATTGACTCCCCTAATAGTCGGATATTGTTTTCGTGTTCATTTATTCTTCATCGTAAAACTAATGGGTTAATCAACTAGTTAAAATACTTGATCATATTTTGCAGTTGAAATTTTTCTTTAAAAAAAACAGAAATTCGAATTTATTTTTAAATTCGCCGTGCCTACGTCTTTTCCAAATTAAAATGCATTTCCCTTGTGGCATAATTTTGTAAGCTGTCTGTGTGACTTTTCAGTAGACGTGTATATGACCTTAAGAGCTAATCTGTATACTCGCCTTACAATTATTATGCTGCCTGTGTGTCACTCGTGTTTGAGGAAGACGCTTTCTGATATGAAAGCTCTCCTATGTCGCCCGACTGCCATTCCCGAACAGTTAGTTCTGAATTCAAGCAGCATCTTTTTTACCTCTTCTTCCTGGAAGAAGTTCTCTTTGATATTAGAATCACGATTCATTCCATCAAAAACAATTCCGTAGATTGTAAGAATTTCTCTTCCGTTGCCTGTTTGTCAGTTTAAACCGTTGTATGTATGGCGGCGATTAAAGTGTTATTTTAACGTGGTGATGTTTGTAGGCTGGATACCATCTGTAAATTCCGACATGCGTGAAGCAAAAATCGCTCAAAACCCTCTATAGGGCAAACCGTTTGACCTAGAGCTACCAGATTTGGTACGTGCTTACTTCTTGGGTAGTAGGTGCTCACTAAAATAGTTTTTTAATTTTAATTAAATTAATCGAAATTTTAAACGCTTTTCTTTAACTTCGGTGCATGTAATTGCATAAAAGCCAATTTTACACCAACTTAAAATGCAAAAAAAAAATTAGCTTTTGAACGATACCAATTTTATTTCTTTACAAATTTCTGCCTAATTTTAATAATTTTTTTTTAAATTTTTAAATATATTTTGAAACAACACTTTTCATTATTCAGGGGTCGATCGAGGTTTTTTTTAGGGGCCCATTTTGTGAAAAAATTATTTTTGTGAATTTTTTTATTTTTTTACCTTCAATTTTAGCAGTCATATTTCTATATTTTACGTTTAATATCAAAAGTATTTCATGGAACAATATATATGCAGTAATTTGATATAATACCGAAAAAAAAATACTTGTATATATATTTTGTGCAATGCCTCATTCAAAAACTTTTTTTAAAAAGAAGTCGGTTTAAAAATAATAGTGGTTTATTGTTAAAAGTAGTTGAAACATTGGAACTTTCTGTTAACAAAACAATTATGCAGAAATGCATCTTCATTTTTAAAATCGATTTGATATAGAAAAGTAAGGATACCTAATACTGGGCAAATTTTCGAGAATCATTGTTTGGGCGTGGAAAAATTTTAAAAAGGGATCATTTTTATAAAATGAAATTTTGTAAAAGGGTCGTTTTTACGAATTTGAATTTTGTGAAGGGGCCGTTTTCATGAAGTGGAACTTTTTGAAGCGGCCGCAAAATGGCCCCAATTTTCGCCTGGGTTGACTCATGTTTACACACACGCACTACAAGGATATTAAATACATTTTTGTGTGCTATCGTTGCTATATTTGAAAATAATATTAAGATATAAATCGAGCCTTGAACATCATCATGCCACAATGTTTCCGACTAGAGGTCAGCTTCCAAGATATAGAGTCGAATTTCCATGGTGTGAATCGAGAGATTTTTCTTAAACATTCCGTTTCGTCTTTTGCTTTGTGTATCAAGTGTTTTGTACATATGGGTCATTAGATTATAAATAATGTTGGATAATTTCGACTTCGAATTTCTTTACTTTAAAAATAGCGAGTAACTCCAAAATCATCATTTTTTTTTCTGGAAACTAAAGAAAAGCATATAAACTTTTGCTATTGAGTTTTATAAGTATTAGACTACAGAAAACTTAATATATTATTTTCAACATCTATATTTTGGCCATTTTGCAAAATGGAGGTTTTTAGATTAGTATTATTATGTTGTAATTTAGCCTTTTGATTTGTATATTCCGCCTCTTTTCCAATAACATTTGTGTATGTATAACTTCTCATTTTTCGTATGTTTTCGCAATATTAAATGTTTAGATTACGATTTATTCTATCCAGTTATTACAATTCTGAGTAAGAGTTTTTGATTAAATAATTTTTCATTTTGTCTTAATTTGGGTTTTTGCAATATAGAGCTTTAGATTTTGATTGCGGGATATTTCTTAAATTTGGTTGATATAGTTGATCTGTTCTCAATGTATATCTTTTTTATGAAACTAATCAGATCAAAGATTCTTAAATTGTGAATTCCGACCCCAAATGGCGTCGCGCGCGTAAATTTTTGAGTCACGGAAACGCTGACAACGTTCGAGTCCGTCACATTTTATAATATTAGTAAGCAAGAAACCATCTTGATATGAAGTATTTCATTCAAATTTTTCAAATAAATATATTTTACTTGCTTTTTGTTTGACATTAAGAAGTACAAACTCCTTGCTAATGAAGACAACAAAGAAGTTTATCGATTTGATATTTTTATCCATCATTTATGCAGTACTTTTGTTGAGATCGTATGCTAGAACCATGATCTGTCCATGAACCATGATTGACATCAACTGCAGTCAGTTTAAATTTTTCCTAACTAAAATATAACCGCAAAGTAGATGCGATAAATACTACTATTATCAAAAAAATTAAATTCTCTTCTAAGTTTTAGAAATTCTTCTAATAGAAACATATTTTTTATAAGAGTTTTCATATATTTTTAAATTTCAAATAGTTATTCTTTGATTTAATAGCGGCTGAAAAGAAATTTTATTAGATTTTGGATAGTTTCGGTAGTTAATTTTAAAATATCTTTCTATAATTGGTAATAATTTTTGTAAGTTGTCCGGGATAATTGAACAGAATTGTTTTAAACATTTTTATCTGTGGAATATTTGAGTGGGAAATCGATGACATGTGTTGCCAAATTAAGATTTTTCAAAAATTTTGCCCCATAAATTTTATTGTAAGTCGTTTAAACTCTGTACAATATTAATGCAAACCACTATTGTTTTGACGTTGACTGCAGTCAAACTATTAATTATTTAACATTTTATCTATATGCACATAAAAGCCGATAACTTCCTATTTGTTTTGCGATGAGACGGCTCTTCATCAACAGGGCTTTTTATAACTGAAGATAACTGTTGCCTGACAGAGGGGTCCCTCTCGTTTTGATGGCTGATAAATGCGGAAACAAACAAAGAGTGCTTCCTTTGCTCTTGAACACTTTTTCGGCTTATCGCTTGAGTGTATAAGAAAAGTCATATATTAAGCTTTTTCCAGACTTCTAAAATTGTGGTTAGTCTTACGGATTAGTTCAGACGTATTCGTTGTATTTCGTTTGTTTTTTTGAAACAATCCTTGTGGTAGAATTTCCACCCTTGTTTTGCCTACCCGTTTCAGGAATATTAAAAATTCTGCGTGTATTTATTGAAACATTTTGAGATTAATTTGTTTTCGCGTTAGCAGTCATGGCATGTGTAATAAATAGGCAATTGAGTTTTAGGATGCTTTGCTTAGCAAAGATCAAGCAGAAACTCAATTTTCAGATAAATACCTATTTCTACTTTCTCGTTTTCGAAGAGAAATTATTGTAATTATTCGAAAAAATTGGACGTCGAGATTTGGTTGAATCTCAACTATTTAAACACCCCAGAGTCTAAAAAACGCACAGACTCATTTTTGCATTACATATATCTGTATCCGAACCCAGGTGTGTGTTTGAGTCTGTAGCGAGATAGCCGATGAAATGTGGTTTGTGATTTTTACTCTAAAATTGTAGATCTGTATCAAATTGTGGACGTCTGCCTGTCCATCCGTGCGTATATGAATGTGATAATCCAAAAACACAACAAACTACGTGGATGAAATTTAATGTATATTGTTTTATGGCCAGAATTACAGTTGTGCACCAAATTTCAGATTAACTTTGTCAAATGGTTGGCTGTGTAATTCGATAACTCAAAGGCGCAACAAGGTAGGTAAATGAATTTTGACACCTCTATTGTAAATCGTGTGGACTTTCGTCCTGAATCGGTCGGCGACAAGAGATCTGAAATATGGTGGCTGTTTTTCGCATAGGTGTTCTTCTCGAGAATCTGGGGCCCTAAAAATTCGCCATACATCGTAGTGCTAAGCCAACGGGTAGGGAGAGGGGGCGTGCCTGTGGCCTCACATTGACAGAATCCGCCACCGCTAAAATACATAATTGTTTCTCTTCACCATGCGACGGGATTTATTCAGGGCCGGATTTGCACATTTCTACGCCCTCGGCCAAAGCACTCAATTCTGTGCTCTCTCCTCTGGTGCATTCGCCACAGTTGCAGATGTGGGCAATCCACATGTGCCGCCAGCTTATTTTATATCTGGGGATGTGCTTAAAAAGTAGTGTTTAACAGGGTCTTTTTATTAAAAAAAAACTGAAATTTGTAAATATTTTATTCTAATTCCTTCTATATTTGCGTACTCCGATTGTTGCGTCCTAGGCCATGGGCCTATGGGAAATCTAGCCCTGGATTAGTAAGCCATTTTGTGGGAGTACACGAAGAAGTCGCTGGAAGAACACTCTCGGTTTTTCTTTTTCGAATTGCAAAAGTATTGCATATTAAACGCTCAGTATTTCTTTAAGGTTGCATATAGAGTGCGAACCTTTCTTCTTGTCAGCATGAGAAATTGTAATATTGATAACATGAGGAGGTCCTTAAGAAAATAAATTAAAGAGAGCTCCGTTTTGTATGATTAATGTGACAAATTCCAAGAATGAGAGAGCTTATAAGCAATACACATCTGCTATTGATTTTTTTTTTTAGATACATAATTGATCTCTGGAAGAGTTGTTTATTTTTTACGTTTTTCATGTCATCTTCCGACCAAAAAAAATGTTTTTTTCCTTTCCTAATTTTCATGCTTTACATTTATGAGCCATGAAATACTGTGCAATATCCGTGCAGCATTTCATTGAGTCACGCCTCTGAACTCCAGAATCAGTCTTTTATATATCGCTCTGTCTATTCGACAGATCTGGAACAAGCAGCCGTGTGTAAATATTGCATTACATTTTCCTTAACCATGAGGTGGGGCGTTTTTTCCTTGCTGTGCTGCTGGCCATACAACTTTATAAGCGGAAACAGCATCGCTTGTTGAAAATATCTTCAATGCCTTTCCTCAAACTGTCAATCTGAGTTACTGCCAAGATTCTGCTTCCTTCACCAGTCTGTCTGGGGTTTATCTGTCTGAGAAATCCATTCGCAGTCGCAGCAAGCAGTTGGGGGAGGCGGTCCTAATAATGGCTCGAAACTTAAAACCGTCCGGCCGCCAGACATTCTAGGAAAAAGTGAGTCGGAAGAGCGGTTCTGAACGTAAAAATGACGTTTGTTACCATCCCTTGATACTAGGCTGGGGCAGATGGTAATTTATTTTTTCAGCGCTGGTCGTTATTCTCGTTTTCTTTCATTTTGTTAAATTGGAAAGTCGTCGCGGTCATTCATGCGTATCTGGAAACACGGAGTTCCCTTTCGACTGAATGAATGTGGAATTAATAACATGAAAGCGGAAACTATCATGATGTGGGAAAAAACCAGTTAATAGTACAAAAGATTTTTTTTCGGTCCGACTTTCTCGCGTTCGTGCTGAATAGCTGTGCATTGATTTAATTGCATTTATCCTCTTTTCATTACTTTTAAGTATTGCCAAGCGTGGCCCTTGCGTCATAAAACGAGACTTGCACTCATTGGGCCAGAAATGCAAAACCGAGTTTTCCTTGTTGAAGCGAGCCATAAACAACGTTGTCTTTATCAGATGTAAATAAAGAGCAAAATATATTGTCATATTAAGACATCTATTTATTCAAATGTGTTAACCGTTAGATTACAAAGATGCCGCGAGGGCAAGATGTCGGTGCGTGCATTTCATCTTTTACAGCCCAACGTGACCGAATGGAATAATTTTGTTTCTGGTGTCGTGTTTCATATGTGACTAGCCGCAAATTTGCGTAAGTAGTCTCCCCGCATAAAGCCTTATGATTGAGATACAAGTATTAGACAAAATTATATTCAGACGAATAATATTTCGGTTTAAAAACTTTGATATTTTTCCTTGTACTAAATCTGTTAGTAAGCAATAGAGTAGTGTCGGGGGGGGGGGGCATCGGTCAGGCCTCCGCTAGAGGCACGCATCATTATGGGGATGCCGGTAGCAAAATAGAAATACCTATTGTTTCACATTTTAAAACCAAATGATGGGGTGGAAGTGAGTGCAAGGACAAACTTGGTCTCGGCCCCTCACTTCGCCTCTAGATGGGAGCAGCGCTTTTTTTCTGTCGACTACTTTTAAGAAGCAGGGTCCGAACTAAAAATAATTCGGTTGCAGATCTGTAGCGTCTCCATTGTTTCGTCATTTCAAGTTTTTCGTTTTGTTTAGTTCATCGTCAAGGCATATTTGTTTTCTGAAGTGTCCAATGAAGAAACAAATGACTTTTTGCAGTATCCCTTAAAAATTTTAAAAGGGGAGTTGGAACCTTTATTCCGAAAATGCTAAATTGGCCATTTTGATGTACCTTTTCTCAAAATCTGTTATAGATTCATGTTTGAAATTTTTTATACAAGTAAAGTACACCTTTCTCATTAAACGAAATGAACTTTTTTCAAAAATTTATTTTTTTACAATTTTTTTGTGTCAAAATAGGGTAAAATTTCAGAGTAATTAAATATTTTGTAAATTTATAAAAAATTAAAAAGTTACCAAAAGCTCATTTCTGTATAACGAGAAAGGTGTAGTTTATTTGTATAAAAAATTTCAAACATGAATCTATAACAGATTTTGAGAAAATGCACATCGAAGTGGCCAATTTAACATTTTCGGAATAAGGATTCCAACTCCCCTTTTTAAGGATAAGATTCTGTGTCGTGTGAAGAATAAATTTAACACTTGGTTACTATTCTCCGGGGAGGGGGAGTTCTCTCCACCTTGTTATTAAGAATGTTTTGGCCTAGCTATTCATTGGTTTAAGCTATCTTCTACCCCAAGGTCAATGTGTTTACCATCTTGGCCAAGGGATTGAATGACACACAGGAGAAGTGGGCGTAGTTCTTTTGAGTGAAGAGTTCCAGGCTTCGCGAAATGCGAGAGCATCTTCGGGCAGTTATTTTGCAATTAGGTGTAAACTACAACTTTCTCTCCTTGTTTTTGAAATTTGAATTGCAAAATGTGATTTTAATTTTTTTTTTTTTTTTTAACTGTTTAAACAATTATGCATTGAATAAACTGTCTGTAGTTAACTGAGTCTTTTGTTAAGTAATACGCCCTTTTTCCCCACCGCACCCACCCTGGGGGGGGGTAAAACAAGAAAATTGTGTTCTAATGTCCTAAACATATTTAATTTGAAATTCGATATTTTTTTTAAATGAATATGAGAAATTCAAAAGGGAAAATAACGATGGCGAAATGTGCTGAAAAAATTTGTCCCAAATGTCATTTATTTTTCTTCAAGTTTATTATCTGATTTCAGATTTTATACTCATTCATGTAGATATTTAAAATATTTTAGTTTTAAGAAATTGAACGGTGTTAAAACGGACTTTACAAGCAGATCTCTCTATAGTGATATTTATTTATATCTAATATGGCATCTAATTGTATCCAAATTATGTACAGGTAATCCCTGTATATTACGCTTGTTAGGTTCCTAAAAAATGCTGTGTTATGCAAATCTGTTTCTAGAGAAACAAAGATCTTTTAAAAAGCGGAGGAGTGTTCAGTTCAAAAAATTTTCTTAAACAAAGATTATACTTTTTTAAAATATAATTTAGAGAAATATTTATGCTAAAAATTCTTTAATCATAAATTTGACATATGGCTGACGCCGACGCTACTAAGTAGCATTAACTTGAGAATTTTCATTTTGTCATCTCCATTTTCTGAACTTTCTTCTGCTTTATATCATCGGCTTTTGCTCCATGCTTTTTCCCGAAGAAAAAAAAATATATCTTTAGATTGTTTGCTTAACATACTTTTATCTCAAAAGAATTTATAAATTTCGTTATATGGTACTTCACACTTATATATGGGTTTTCTCTTCTCAACTCCGTACTACTTTCATTGAAAGGATTTTCTTTTTTAAAAGATTATAGCTGGCCTCCCTTAATAAAAAATAAAATGCTTTAACTTCTTCCTTTTTATCTTGCTATCGCCTTCTGAATTATATTGGCATATTCCAAAGGTCATTTCCACAAAATTGCGTTACGTTTTACTCGGGGATTTCGCCAATTCTCGATCCTTGTAAAAGTGGAACAGCGCCATATTCCGTAAACAGCCATTCTAGAATGCCGTATTGTAGTGGGTTTTTCCAGGCTTTACAATCGTGCTAGAACAAACAATACCGCGTTATAGAAATGACGTGTTGCATGGGATTGATTTACTTGTAGATTGTATCCATTAGAAACCCTGTGGATCACGACCCCAAATGGAGTAAAGAAAGCTTTCACTTCGACAACTGTGATGTTAGTATTTGTCGGAAAAATAAAGTAAATCATTTGGGCTAAAACATCGATTAAAATTAAAACTCTTTAAAAAAAAAAATTTTAACACGTTAAGCGCCAAGCTATATCCGATTTATTTCATCGAACAGACAAAAAAAGACATTTTTGTGTATACCGTGTTTCAGTAATACTCATTCCAAAAAAAAATTTTGGTATAAAGTAATATTTAACTACATTCTTTTATGATCTGAAAATTATTAAAAATTTATTAGAAGGGTATAATTTTTAAAATTTTATATCGCCAGTCCGCAGTGACTGACGCGGCCTGAACGAAAAGTACACACTATCAATCAACCGCGACTCCCGGCCTGAACGAAAAGCATAGAGTCTGACATGGCGCTTAATGCGATAATTATCTTGAATTGATATTTCCTATTTATTTTTCACTTTGTGGGTCGTAGCAAACTTTTTCAGTCGAAAATAGGGTTTCAAAAGATTTTACGATAAGAAAAAGTGGGAAATTATAAGAAGCCCGGAACGAAAACCCTAGCCAATCCCCACTTCAACCTCGTCATTCGTAAAGCTCTATCTGTTGATCTTTGCATTTTTCATGTCAGGGGTCTTTGGGGTAGTGGTCAGAGAGAGGAGGAGAAGAGAAACATTATACGACAGTCGGGAGAAGTAGGAGGACTTTCAAGGATATTTATAACTCGCCCATGGATAGGGTCGTTTGGTGGTTGACATTTGACAATCCAGTCTGGGAAGTACAACGAAGCTGTCGCCAGTGAAATTTGTCTGTCCCGTGAACCATCAAACGATTATTACAGCGTAATTCTGGGGAACTTGAGCTGATATTAAGCTTTACTTCTGCAAAAGTTAGAAGCTAATGAATAAAGTAAGTCCTACTTTCGTTCCCGTCCCGCTGAAACAAACTTTCTGAGGCGAAATAGTTGTTTCCAGTTCATTTCAGTGATCGATAACTTTTTGTCGATTCGACTTATTATATTAATCAAATGGAAATAATGGTGTTAGATTACATTTCCATTCAAAAAAGCGCTACTTATTTACTGATGCTACTGAAATCTGATCCATGTATTCCAGAAATTTTTACTTTTAATATTGATATCCTAACTAGTAAACTTTTTTGAGTATGAATAATGTTCGGCATTCCTTAAATAAATTTAATAAAACATGCGCGATTCGATTGCATTTTATCAATCAGTCCAGGTAATTTACTTCACTGTTTTATATTCAGTTACCTCCCAAGTTCATCTATTCTTTCCTTTTCTAGCAAGC
Source organism: Araneus ventricosus (assembly GCA_013235015.1). NCBI lineage: Eukaryota > Metazoa > Arthropoda > Arachnida > Araneae > Araneidae > Araneus > Araneus ventricosus. The sequence continues at coordinate 2,649,758 of BGPR01000026.1, read as the reverse complement.
CGTCAGATGTTATCGATTTATTGAGATTCATCGATTCATTATACACGTGTGTGCTTCTGTGTTCTGGATCTTTTATCGCTCGTAAAAGTGAACAAATAGCTCTGCGTGCGTCGTTTCATATAAACTTATCTCTTCAGGTGTTTGTCCTTTGTGATAAGAAACCATCTCGGAGACAAAGTGATGTTAATTGGTGTTCTAAAAAGTAAAAAAAAAAAAAGTAATGTCCGTTTTATTTATTTCGTTTTCAACATTAGAACGAAGGAAATTCGTAATTTTATACTAATAATTTCAGTGCTAATCATGCTGTGGACATGATACCCATCCTGGATTCTGCAGCTGAGTATAGGAAGTATTTTCTGCTAAAATAACTTTTAAACTAGAAAAGGGCAGATAAATCAGAAATCTATGTGCGAATTTTTCCTGGGCTGTAATGTCAGGGATATTTGATTTGTTGTAATGGCACATAATACGCAGTGCTAACTTTGGTAGATCGCCACATTGATTTGTTCCTCTGTCAAGTTCTGTATTCTAAAACTATGGCTCCAGGTTTTGATTATGTTTCTTTTTATTTAAACTATTATTCCTTAGGTATTAAAGTTTCAGTTCTTTTGTTTAGCATATAATTTGCACCATTTAATTTAAAACATATATATGTGATTTCTAATTCAACAAGGGATTTAAATCTTAATAATTGCTTTGAATTAATCGCTTTATACTAAAGCCAACCTCCTTTGGTTTATTATTCTTATGCAGAATTATTAATATGTCATATAAATGTTTTTTACAGCGCTATCTTTGTTTTGGATCCAATGCGTATCTCTTTGTTACACCCACTTCGTTACAGCATAGAGCAAGTGTATGATTGTTTATAACAATACTAAATCCTGACTTAAGCATAGTTAAATCGGGTCTTCATTTTATATTGCCATCAATAATTATTCATTTTATAGGGCACGTAAATTTTTATACATATACCAAAGCTTTCGATTAAATATTCTAATATTGTAAAAGCATATAAAATATTTTGCCACCATTTATTGCAAAAACGACATGTCTCGCCTTTTTGATGCATTTTATTTCTTCTAAAGCTTTTCAACTACAGTTGCAGCTGAATGGTTGTTATTATTGGAATTGATAAAATTATAATATATTAATTTCTACTTTCTTTTACAGACCCTGTTAAAACTTCTATCCATTGTGGCGCTGCATAGTTTTAATGGAATTACGCTGTTATCTCAACCATCAACACTATGTTCATAGAAAAGAGAAAGTCAAGAAATTGTGATCTACTCTGCAATCATGGAATTAAAGGTTTGGGTTGATGGCATACAAAGGGTAGTATGTGGAGTTACTGAAGCCTCTACGTGCCAAGATGTCGTTTATGCCTTGGCGCATGCCACTGGCCAGACTGGCCGCTTTACTCTGGTGGAAAAATGGAGAAATAGTGAGAGACTCCTAGCTCCTCAAGAACAACCCCTAAAAGTGCTCACGAAATGGGGCGAATACGCAAACGATGTGCATTTTGTTATGAGAAGATCGTCCGGTGATCCTAAAGTGTCATCTGGGAATAATCAATCTCAAAACAATAACAAGCGACAGCATGATTTCCTGAGGGGCTTTTCTCCTAGTGGTAGCAATAAACAAAAAATCCCATTGAACAACAAAGAAATTAAAAAATCTCTGACTTTCAGCTGCGGGCACGGCAGCAGTGGCAGCGTGAGCAGTGAGAATTCCACGCCGCCCATCATCAATGAATGTTCCCAACCCAACTGCGAGACCTCAACGAACCGGAACATCAAAAACCGAGAGGGACGGTCTAAGCAAGACCTTCCCAAAGGTGTTGTACGAGGGGTCCCGCAGCGACCCAGAGACAGTGAGAGCCCCAGTTCGAAAATCGAAAGGCCGAAATATCCACCGTCTTATGACGAAGCAGTGTCGCGCTCGAGTGGTCGTTTTCCGACTAGTCATCTATCATTAGCTAATTCTGCATCTTCTCACGTCGCACCAGATGAAGAATCTCCTTCTAGCAAACGACCTCATCTTGCCAACCGCGCCGATCAGCACTCGCCTATGGATCGGGGCCCTTCATCCAGTCACCTTCGCCAACCAAATAGTCATAAAAGCCATCTTATTACGGACCAGATAAGAGATTTCCACGCCAGGAGCCCTGATCCGCCTTCGAGCAGCGAGCGGCTGTCTCCTAGCAGAGCCAAATCTCCCAGCCGGTCTCCAGAGAAACCTACTCAGTTATCATACAACAGCATATCAGATGATTCGATGAAACTTAAGAAAACTCTGTCTGCCAAATTAGAAATAGACAAACACTTAACCAGTGAAAATAAGACTCTTTCTCCGAAGAGCTGTCAGCCCGAAGACCTTTCCCGTGATCCTCAGTACCAAGACTTGCTGCGTTTGGTATCGTTGCAGAGAGAAAAATTGGATAATCAGCAGGCTGAATTGTCGCAATTTGATGCAGGTAAGTTTGCAGATATTCATTTGCTAGAAAACCCCTAGATTTAAAAACCGTTAGTGCTCTTTATTCAAACAACACATGCATGTGTTTCTGATTAGTTATCTCTGTTTCCTAATTTTTTTTACTACTTATGAAAATTGTGAAAACGAGTTAAATTTAACAACAATGTTCAGTGCCATTTCAAGTATATTTGAAGATTCATTTCGTTAGAATTTCGTAACATACATTCGAAAGGCAATTTTCTCCCTGATTTACTCGTCCATTATCGATATTTTAGAATTCCCTGTGACGAGTCTAAAAATTGGATAAGAGTTAACTTTTAAATATGCAAGTGAATCTACGACCTGAATTATGTGTGAAATATTCGGTTTTGATTCTTTACGTAGAATTAAATAAATGGAACACCTTCAGCTTCATTACTAAGCAAATTGTTTTTTACCGTGTTAAATACTTATAGATTATACTGTTATAAATGCAAAATCTACGTAAGAGAAAGGTGAATAATATAAGGTTTAATTATGTTAGCATTAAATGTTTTGTATTATTGGTGTTTAATTTTCAGTTTTGTGCACAGCATCAGGGGCGCGAAAATTTTCTCATTTGAGATGACGATATCAGAAGTGGAAAGGGTCTAAGAGATTTGGACTTGGATAATCTTCCTTCCAAGACAGTGGTGGCGATAGGGTTGAAAAAGTGAGGGGGACAAAAAAATTTACAGATATCTAAAATACCTGGGAGTATGGGAGATAGACAACAAAATTTAAAAATTTGGTTACAAAATTAGCTAGTTTCCCCGAACACTTGCTTTTTTGCAATTCCTAGTTTTAGGCTGCTAAGATGAAATAAAAATTTGATTTTTCCCTGAAAGAGGTAGGGGACCTCTGCCCTCCTACCTACTCGACTCGGCGCCACTGTTCCAAGAAGTGTGCTGATGATAACTTGAATCCTGTTTACTCTTTAATAAATGACGAAATGAAATCCTTTAGCTTTCTTAAAACTTTATTTATGTTGCGATGAAGTTGCTATAATATGACACATTTAACAAAGCTATCAAAAGAAAGCAATTGTTGGAATTCTTTTCGTAGAATCGAATAATCATTGAAAATTGAAACTATTTTTAAAATTTTCTCCCATAATAACTTGTTAAATGTGTAAAGGTCAGTTTGTAAAAGCATAGATTTAAGAATCATGATTATAAACGTTTCAAAAAACGAAAAGTAAAAAAATCATTAGAATACTTGGAAATTGCGTATGTTAATATAAGTGTCGATGGTATGCTTCTGGTTTATGAAGTAGTAACTATAAAAAAAAAATGTCGATTTCTTTAGTAATAACTTTGTATTTTTCAATCGTGAGGGAAGAGGGGTCCCTTAATTTTAAAACTTGCTGCTTTCTTTTTATTTTATAACATTTAAATCTACTTGTACAATCTATGACATTATTATATTCTCTTGTTAAATTATTTCACTTGTTCTTATTATTATATTCAAATTATATATTCAAATTTCTTAAAGTCGAACAACTACTTTTGTGGAATTTTCTTGCATGCTTTGTAAATAAGTTAAGCTTTACCTAAATGGGAGAGGGCCTTCTTGAGTGGAAAGCAGGGAATTGAAAAATATGATTCAGAAACCTAGTATACTTTGAGAAATAGTCTGGTTTTTACTGTAAATAGTCACGGTATTTTCTTTTATTATCAATTAAATTCTCCACTTAGAAATACGTAATTTTTTTCGTGAAGTGCAAAAAATTATTAATATTTTGCAACGTATTCGCTTATTATTTTGAGTGGTTCTGGTTATTGTTTTTTATCTTTACAACATTTTGTAGGCTCAAGACATTTTTGTCTTTAAGTTACTGAATCTCATCTGGGAGATAATTCTGTAAATTTTATAAAGCCTACAAATCAAGTCAATATTTTACATATAATGTGTGTGTTTAATATAATAAATGTGCAACCCTCGCTAAGTATCCACGGGAACTTAATGTCTAGAAGACATTACACCCTGAGAACGTTGTTAACTCGATGTTTTCTGAGTTCATTCTGAAATTATTCTTGCCTCGGTCTGCAAAATCACAAATCTGTGTGCGATACTTGGTGCTAGAGGGCACAAATATCGTTGTTCTTTGGAATAATCTTCGTTGCTTCAAGCATACTTACTGTGGGTTTAATTGAAAAAAGTTTTGCTATAAAAATGTTCTCCTAGGATGCGACATGATTGTATTCGATGCTTAGCAACAATCAGGAAATTGTTGTTTAAATTTGGTTCAACGGTAGTCTAAAAGTTTTCCAAGGAATGTTATTATTAAATTCATGCCTTACACATATCCTGTGTTTGCTCGGATACTATTTTCTAGCATTTTGTGAATTTTCTATTTTTTGCGATGTATTGAATGCTTGAGGTGTTTAAGATTTCCACACCATTTCATGCTTTTTATTCAATGACTAAATTAGGTTTCAAACTCAAAAGAGTTGATATTCTTTAATAGCCCTTTGCACTAATATTTTATTTATATATATATATATATACAGAGAGAGAGAGAATAACCATATTGTTGAATATTTCACGCTGAAACAGAGACCAGAAAATAATTAGATGGTACTTATACGAAAACGTGTTGTGGAACTTCACTCCTGGACATATTCGACACGGATTTTAATGAACAAGTGACATGCTCTCTTCCTGGTGGAAATATTGAAAGTTCGAGTTCGAATGCACCGCATTCGTGTACACGAATATAGTACACTCTAAATCTGTACCGGTCGAACCCCTTTTCATGTTTGTGTGATGTCGCTTTTAAAAGTAGGATTAGCTTCAAATGTTGTCATCTCACTTAATTGTGTAAGCGTATTTTTTATTTGTGTCTGTCAAAAGCACGATTTCAATTCATTTATTCTTATTAATGTATGATTTTAGAGCAGACATGGGCAAACTACGGCCCGCGGGCCAACTCCGGCCCTCCGGAAGGTTTTATCCGGCCCGCGGATAGAATTTTAATTTGCCGACCGATGGAGCGCCAAGTATGACAGGAAAAAAAAATCTGGATTTCTTGGACTCTTTAATCAAAACTATCCGGGGAACAATGTTGTTTTTCTACATTGTGTTACACATCAAGATGCTCTGTGTAAATCTGCATTGAATTTGAAACCCATGCTTGATGCAGTCGTGAAGCTTGTAAATACTATTCGATCTCGTGGGCTTACTCACAGGCAATTTCGAGATTTTCTTCAGTCCGTGCAATCTGAATACTCTGATGTACTGTAATACACGAAAGTAAGGTGGCTTAGTGCAGGATGTGTTTTCGAGCGAGTTGGGCAGCTGAAAGACGACATTGTGTCGTTCTTCCATGAGAAACAGTGTTCTGCGGAGTGCGAAATGTTAGAAGATACAGAATGGCTTTCGGACTTCGCATTTCTCACAGATCTTCTTTGTCATATGAACAACTTGAATGTCAAGATGCAAGGGAAAAATCAATTTATCGACGATATCTGGGCCCATCTCAAAGCTTTTAAACTAAAACTTAATCTGTTTGCTGGGCAGCTAGCTAAGAACGATTTGTCTCATTTCTCGAGGTTAAATTCAATACCCTCAGTAAATGAAGAGAAGCTTAAGAATTATGAAGATGGCTTGAAAAAACTGCATTTTGAGTTTGAACGCAGATTTCAAGATTTCAGTGCCATTCAAACAGAATTGGATATTTTTACCATGCCTTTCAACGTAAATTGTGAAGCAGTGAGGTCAGATTTGCAGCTTGAATTAATTGAGTTGCAATATAGCAATCATCTCAAGCAGTCGTTTCTAAATATGCCAAAGTTAGAGTTTTACAAATCATTATCGAAAGTAAGTTTCCCAAATATCTCACGCCCAGAAAATCAGTGCTATGTTTGTTTCATCTTATATATGTGAACAAGTGTTTTCAACTATGAACCTTAGAAAGAATTATTTCAGAAGTAGACTGACAGATGAGCATTTAGCCTCGTTCCTTAGAATCAGTACATCTCACTTCGAACCTCAATATAAGGAACTTTTAAAAATGAAATCGCAATTTCATTCATCTCATTAACATATTTAAATTGTAATACTTGTATATTGTTTTTAAAATTTTAGAAAAATTTATCTTGGCCCGTCAAACTTTCTTTTTTCGATTTTTTGCCCGCTACCGAAAAAGTTTACCCATCCCTGTTTTAGAGGAATGGCAACAGCTAATTGCTTTGAATTTTAATTTAAAAACAGTATGGCGGAACGAAGTTTACGATATACGCTGATGAACAAGTTAAGAGATGTATTATTAATTTAAATAAATGTTATTTTTGTCTTTTAAAAATAGCCTTATGAATGACTAAATTAAGCAGTTAATTAGCCAAAAAAAAAATTGCAAACAGATTCTTCTCGCATTAGTCCGTTGTGTAGCTCCGAAACAAAATATGAATTCTACAGATCAAACATGTCAATATTATAATGAAAGTCAATCATCAGTATAATCGTTTCTGATGAACAACTAATGCAACTATGTTATTAACAACGCAAAAAATGACAATAGTCAAATTTAGGCAATCGGATATATACCATTCATTTGTCCGTAGTGCCAAGCTCAGTTTCGAATTTCCATAATCAAAATTACAATTAATAACCCAACCGCTCCGAACAGTGGCGGCGATTAGGTGGTAAAAGTGGGGGGGGGGGCCAAAAATTTATAGACATCTAAATGTAACCGGGAGTATAGTGAGTAGACAACAAATGCAAAAATTTATTTACAAAATTAGCTAGCTTCCCGGACATTATTCCTTTTTTTCTTATAATTCCTAGTTTAAGGCAACCGAAAAATATAAACATTTACTTTTCCCCGCAAAAAGTTGCCGCCACTGACTCCGAATTTTGTAGCATTTTCCGAAAACCAAAGGCCGTTTCAAACTTGTTAAATAGAAAACTAACGTCTTGGGAAAGGAACAGAGTTTATAGAATAGATTTTGATCGTATCCAAACAATCATAGCATAGCACAATGTTAAAATGTTGGAACACATGGTGTTCACGCTGTAGCATATCACATACGTATAATGCGTCTAAAGTAGATTCGGGATACGCAGAAGTGATGTTGGTAATGACAGAAAACAGAACATAAAGGAATAAAATGAAAAAGGAAAGGTGTAATTTTTGTTTCCCTAACTACATGTCAAAAGTGAAAATTGTCCAAAAGCCTACTTACGGAATACTGATGCAGATAAGTCGGATTTTAAATCCATTCAACGAACTGTTTTTTCAAGAAGCCGAAAATTTATCCTTTATATATATATATAATAAAAAACGAATAAACTTTCGACTGATTTTCCTTTACAGTCCGATTTCAAAAAAATAAAAAATAATTTTAATGACTTTCTGGGTAGCAGGTGAAAGAAGGGGATTAAGAACTCATTACTATGTCCCATTTAATAGCAGTAAAATATTTCATACCTTTGACAAACGCAGAACTTGTGGAAAGAGTTTTCTTCTCTTTATGCGTATATTAAGAACAGATGTAGCAGTCTGCTTGAATCAAGATTAAGGATTGCAATGAAATTGTATCCCTTTTGAATAGTTGATTATCACGATGAGTAAATTGTTACCTTTCATCATAAATTAATGCGGAATTATTTAAACGCTGTATTATAAAATTTTTTTAAAAAATAAAAATTTTAATAGACCACGTTTTTAAAACGGACTAAAAAGTATAAAATAATTTCTTCTAGCCCCATACAGATTTAAAACGAAAAACGTGGGGCGCATGCAATATTTAATAGTAAGGAGTGTAGGGAGTAGCTGTCGTTGAGAAAACTCACACAACAGTTCATATAATTTCCATTGCAATAAAATTGTTAGTGACTGAAATAAACTATTTATGCATCAATTATCTATTACATGCGCCCCACGTTTTTCGTTTTGAATCTGTATGGGATTAAAAATCTGTATGGGGCTAGAAGAAATTTTATACTTTTTAGTCCGTTTTAAAAACGTGGTCTATTAAAATTTTTATTTTATTTAAATAATTATTTTCTGCTTTTTAGTCTTCTGTGTGTAAAATTTTGTAATCGATTTTAAACATCTTAATGAGATTATGACGGAGACATGTGGCGAATTTCAGGTTTATTTCAGTTTCTCTTCACCTGATCATAAATAGAAAATTGTTATTTTCCTGAAAAATTAAGTTATGTGACGCAGAGACCTTTGAGATATAATGAAAAACGTACTGCGCATGCGCAAAGATATGGCTAAAATATGGGGTGCTTCGATGGTCCCATGGGCCATCCTTATACCTAAGAACCAAGTCTGTAATGTTAATAGTTTTCGAGATATAATGAAAAACGTACTGCGGATGCGTCATGCAAAATATGAAATGACAGACAAACAGATAAGAAAGCGAATTAATAATGCATCGTCATCTAGTTCTGAACTATGTTGAAAGTTTCAAGTCTCCAGCTCATCGCGAAGTTAGTTTAAAATCGATTGCAGAATTTGTACCGAACAGACAGACAAGAAAGCGAGTTAATAAAAACGTGGTAAAAATTAAATAAATCGTGAAATCAAAAATAAAATCCTATAAATGTTATTAAGTTATTTCGTGTTGTTTGACTCTTAAATTAAGATTATCAATAAAAATTTCTTTCCGCGAAGAAATGGTTGGGGGGGGGGGGCCACTCAGATAAAAGACTGATCAAGGGCTACAGGATGGGGAAAAGGGCCAACCACTGCTCTAAAGCCATCGTTCTCACGAATATTTTCTCGTCGTATACTCATTTTCATTTTCCACAGTTTCCGATTTTCTTGAGTTTTAAATTATCGGTTTCGAAGAAGTCCTGAGCCATTTAACGAATATAGTCAGTTGTTCTCTGGATTTTAACTCTCGCATGTCAACAGTTGCATTTGTTAAACATTTTAGCTTTGGAGTGACCGTGCATCTGATATCCAAATTCAACAAAGAAGCATGCTTGCTTCTTTATTTCTCCATTCCGTTTGGGGTTTTAATAATTGATCACGAAGTATATAAAATAGAAAACTGCTGAAAGACATTCCTTTAATTGGTGTATTATATTATTTAAAAATAATTAGCAAAAAATGTTAAAATGACTGCATTTTCTCATATTTGAACAATTATATTTCGTGCTTTTTTAAATCAAGTTTCATTGGCATTGATCAGTTGAATGTTGAAATAATTAATGATAAATTAATATTGTAATCGGAGGCGGTCCGAGGTAATTTTACCAACCGGGCAAAACAATAATCTGGCGCCCACCCTTCCGAACCGACGTAATTTTTAAATTCTATATTGTCTGTATTTTAAATGTCCAACAAAATTTTACTTAAAAAGATGCATATTTTACCTGCAAATATGACTTTGGGTGACCCGGGGTAATTCACGATCATCACATTTCTGGGGTAAATACTGATCACCTAATTTTTATTTTAAAAAATGAAATTTGAGATATGGCCAGGAACCTTGAAAATTTTACTTAATTACAACTACATTTGCTCAATTATAATTTTCTGTTTTGTTTATCAAATTAAGCATCTTTTAAACTGCTTACTATACTTGCCATTTCAAAGATGGGTTCCTAAATACGCGCATTTTACAGAGATCCTCCTCCCTCTCTTAATTTTGTTTATTAAAATTCGAACGTCAACAGACGTATGTATGTATGTCCTTCTATCATCTCACGAACCACTGAATCCTGAAACCAGCCGTAAGTACCAAAAGATGGAAAATAATCCAAGGAATCCATTTCGACTATTTAAATTCCGAAATTGTAATTAGTTAAAAAGATATTAATTAAAAACTTAATATTGATTGATTGATTCCACCGTGCTGCCATCTATCGCCAGCTCCTATAACTATCTGTCACATCGGTTGTTCTTGCATCTGGTTTGTATAAAAGATTTTTTTTTTTTTTTTTTTTTTTTTTCTTCTTCTTCTTCTTCTTCCCCTTCCTTCCTTTTTAGGGAGCTTCCGCGTTTTGGAGTTTTTATTTATAAACATCGGGGGGGAAAAGTCGTTTTCCTACATTTTTCTTTCTTCTTTTTTGTCATACGGTGTTTCGCAACATTTACGTTTGTTAGGGGAAAATATTTATTCATTTTTATCCGGGTTTTTTTTTAAAAATTATTATTCAAATACGGGCAAGACGAAGATATGTTTCTGGTGTTTAATTTATCAGTTTGGTGTACTGTTAAATCGTTTATCGTTTCTGTTTTTTATTTCGTTTTATTTTTCTTTTGCAAAACAAATATCATGCTAAGCTGTTTTAATTTATAAGCATAAGAATTCTCGCGTTTTCATTCAAACCAAACTGTAAAAAGGCTAGAACTGAAAGTTTTGATCCAACAAGAGAGGATTCAAAACAGATTTACGTTTGTTGGGGAAGCATAGTGACAATATTTGTAGGGAAAAAAACAGAGGCGGACATATGAAAAAATGTGGATTCCGAGAAACGCTAGATTATTAACTATAAGGTAATTAAAAGGTTGGATTTAAAAATTTAATTAATCAATAGAGGATTCAAAGGATTTTTTTACGTTTTGGGAGGAACGTAACGTTTACGTTAGCGACAATATGTGTAGAAAAAATAAACCGGAGGCGGGCACATGAAAATTAGTAATTAAAAGACTAAATTTGAAAGAATATTTACATTTGTTGGGGAAAGTAAGTGACAATATTTGTTGGGGAAAAAAAACGAAGCCGGGCATATGAAAAAATATGGATCCTTCTCTCTCACTTCTGATCTCACTTCTCTCCGTCCGGGAATATTCCATTATTCAAGATTGCCCGTGCAACGCCGGGCCATGCAGCTAGTAATAAATATATTTTGTTACTTTCTTTTTATTTTATCTAAAAATAGTGTTAGCTTTTTAGTTGTTTCACATTTACTGTAAATATTAAAAATAATTACAATAAACTATATCAAATGTTGCTCCCTATAGATGGGGTAATCTATCGGCAAAAAAGGCCAGTATTCTCGAAAGATGTAGAGTTGTGGCCACTTCAAACCCATTCATTATTTATGAATTCTATGATTTACTTGAAAAGGAGTTTTCTTTCTTGAGCTTAGAAGACAAGCCTTCTCGTGTTTAGAACTTAGATGAAACAGGTATGATTTTAGACCGACAAAGGCTGTTGTAGAAAAGAAACAAAATTAGTTCGAGCAACAGCAACGTCCGGAAGAGAAGCAGTGGCAGTAATGACATGTGCCAATGCTATTATGTTGTTTACTATGATAATGATCCTGTATATATTGGCAAAGCCATGGATAGAGAGGATGATATGATTGAAATGAAGTTCCTAGAAAAAGATGCTGGCAACTTCAGATGGTTAAAATTGAAAAAATAAACGCCAAATATATTTTTTTATGGTCCTATATCCTTAAATAAATGGAACTGATCCATTCACTGTTGATGATGCAGCAATAAACAGTGCATATAAATTTTATAAGAAATTTCGCAAAGATTTTTGGAAAATTTGAAGTGTTTTGTTGCTTTTTTCCAAATAAATCATCTTATCAGCTACTTAACTATGTATTGTTGGATTATTTATTTGATCTAATGTATTATTTGTTAATTACTGTTGTATAACCATTTTTAAAATGCCTCTTCACTAAAAAAAACTAGGTGATCAGGAATTACCCCAGAAGTGATCAGGAATTACCCCGGCGTCGGGATAATTCCTGATCACTGAAAATTTAAAACCTTTTAAATTCTATTTTAATTTTCAAAGAAAAGAAGGCTGCATAAGACTAATCTCGCAGGTCATCAAACTTTCACCAAAAATTAAAATTTTTCTTTGAATGGTTTTTTCACAAAATGGATGTTTGCATTTTTTGATCAGGAATTACCCCGGGTCACCCTAATAATGTTATGGTCAGAATTTTTTAATTTCAGAAATATTTAAGAATATAAAGAAGTCGTACAGAAACTAAAATAATGTATTGAACAAATTTATTTTAAAAATATGATTCCATTCTTTACAGTATTATAAAGTCTCTTCACATTATCACTTTTCTTGCCTTTTTATCTGCAAAATCTTTCATAATATTCTCAATATCAATGGTCTACAGAAGGTCCCGTTCAATTGATATGGTTGCTAAACCAACTAGTCGCTCCTGCGACATACTAGATTGCAGATATGTTTTAATCAGTTTCAGTTTCAAAAAACTTCTCTCGCCAGTAGTAACAGTTACCGGTGGAGTCAGAAAAATATACTGCGTTAGGTTTTATAAGATACGGCCCTTTGCTTAGGAATAATGTCGGGCAGCTCACAGACATTACTAAGTAGGAAAAATCTGAAAATTTTAAAAAAGTGAGATACGCCTTTTACGCTTAGGAGGGCAGCATAGGCAATGCAAGTTTTTGTCCCACCCCCACTCCAACTTCCAAAACCAGATAACTTGATTGATTTAAATTTAATATCTAAATAAGCAGTTTTTGAGCAACAAACAATATGACAAACTGAAATAAAACATTTCTTTGCGGGTAATCTTCGAAAAAAAAAGTTTTAATTCTCAAGTATTAAAAAAAATTGAAATTTAAAAGTACTTTTAAATAAAATGGTTAAAAAATTACAAAACTTTTTAATGCAATTTGAATATTCTGATATAAAGTATCCCAGAACTGCAAGAATAATGTTCCGAATTTAAACGACATTGGATTTTAATTTCAGTAAGGTCTAGAACACACTTCTTGTAAATCAAATGGAAGCCCCGAAAATAATTTTTAAAAAATAATATCGGCGCACTCGCCAAAGTTGCAGGGCCATAGGCAGTTGCCTATTTGGTAATCTGGCCCTGATCATATAGCTTGATTATCGACGTGAAACTTTGATTTATTACTTTTTTTTTAGCCATGTTACAATTTATTTTTTTTTAAATCACAAACTTAACAAGAAACAAAAAATTAAAATTTCTGTGAAATAATTTGAAATTTTACAAGTTTTCTTCTAATGATTGGACGAAATGTAATGGAAACTTTATACTTATAAATTTGATTTTTCAAAAAATAGTTGGAATATTATTATTTCTAGAGTAATGCTTATGTTGAGATCCAACAAACCTCATCACTCTCAGTGTTAATGTCTGTATTTTCGGTTTGCAAACTAGTTTTCTCGTCTTGTTTATTGCTAGATTCTTCACAGTCGCTTAAGACTTTCAAATGTTCTACTGCTTCTGGTCCAAGTAATTGTAACTTTGCATGCTCTCGCATTTGCTCTTGGTTAAACGAGTTCACTTGTTAACTAGTGCTTTTCTAGCTTACGAAAATCATGCGAGTTAAGTTCTTTTGTATAATCATACAGAAGGTGCACAAAAATGTTCCAACAAAATCAACACAACTTTTGATATAACTTAAGCCATTGTGCACTTTTAAGCTTTCTGTTCAGTAATATATAAATATAATTTTAAAAAATAACTAGAATTTTATATATGGGATTTTAATATTTAGATTTTTTTTTATAATTGACAATGTTAGTATTGTCAATATCGAAAATTTATATTTTTCAAATAGATATTTAATTCTGAAAATTTTAAAATAACAAACCAGAATGATAATAACAAAATCACCTGTGGTGTTGAATTCACAGGAACTTTTTGTTCGTGGTTCGAACAATAAGTTATATTGTCGTTCTTAAAGTTTTCTGGCATTCAACTGTTGTAGACAAACCTTCTCTGGATTTAATCTATACTTATAAAAGGAAATGTTTGTGTGCGTGCGCGCGATGTCCAGACGAATCTATCGTACTCACAACCATGAAATTTGGCACACAGATAGACGTAATGGTGAGTCAATGCGCCTCGAAGCCGGATTTTTAAAATTTAATCTAGACAATTTTTTATTTAATGTTTTGTGTTGTTTTGGGTCATTTTCAGCTGTAGTATCTTTTCTAATGAGAGTTGAAAAACAATCAATGCACCATCGGATAGAACAAAGAATTTTTGTTCTAATGAAGTTTGATTTGAGCTCAGGGATGAGATTCTTCCGCTTTTTCGCTGATTTCCGCTTTTTTGTTATTTTCGAGAAATTTCCGGTTTTTTTTTTTATCTAAAAATTCCTTTTCCGGGGCGCGCCCGGCCGGATTTCCTTTTTTTTTCCCACCGCAAAAATTTACTTTTCCTTCCGAAAATTCCGCTTTTACACAAGGAAAACAAACCTTTCTATCCTCCGTTTTTTGAAAGAAAATTCTGGGAAAATATGCTCGACCATGCGGCTTGACTCCACCGGCTAGGAAACTAGCTGATTCATCTTCTATTGACGAATCAACATGATATCGGATGAACATATCTATCGGATGATGATATCTATAAGGATGAACATTCTAACATATTCTGTGCCATTCAAAGTATTAAGTACCACCTTTTTGCAGAAAACAAAACCTCTGTGGCATATTTTGCAAATACATATATATATATATATATTTTTTTTGTATGAACATGTTTAAAAAAATTGGTTGAAAACTTAAGGCCATCTTGTAGGGTATACCAAGATGAAGAAATAATAAAAAATAAAAAAATGGAACAAAAACAAATAAACTACATAAAAAAAAAGAGAAACTCCTGTCAAAAGAGGTATTCCGTCTTGTGCCCAATAAACTGTAAAATAGATGTCATGGCTTCAAGGCACAATGACACAGGGCGGTGTTCTGTCAAAAGAGGTAGCTAAAAAGCTGTGTGCAAATACAGCAAAAAAGCAGAGAAAAAGACAAAAAAAAAAAAAAATCTTCTCAAAATAAAAAAATAAAAAAAAAAAACCTGATGATTTACCTAGGCATTCTAGAGATAATGTAGTCCCGAAAACTGTACCAGTAATTAAAAAAGAGATGCTAATGAAGACTGTGCAAAAACTTGAGCCTCTACTGAAAATAAACTTGCAGAGGGTATAAAAACATCCTTTATTGAAGAAAAATCTGTTAAAGATAGGAGCCCTCCAAAACAAGGGGTGAAGCGTGTTAATGGAGATCTGTTACCAACAAAAGCCACACAAATAAAAAAATGAAAGAAAACCATTTCTTTAACAATTAAGGAAATGTTTCAAAGGGTTTCAAATAACAATAATGCTAAATGGATCTGTCATTGTAACTGTACAATTTCTCGACCCCTCTCAGTTTATAAGGTACAAAATCATTGTGCTGTTACTTTTGAAAAAAAGTATAAAAATAAAAGAAATAAAACAGAATTCAGTATATGATACATTATTATAATTTATAAAGAGCTTACTTGACACAAAAGCACTAAGTGTGTAAAGAGCACTTTACACAATTGCATGGAATAAAAAGAAATTATTTGTTCTTATTTTTTAGCCCGCTTTTATCAAAAGGCTATTAAATATAATTCTTCTCAGACTTCTGTTGGGTGAATGTTGCATCTCAGTGATGCACAGGTGGTAAATGTGTTTTAATGTCTAATTTTGTATTTTCGGATGCCCCGATGATGTGTTAAACTTGTTTGTTAAGTTTTAATGCAAATGATTTAATAATAATTTAATATTCTTTTTCTTATTTATACATACTGAATTAAATTATTATAGTGTAATATTTTCATCATGTTGCATGTTCTGATGTTTTACTTCTTAAAAACGTCTTTCGCGTATAAATTATGGTACAAATTTTTTGCTCGCGTATGATTTCAGTCTTTTTGCTTTTTTGCCAATCTCATCCCTGTTTGAGCTTCAAGCGTAATTGACTGAATTTTGAGAATTTTTTAAAAAATAGTCAGTTTTGCCATCGAAATTTAATTTTTGTTTTTAAATTTGCTGCATCCAACGTTCTAATAACACTATTATTTTCAATTTTTTTCAGCTTATAACTGGTGCGGTTCTGTCGGATTTAAAATAAGAACGGTTAAAATATCTTTCCCGTTTTTTTTAATTAATTTTTTTCTGGTCAGTTGAAGATATTTTTATCTACCGAGCTCCCTCCCGCGACACTTTTCCGGAACGTCGCTGGCAATTTCATTGGCTGACGGTGCAGAGAGCAGGTGACGTCATAACTTTCAACTGAATGACTTTGGTTATTATTTTCGGCAGTGTCTAAACGTGTTTGTCTCGCATATTTTATTTGCTTTATAATAATCATTCTCACGTTGCAATTTTTTAATATTGTTTCGGATTAACATACTTTGTATTTTCTACAGTTGAAATGTCATTATCGCGAAGAAAGATAATCTGGAAAATCAAGAATGTGTGTCTTTTGTTTTGTTTCCAGAACTTTTTCATGCCATTGTGGGCGGTTTTTTTTTTTTTTTCATTATTTTGAGGTCCTCATTCCACGGGCAACGCTGTGCGCGTACTGCTAGTATTTTCTATTTTGATCATTTTTTTAAAAATAGACGCTTGCTTTTCGTTTTCTGCTGTTGTCCGCGCCTTTCTTTTCCTATAAAACGTATCTGATTGTTTTTTTTTTTTCGAGACATTTTGGCGGAGTACATAACATTTATAGTAGGGTTGCGGTGATTTAAATCAGTTGATTAAAATCACTGATTTAAATCAACTGATTTTTTTTTTTAAATCACTGATTTAAATCACTATTTTAAATATCAAGTTAAACTGCTTTAATGAAATAAAATTGTTCATGTATCTTTAAATAGTGATTTTAAAGTATTTTTAAAGAAAGAATATATAGAACATAAAAAAAATATTTTATCGAATTGATGTAACTAGAGTACTTTCTATATCTTTACTTTTCAGAACACAAGCAAATTAGATTTTAACCCTTTGCGGCTCAAGGCAATAATTTTTTGAAAATATGGTGAGAAAACATCATGAATAAGTTTAGTTTATTGTCTAGACATAGAATCTACAAAAAAAGTTTTAAAAAAAACTTACTTCATTCCGGGGGGGGGCGTCCCCCTTTCGGGTCACCCCCTCATAAGAACCCCCTTGGATACAGCTACCTTGATACACTCAAAAATTATTGTTGAATCTTACAGAAAATTATAAATTAAAACTTCAAGAATATTGGAGCAAAATTTTCGAGTTACTTTGCTAAAATTCAGGGATGAGATTCTTCCGCTTTTTCGCGGATTTCCGCTTTTTTCGTTATTTCGCTTTCACACAAAGAAACCTTCCTATCTTCCGTTTTCGAAAGAAAATGCTGGGAAAATATGCTGAACCGTTTGGCTTAACTCCACCGGCTAGGAAACTAGCTGATTCATCTTCTACTGACGAACCAACATCATATCGGCAAGCTCTACAAGGATGAACGTTCCAACATTCAGTGCCATTCAAAGTATTAAATACCACCTTTTTGCAGAAAACAAAACCTCTCTGGCATATTTTGCAAAAAAAAAAAAAAAAATGCATGAACATGTTGAAAAAAAAATTAGTTGGAAGCTTAAGGTCATCTTGTAGGGCGTACCAAGATGAGGAAATAAAAAAAATGGAACAAAAACAAATAAATAAACTACATAAGAAAAGAAACTCTTGTCAAAAGAGGAAGCTAAAAAGCTGTGTGCAAATGCAACAAAAAAGAGAATAAGACATAAATAAAAAAAATAAAACATGATTTACCTAGGCATTCTAGAGATAGTGTAGTCCCGACAACTATGCCAGTAATTAAACAGAGAGATACTAATGAAGACTGTGCAAAAACGTTAGCCTCTACTGAAAATAAACTTGCAGAGGATGCAAACACATCCTTTATTGAAGAAAAATCTGTCAAAGATAGGAGGCCTCCAAAACAAGGGATGAAGCGTGTTAATAGGGATCTGTTACCAACAAAAGCCACACAATTAAAAAAAAGGAAGAAAACCACTTTGTTAACAATTAAGGAAATGTTTCAAATAGCAATAGTGCTAAATGAATCTGCCATTGTAACTGTACAATATCTCGACCCTTCTTGCTTTATAAGGTGCAAAATCATTGTGCTGTTACTTTTGCAAAAATTTATAAAAATAAAAGAAATAAAACAGAAATCAGTATATGATACATTATTATAATTTATAAAGAGCTAATACACTTTATACAATTGCATGAAGCAAAAGAAATTATTTGCCCTTATTTTTATTTATTTTTTGAGCTAACTTTTATCAAAAGGCTATTAAATATAATTCTTCTCAGACTTCTGTTGGGTGTATGTTGAATCGCAGTGATGCACAGGTGGTAAATGTTTTAATGTCTAATTTTGTGTTTTCTGATGCACCTGATGATGTGTTAAACTTGTTTGTTAACTTTTAATGTGAATTATTTAATAATAATTTAATATTCTCTTTCTTATTTATACATACTGAATTATAAATTATTAAGTTATTAATTATTATAGTGTAATATTTTCATCGTATTGCGTGTTCTGATGTTTTACTTCTTAAAATATCTTTCGCGTATAAATTATGGTACAAATGTTTTGCTCGCGTATGATTTCAGTCTTTTTGCTTTTTTGCCAATCTCATCCCTGTAAAATTGTTAAACATCCAGAACTGAAAAATTTCTTATCCCAAACTTTATCTCTAATAATTCCTATTCCGAAACAAAATTTCACAAGACTGCTATATACATTCTAAAAGGAGTACTATTAGCCCTATCCTAAACCTATTATTTTCCATTTATAGTTGAATTTAACGGTTGAGAAGCGAGTGAAATTAGGTGTGCATTAACTGGCACACTTTGCCGCAAAGGGTTAAAAAAATCTCTAATGAGCAACACAATAAAATGCAAAGTATGAGATGCTCCTTTTTTATAAAATAAAATTAATATTGTGAAAGGATCATGTTCACAAAGAAAGAACATAGTAAAATGCAGTGAGTTTCATTTTAATACTGAAGAAAACTAAATAATATTGGGGACAACAAAGTTTTTATATTGCAATAATGTTCAAATGTAAGATAATTAAGTAATGCATATAAATGTTCCAAAAGAAATACAAACATCTACGTAGTGCAATTTAAACTATGATCTATACTTATAAAAGGCAATGTTTGTGAGCGTGTGCGCAATGTCCAGACGAATCTATCACACTTACAGTCATGAAATTTGGCACACAAGTAGTCCTGATGGTGACTCAATGCACCTCGAAGCCTGAATATAAAAAAATTTTTATTTAATGTTTTGGGTGAAACAAATTAGGATTAGAGAAAGCTTCAAAACTTGTGTTTGTAATGAAACAAATGAACAACTGAGTGTAAAATTCTCCAATATTCTAACATACAATAATATATCTATAGTCAAGAAATGACAATTTTTATTATATTTTTCCTTAATAAAGTTGTCTTATATTTCAAAAGTATATTATTTTAATATTTTAGTTTACAAATATTTTTTTAAATAGTTGTTACATTTTTGAATTAAATTTTTAATTTTTTTTTAAAAGAAAGTACAACTTAATGACTGGTATGTTGTTACATATATATAATTCTATGACTGTAGAGTTCATTGTCTAATATACAAATGTTAAATATATATATTTATATATAATTTTAAAAAAATCATTAAAATCAAAAAAAATCTTGATTTAAATTTAAAAAATCCGATTTAAATCAAATAAATCGATTTTTTTGAAAAACAAAAAAATCGACAACCCTGATTTATAGGTATAACATCATCACAATTTAAATTTGCTGTTCAGAATAAAAATAAAGCGTGACATTCAGCAGCTTTTATTTCAACATAGTGTGCCAGAACGTTTCATCAAAGTAAGAATCCGATGAGAAATGGTGTGGTAGACCAGGGAGAAAGTTGCATTGTCATCCGATTTAACATTTTTTCGTCCCACTATGCCATAAAACTGAAATACAAGGTTATGTTAGGGGGGACGAGCCTCTCTGAGATCTCTCCAGTGTGTAGAGGCTTGAGCTGATCGCCTGTACGAAAAACTAAAGAGGGGGCGCCAAAATGAAAGGATAATTTTTGCCGTTTCCGCCGCTCATGTCAATCAAACCATTTCTTTCTTCCCTTTACATTCCAGCTTTGGCGCCACGCGCAGTTGCAGGTTTGCTCGGGCCGCCTTTGATTGTAATATTTATGTTCTGAATACTTAACCATAGTTAACACTGGAATTCACTCTCTGAATTATACAGCAAAATTTGCAAAGATTTCCACTCTAATAAAAGGTATAATATAAACTAGTTTACTAGCCTTTAATTTTAGAATATTTAAATGATTTGTTGTTCAGTGCCACTTTTTTGAAAGGGTCAGCATGTGTTCTGTACTTTTTTTCATTTTTATTATCCTACGGTGTAAATGTGTTTTTTAGTTTCAATGTTTAGATTTTTGTGTGCTTTTATTTATTCCGAACGTTTACGAGGAATATATTTATTAAAAAAAAAACTTTATTATTGTTATTAAAAACTTTGTTGCCTCCAGAAATCCTTTATTGGGAAGGAAGACTGCAAGAACAGGAAGAGAAACTGAGTGTTTTGCAAGAAGAGGTCTGCCATTTGGAACGCACCCATCACGAACAAGAAGGTGAACTTATTCAACTTGATCGCCGATCTTTCAGCGAAGAAGTTGATCTTGGTCGCCAGGAAGAGCGCACATTAAGGTATCATTGAAAAAACATTTGTTTGTTTATATATGTATATCAATTTTATATAAATTCCATAATATAGGAATTGGAGTATCTTAAACTAAGAATTCCCAAACAAAATTTTTAAGAATTGCATATCACCTGATGAATGCAGTGTTCTTCTCTCAACTAGCCGCCTTCGGTTCGCCAGAAATATAATTTCAACTGAATCTCTTATGCATAATTTGATATTCGTGGTTCCCTAACAAAGTAATTTTAAGCTTCAAACCATCGTTCTTTTTGTAGCTTTGCACCTATTCCTTGTCTACATGAACGTCCCTAATGGAATCGAATAACTGTCTATGTTATATCATTTGAATTTGGGCTCCATTATGAATACAAAACTAGGAAATATGTATTGTGAAATCTGATAGTGATCAATTGTTTATGCCAAAATAATTTATCATTTTCTCAAATTGCCTTAATGTAAAATTCTAGGTAGTAACAATTCCAAGTAATTGTTAGTAATGAAATTTCTTTGTTTTTTCAATTGATTTGTTTATTTTATGTTTGTATATATAATATTCTGGTGTGAGAACCTGTGTACATAAGTGGGAAAAGGTTTTAAAAAATCTATGGAAAAATGCTCATTTTATACAACCATTTTTCTTACAGAAGTTGTATCTTAAGATGAATGATTATTCTTAATTTGTTATTCATTGAGTGTTATTCTTAATGGTGAGGAAAATCGTGGATATTCAATTTAATATCTCTTTATTTCTAGATTATCTTTCTTTTGTCAAATCTAGAGTTCAGGCATTTTTGTTGTTACATATAAGCCTAGGATAGCTTCTGACATTTTGTGTAGAAGTTTATTAATATTTAAATAAAAGAAGGTTGTTGAGATTTTTTAGAAGTATCAATTTAATCTTTTCCTTTTGGTTGGTACAAATGCTGTACCTATAATCTCTCTCCCCTCATGATACCAATCTGTTGGGTCTCTAATCGCCCTATGAGCATTAACCCTTTGCATTCTGAGAGATAATAAGATGCACGATTATACTCGTGTGAGTGTACAGATTGATTTATCGCTTTGAGAAGCTGAAAAATATCGTTTTAATTTGTTTCAATTCCTAAAAATTAATCTGTGTTTTTGCTATTATATGGTGTTCATAATAAGCGTTATCCATGTGTAAAAGATGCATCATTCAGAATGTCGAGTCTGACTCGACATAAAAGTGCAATGGGTTGATACACTCTTGTCCTACTGCACCAAGGCATGTGTGAAGAGTAATTTGAGCTGATGAGAGAGGACAAGAATAGATTATACCCCAGACTTCCAAATTGACCACAAGTCCTTTCTTCAGATGGCTTGTGAGAAGAAAAAAGGCTTATTCCCGTTTCTCTGTGAAATCTAAATATTTGATAATAACAGACGTTGTTTAAAACTACTCCAAGAATGAAATACAAGTGTGTGAGAACATTGCTTGTGCTGTGTTATTTTGAACATGTTACAAACACTTGTTCAAATTGTCTTAAACCCTGCTCAATGCCTTCAGGTCTGAGCTCACTTTGGCCCGTTCTCAGCTGGCCAATTGCGAGACGGAACTTCTGCAGTGCAGGCAGAGGATCAGATTGCTTCTGGAGGAAATTGCCGAGGAAAAGCGTTTGAAATCTCTTCGAGAAGAACAAGAAAGGAAAGAACAGGAGGAACAAGAACGGCAGCTTCAAACACAAGTTGAGTGCATTCAGCAACAGCTAAAAGAAAAAATGATAGAAACTGAATCGCAGGTGTGTTTATTAAGAATGAAAATCTTCTATAGTTTCTAACGCTCTGCTATAGTTCTAATGCTCGCATTTTATAATATGATTTATATTTGTCACATTATAAAATGCTAGCATGCTGTATGTATATATGTCACCAATAAATTTATTCAAGAATTTGTTTATTTCACTGCATGTTGAAATAAAATCTTACAACAATTATTTTGTATTTGTAAATTACCTAACATAGTAGCCATTCTTCTAAGTTGCTTGCTAATTAATAAAAGAATGCAAGAAATATCCCAATCACTGATGGATATTAACAGTAGTGTTTTACAAAGTGCACATTTGTGACATCCAGCCTTGCTTGTAATTTGGCATTTGCTTCTTATATGGTATCTTTTAATTGGATGTTTGTACTTAGTATGAGTAGTCATTCATGAAACTCCTTAGCAGTTTAGTCTTAGACATTAATTTATTAATATTTTAATATCATTCTGTGTTTTGTTGAAAAATGATATGATACTCAAATTTGTCCAAGAAATTAAAATATGAAAGTTTTAAATTGCAAATTTCACTTTTTATTGCTTTTGTTTATTAATGATTTTCACAATTTTTTAACAATTGTGAAATTAATATGAAATAATTTAATTACTAGGGTGTAAAATAATTATAAGACAGTCATAATTCAGGAAACATTAGTCTAATTAAATATTCTAAAATATTTATCATTTGGCTCAAATTTCCTTATCCATCCTTTGGGAAAAACCATGTTCCATGCTTTTAGAATTATATGTCAGATTTTAATGTATCAATGATATTTTTCTGACAAGCAAACTTCTATACTGATAATTGCATTATATTTTATACCTTTATATTGTTTGTGGTGAAAAAAAAATCAGGATAAATAGAAAATAAGTATATTTATTTTATTTGGCTACTAACTCAAAATAGTATTGTATGTCAATCAGGAGCAATTGTGATCTGGATATATCGGAATTTGTGAAAAAGTAGGCCGTCTTTCTCAAATTTGTTTTAGAGCATCATTTAAAGAATTATGTGGATATTAGGACAGAAAATAGAATATCTTTGAATATTGATGGACCGTATAGTGTGCTGATTATGAAATATTATTCTCATTAAATAACAACGTATATGTGAAGTTCGGAGGTGAGAATGTATCTCGAGACCTTATTGATAAAGAATTTAGGGTTAATTTATTGAGTAATTGGACAGCTTACCAAAATTTTTTGCATTCTAGGCAATATACTCTTTCTACTGATGGTTCTTCAACAATTCTACAAACTTAAGCTTCAAGTTTTATACTTAAAGAGTAAAATTAAAAGCCATTGTCTATCTCAAAATGACTTGCTGGTCGTACCGACTTTAGTTACCAACAAAAAAGAATATTATCATAACCCAGAACTAATACTCATCCCTTCAAAAAAAAATTATTTTCCAATGTTATTTCCAAAAAGTGCTGCACAAAGAAAGAGTATGAGAATATATACATATGAATGAGAATACATACAGAGCCATCTACTCCTTTTGGCACTGCAATTCATAATAATTTGACTTGTCTCGAGTGTATTCAGTTTAATATTTAGTCTGCTCTAATTTGTTAGCTTATCTTGAATAAATTTCCTTTGTATCAGGCATCTAAATAAATAAGCAGGGTTTTTAATAAATTGCATTATTCTTTACCTCGGCTTTTTCTCTTTTTTGCGTATGATTTCCGTCAGAAGGCTGCGTCTGAACAAGCAAAAGAAGAGCTTCAAGATTTAGATGTAAAACTGGCAGAAAAGCAAAAAGAAATCGAAGTATTAATGGCAGACATCCGAGAAGCAAACCTTCGTTCTCTAACCCTAATACCATCTGAAGAAGGAAAATTAGTTTTAGAAGGTAAGCATGATTACTTAATATGCAAATGTGAATCATTAATATATTTGAAGATTCTTCAGTCATTTTTAATATCATATGTTAATCATCAAAAAAAATCTATGTAATATTGCTTGTATGTAACCTGTAATACCAAATATATATATATATATATATATAATGATTACTAGATTAATGGCTTTCTTTTCATTATCATTATTTTATTTATATTTTTTCATTCCAACATTTATCACTAAATTAGCTCAAATTAATATAGCACTTTTTCTAGTATCAAGGTAAATGATACTGGTTTTTCATAATTCTAAAATCAGTGTCATTAAAAATGATTCAGTGGCGGTGTTTCACACAGGTGCTAGAGGCGCTCGCCTCGTACCTAGAGACTGTGAGGGGGCCTCAAAATCTACTCGACAGGCATCGAGGTGTCGAGCCGTCTACGAATTTCGGTAAGGTAAGGGGCCTCGAAACAATTTTGCGCCTGGGGCCTCATACTGTCAAAATATGTCACCGAAATGAGTGATTAATTTTTCCAATGTTAAATGGATACCAGTGGGTTAAATTTCTGGGTAATAAATGTTGATGAAATATCTCTTCAGTGAAGGGTTTCTATTAATTTTTTCATGATCTTTGCATATTGCATTTTATATTGCAACTTCCAGCTAATAATTTAGTATTTCACTGCTAAGTTGTAGAGCTAGTGTGAAACTTTTGGTGGTTGAAATATTATTGAATTTTAATGAAACAATGATACTTTGATAAAAATTAGACATTTTTTAGTGTTATGGAAAATTAACTTTTCATAATTTAAAAAATGACAAGCATTCGCCATTTGTTCATTGGCTATTACGAACTTAATCTTTTTAACTATTTAAATTTCTCATCTTAAAATGAGATGCGAGATTCATAGCTTAAAGGTCTTGCCTACAATGAATCAAGTTATTGATTCTGTTAGTTTTATGTGCATGTGCTTTACTTAGTTTTAGTTACTGTTTTTTAATAAACATGACTGTAAATGTAAAAATCTAATTGTTCATATTTCCCTATAAAACCTGCAGATGCTGTATCTGTTCTTTATGAAAGTTCTATTGTTATTCTCGTGAACTTCAGCATCAAAAAAACAATATTGAATCATTATTTTAGTTGTTATTACTTGCATTATATGCATTTGTTCTCTCCCATTTAAAAATCAACCAACAGTACCGGCTTGCTGTTTTGTTTTAGTCTCGCACCAGCCAGCCTGCCCAACTGGGGGTAAGGCCTGCAACATTCGGTAGGGAGACAACAAATTAAATTTAGGTTTACATACTATACCCTGAACAGGGGCAGTGAATTAAAACAGAGCTGAGTGTTAAAGCACAGTTGTTCACCCACACAAGTGGGGAGAAGGACTGGTCACAAATGCTCAACCCATTTTAGTGTGGGTTTTATGTATAAAGTGAGAGTCATTGCATTGGACTTAATTACAATGCAATGCCTCTCACTGTATACATGAAACTACAAATAGAAACATGTATTACTACATGCATAAAATGCTTAAAATCTGTTGGACAAAATAAAAAGTGGAACTGATAATAGCATAAAAGTAAATGCAATAACCAAGAATAATATACAATAACAAATAATAATAAAACCAGCAGCTGGGTTAATATTTTTGGGGTATATAAACCTGGGTATTTTGAGAAAAAAAATTATGAATGGTGATTTACAATGAAACATAAAAATTATGTATTCCCAAAAACTTGATATTTTGAAAGAAAAAAAAGGTGTCTTTGTCCTCATTCCTCTCGCAGAAAAATTGAGTATGTGCGCTGAGGGTACCACAACTAATAAGATTTTATTTAACGTTTTTCAGTAAGAAATTTTATTATAGATATCGCACAAGATTTCACCACACCCCTGGTTAATCAAAATCATCTATCTGTAGAATGTCAAAACGAAGTTTCAATTTAGGGGGTTGCCATAATTTCCGAAAATCGTGTTTGCCACTTGCTACTATTTCCTTTGTAGACTACGCTAAGGCGAAAGGAAATCATACTGTAAACAACCTTTTGGCGGCAGTTTACTGTTTCCAATACACAATTGCAACTGAATATGCAATTTCAACACCTTATTTTCAACCAGTTGACACAAAAATTTAACACAAATCTACAATTAAGGTCAGAAGGCCACATACAAAATTTCATTTATCTTAGTAATTGTTTTAAGAAGTTATTGCATTCAAAAGTATGCGATTATACAGACCGACAGACAGTCAACCCTTTAACGGATTTGGTCCAAAATTTCATAGAAACCTACATTCCTGATGACATTTTGTGTACCAAATTTTATCTACCTAGCTATTCAACGTTCACATTAACTCGGACATACAGACTTCCTGTAGACGGATTTTGTCCAAAATTTGTTAGAAACCTACAGATTATGTGTAAAGACCACGTACCAAATTTCATTCCCGTAGCTCTAATAGTTATCGTGCTCACAGACAGACATAATTCCCAAATTGTGTTTTTCGGACTCAGGAAGGTCTAAAACGTGGAGATTCGGGAAAATCTCGAGTTCGAATTTTTTGACGATTACAATACTTTCTCTTTGTATACTTCGTATACGAGAAAGTAAAAGTTAAAGGATAAAGATCTAAAACTAATAAATGAAACACTAAATAACACTTCCATAGTAACATTAAGAAACCTTGAAATACACCAGAAGGTATCTAGAAGACATCCAATAACCCAGCAGATATTTTAGATTAACATCCCCTTTTAAAGCTACAATATGGCTGTTTTATCAATAGGGGCAGCACCAAGACTATAGAATTTAATTCTAGGTTTCTAATGCTGCCATTTATCCTGTTGTATGATATCAAATATTTGAATATTTAATTTTAAAAAATTTCACATGTAATATATTTTAATATATAATGTAAAAAGAACTACAAATTATGCTTTCTAATAAAAGTGCACTAGTGTATTCATTATTTCTGATAATATTTTTTTTAAAGCTTAAAATATTTTAATTTAATAAAATTTGGTCTAATTTCGGAAAACGGGGAGTGGGGTCAATAGTTTGGAACTAGTCGGTGCATTCTAACATATTATGCAGATCTTTTGGTATACATGGTATATGTCTAATATATCTTAATTAAATTTTAATCATTTTTCGATTCTATTGCTATGGTTTCACTGATTCAAGTGAGAGATGCAATAATGAAATTACAAAAGGTATTTAAATATGTATCCTAACTGTTTCTTAAATAGTGTATATTTCATTTGAGCTTAATAATCCAATTGTAATTTCAAATATATTTGTATTTTCACAATATATTTATAAAATTGCCTGGATATAAAGTATGAGGAAATTCGCTGGTGTCAAATCCATCTGTTCTCAACTTTTTTTTTTTTTTTTTTTTTTTTTTTTCCCTCCCCAACACTATACTTGTCGGTTTATTGTGTCAAGTTTTTCTGTAACGAAATGTTTTCCAGAAAAGCTTCTAAATCCAAAACAAAATATCAGATAATTTAAATTTGGTATCTTATAATCTACTACATAACTGAAAAATTCAGTTCACCCTTAACTAATTTTTTTTTCTATCTGTTGAGTTGTTTTTTGCAAATTTCAATAATTTATGCATTTCTATCTAAAATAATAATGTTTAATTTGTATTTCAGGTAACTTTTATAACAGACCCGGTAGCACTCGTAAAATCATAGGTTCTCCTAGGCAGTTGGAAAATGCTGTGCCTACAAATAAAAATCCTCATGGTGTGTGGGTGTAGTCATTTTTCTCGGATGAAAATAGCTTTCCCGCGGTTGTGCGCTGACTTGATGGATGATAAAAATACTCATGCTAATAATACTATTCAAATGTGATGAAAAGTTTTCAAATTTTAAGAACTATATTAATGAATACACAAATTTTACAGTTTATTAGTTTTTGCTTCTTGAATTTCCAGTGCTTTAGGTGATAGTAAAAGGCACGCTACGAGTCAAAAGAATGTTATGTTGTAAAATAATATTCTTTTTATTGAAATGTTGAAGTGTGAGTGAAACTAGAATTCAGTTTGAAAATTTGTATAAATATAGTCTAAAGTGCGTTTCGCAAGAATGTGTTAGTTTTTGCTCACTTATATATGTCTGTTTACATTAAATACCATGATGAAAAATCACTTATATTAAATGCATTTTAGAATTCTTATTAGTGTAAATATTGTTTGTGATTGTATTGTTTTTTAGTAAAAGCAATGTGCCATTGCTTAAATAATGTATGTATTTAAAACTGCCAGTGTTGAGTGTCTTCTTAGCCTTCTATACTTAAAATACCATTAAGGTATTCTTCATTAATTTTAAAATATACTCGGCATTTTTATTTTGAAAAACACCAAAACTCACTCCCACTAAATAATACTCAGTATTTTTAAATGAAAGATGAATTATAAATGCGTTCATTTTTACTTTGGACCTTTTCAAATTTTAGACATTTTCCTTATTTAACATTTTTTGTAAATGTGACGAGTTCATTTTTGTTTGAAAGTTTGTCAAAAAATATATTTTGAGTTTGTAAAGATTTTGTTTTATAACATAATTATAACTTTTTTTATTGTGTACCTTTTTTAACTTTGTATTTTATCAGTTTTGATCCAATAGTGGGAATGCAATGATCAAAAGAAAAATTTTGTATTTAAAAATTATTCGTGATTTTTTTTATTTGTTAATGCATTAAAAAATCTCATGTGCTAAATAAAGTTGTTTTAAAGGACATGTGTGTTGTCTTAGATTCATAAACTAATGTATTTCATTTAAAATGCATTAATTTCCTGTAAAGCACATAAAAACTTCACCCCGTGCTGAAATTTTCTATAAAATGTTTTGAAAGCTTTACATTCAATAAATGCCTTAATTATTTATGTATACAATCAAGTTGTTGAATCTGTTATTTAAAATGGTTACAATGAAATAAGATGATTGAAGATTCATGAAAAGCGTTAAAGTTTTAGTTCTTGCAATACAACTTCATTATACTTAAAATTTGAATCGTATATTTTGAGAGCTATCAGAATGCAGCTTGAATTGTATTCGAGTCGGATAGGCTAATCGTAATATTGCTGATTGTATATTATTAAAAGTGCATGTATCTTTTGGTGTTTAGAATGAATATCAAAATGATATGACGGCTTCTAAAATCAGATTGCTGTTAACTTTTTAAATTGGCAATTTCGTAGTGATAATTCTCACAAAAAGTGAAGTCAAATATATTTAACCTTAAAATGCAGTTGAGGTCTAGGGATACGGAGTGGTGTTTCCATTTCTAAGACAATTCTTTATATTGTGCCATAACTCTTTGGCGTCGTTTTTTGTATTTCCGACCCAAAAAAGCATATTTTTATTGCAGAAAATACAAAATAATTTTTTTCCATTCAAGGTAAAGAAATCTCGCCTCAAAAACATGACTATTTTCGACCTCTCTATGCAATATTCAGAAATACAAAAAATAATCGTGGAATATAACAAGACGTGCAAGTAGCGACAAATTAGCTTTCAATGATGCAGGTTTTCACTTCGCTGCATGACATGCGACACTGACCAAAAACAAAAGGGTCAAACGTATGACAGAAGAAGGGGTTAAACACCAAATTCCTTTCCGTATTATGCTCTCTTGATTTGTGACTAGACATATTTGACACCAGTTTGTTTGCATAGAATAGTGTCTTTCCTGACTAATAAACTATCAATGTATTATATAACTGTTTAAAATTTCCTCTATAATACTTGATAAGATTGGAAATTGTCAATTTAATAAAAAGTAAACTCTGTGCGAAAATGATTTACCTATTTCTAAGCATGCCTTCAGATTAAAAGCATTTTAATATTCTCTGTTTTGAGTTAAATATCTGCTCATGGCCGAAATTAACAGCAAAAGAATCGACAGTTCAGGAAAGTTGCCGATATCTGTGTTGTCATATATGCTGCATGAAAGAATAATGACTCTTCAAAAAACAAAACATGGAAATGAAACTAAGTTAACAAAAGAATGCTATCGTGAAAGATATTAAAAAAGAGCTAAATGTTGGAATATTCCAAATATTTTGTGAAGGGTAAAAGCGTTTGTGATTTTTTTAGTTATGATGTCTAGCAGAAAAAAAATTATAATGACTGCAATTGAAATAAAACTGAAACGGTGTAATTAGAAGGGAAAACAAAAAGCAACCTTCCACAATCGCATTATAAAAAGAATAAATTTGAAGCTGGTTCAAAAAAAAAACTGCAGAAAGTCGAAACCTTTGGAGTAAATATATTGACGAAGGCAGACATTGTTGGCCACAGCTTTAACAATCGAAAAAATACGATTTAATGAAAATAGGCTGAATTTCGAGGTAACCATGAAAAACATTTGTTGTGCATCATTTGAAAAAAAAACACTCAAATTAAGGGGTAAATTGCACAATAACTAAATTAGTATTATTGGAAAGATAATTTTTTCGAATTTTAAATGTCTTAAATTTTTTTCTTTGCAATAATATTTTCAAAACTTATCACAGGAAAGCATCAAAATTTGGCTTAATTTTTAATAAACTAAAATTGCACCGAGGTGCGCATCTCCATCTTCCACACTGCGCTTGTGCCAAATTTGGTGGCTCCAGTTCAGTGTTTCCCAGCCTTCTTTGTGCCATCTCCCACCTATGCCTTTTTTAAATTATGTCCCCTATGTAGCATACACATAATTTTTAATATTCAAAAATTGAATTGTTCACTGAAGAACAGTGGCGAATCTAGGATTCGGGTCTGGGGGGGGGGGGCCCGGAGGTTATAAAAACTTTGTGTCGTCGTGATGAATGTCAAACCTCAAGGCAAAAGTGAACCAAAACACTTTAATTTTACAGACTTTACTCACCTGACAATAAGAATCGTAAAAAACAATACAATACTTTCGATAATTTAATAAAAATTACAATGAAATAACTAGCCAAAAAGCGTCTTCGACCGCTTCAAAGCTACAAGTACGAATAGAATGACTACAAAATTAGGAAAAGTTTTGAGCCTGTCGAGCCAGGAAGCAATGTTGAAATGTTTTTATTATATTTAAAAAGAGGGAAATTAAGAAAAAACAGTTGTAATAATGTTAAATAAAATCAAGAATTCTGGCTTGGCTCTGGGGGGGGGGGGGCCCCCCCCCCCCCCCCCCTGGATTCGTCACTGCTGAAGAAACTTAAATGATAGGTTTTATGAAAAAAATCACAAGGAAATGTTGAGAAACGCTGTAAGTAAATTTTCAAAATATAATGGAGAACTGAAATTCAAGTACGAAATAATTTGAATGAAATATTTTTTCTATATTATTTTTATTATTGGTAATTATGTATTATTTAAATTAAGTGATATCCTTGCACTTGATGCCTGCTGCAGAGAGATTTTATGTTAGGTTCCAATTTAGTTAGCTTCAGTCTCAAGTCTCCAGCCAATATTTTTTTTTTTCTTTTTTTCAATTTTTCAAATTGCCCCTCTTAACAATCAAATTCCCCCCATGTTGGGGAACACTGGCCTATCTTCATCTCTCTACAAATGTCAGAACTGGATTTACGTATATGGTAAGATTAGTAGCTCCTAAAACATTTGAAATTTACAGGAAATTACGAAATGATTCTCCATCTTTATAAAACTAAAAAGTGGCAATCTTGGTCACCAACCACTGCAAAGGCAACGGCAATTTGTGGTATTATATAATTAACATGTTCAGGCAGAAGTCACAAAGTCCACAAAAACCTTTTGACAGAGTACTGCAGTCAATTAGAATTTGCAATTAATTGTTTCATGATAGAAACCTATCTAAACATCAGCAGACCTGTAAAATAATTTTTGCTATTTATCATAATGATTCAAAAATAATTAACTTTAAAATGAACACATCTCGAAACTACAGTTTTGGACTTGGTGACTTCTGCCAGAAAATACGACGATATGTTCAAATTGGCCGCTTCTTGATATATACTTGTTATCCAAATGCACTCAACACCCCTTGCAGGGTGTCAGGTGCCCTCATCTGTATAAGTAAACCTGTGTGAAACTTCACCCCACTTTTCAAAAGAATTTAGTGTCTTGTTGAAATAAATACTCAGCAAAGCGTAACGACAAAATAGCGAAGACGGTTTACTGATTGGGACCTATTTACATTACCTCTTTGCATACAATATTTTATGTCGGCATGCAGTCGTCTTGAATTTTTTGTTTGTCATTTTCGGTAATTGTTACAAAAATATTGTTAGATTTAATGACTCTTGAAATGTCTATGTAAGTTATGTGAATTATATGGGTTAGCTTTGTAAAATAGGAAAGATGCGAGAGAGGTGCTATGACGACTATCGTAGTTATGAAAATGACAATGCGAAAATTTGTCATGGAAAATAGTAGATTTTGTTATTAATATTCATTTTCAAAATAAAATAAATGGACCGCACGGACATAACTGCCGTGTTGAACTCATGCAGACGCGTTGGTTTGAAAACGGTCGACTAACTAGCATGGAGAAAGTGCGACTTGGCGATGCGCGGTCGTGTTCTTAGGCTCGTTTATCGCTAGATTATTTATTCATTTCAATTGGCCAGTTGCTTTAATTTTCTTTTAAGCAATGTGTTTTAATGTAAACTGAGTATGCTATGTCAGGAGCTTGTAAGACATCCTATCCAATGATACCTTATTCATCGTTATAGGCTTTGTATTAGTTGAGAAAAAGGGATGTTGACAACACTCCATACCGTCCGTTCAGAAATATCCAGTTTCCGGCTGGTTCGTCGGGTTGATTTCCTAGCGTCGCGAATATTACCACTGGATTTATTGAATATAATCTTCAAACTCTTTGCCATTGCAAAAGACCAGAACTTTTGCCTTTGCAAAGGCACTCTTTTTCACTTAATTGACGAAACTAATATGCGATATTCCATCTATCGAAAAGACGAGTTCCAGATTTGCGATGAAACGGACAGTTTTCACCGATTCAGCGTAGTAAATACAATCACACAATACGCCTTCGATTGTGCGTGCCGTCTCTACCCGAACTGAAATTCTTTCAGACCGAAGGAGGCCACTGCACACAACATATCTCGCCAAACAAATGAAATTTAATATTTTTCGCTCGCAATGCTTTATAGATTCGCACCCAAATGGTTTGGTTGTGGTTCTGAAGATATAGGCTTTCAAAGACAGGATATTCTTTTGTAACCGCCCTGAATAAAAGGAACACCTATTCGTGAAGTTAGCGACAAGTTACCATATGCACTTCGAATAAGCATGGCTAACGGAAATCGAATAAGCAGATCTAAACTCGTGTGGTCCAGAAACATGAATTTTAAAAAATTGATTGAAAAAGGTTTTGAAAAACAAAAAGCAAGAGAGATTACAACGGTAAATTAATATTTTCTTCTGGGAGAGGCCCGCCGGCACAAGATTAGGAAAATTATAGACTTCTCATTTCCAAGGGAAAGTATTCGGTGTGTGGTGGGGAAGCATGGCAGTAACTTGCCCCAGAGCCCAACTTGACGGTCCCGAACCCTGTAGGGGCTCTAGGTTTCTATCCCCTCCCCAACTTTCAAATCCAGGTATTTTTAACTGATATCTATATATTTAGAATAATATGGTAAAACCTTCAGACAGTTCGCCAGCCCCAACCACTCGACGGATTTCGATAATTTTTATTTCGTATGAAAGCTTATAACGTCTAGATATGTCATCAAGGGTCGTCTTCCCCCTATTTTCGAACGAAACCGAAAAAACTTATAGAGAATGTATGGTGGAGAAATGTTTTTTAGATTTCGTTCGAAAATGGGGGAGGAGGGAGGGCAGACAACCCTTGATGACATATCTGGACGTCATAAGCTTTCATCACTACTAATAATAAAAGAGAAAGTCTGTTGGCGGTGTACAGAAGAGACTGTAGAACGTAGATCTACCAAATTTGGAACAGATATACTTTGGATGCAGTGGCGTAACTAGGGTGGGGCAGGTAGGGCACTCGCCCTGGGCGCAATCACAAGGGAGCGCAAAATTAAGGAATGAGTTGGTTGCATTCAAATGAAAAGTAGGTTTTATTTAAGCTCTTATTCCCAAGAATATTAAAAATTGAAATAACTTCAACAAAGTGTGGGAAAATCTTAAGAATGTAATCTTTTTTTATAACGCAGAAGACTCAAGATGCGACAAAGCAACGAATAGTAATATTATGTTTCAGAAATTTGTTGACCTAAACCCTCATCGTGAAATTAAAGCTCATTTAGAGCTCCCATCCTATTGACACGAATTTGTGTCTCAGTGGGGTGGCAAAGATAGTTAGAAATCGAATATCACCGCAGGGTTTCTTATGTTTTCTAACGGTATGCCTGATTCATACTGATTGGATATCTGTTTCTTCGGAAGCTGGTGCTAAATAGTTAACAAAAATGTGTCATTACAATTTTCAGTCAACAAAGATTGCGAGTGACGAACGCAAAAAATACCTTCATTTTTTGGCGTAGTGTAAGTGTTGTTTTTAGTACTGAATTTGCATAATTTGCACGCTGAAAATGCGATAGTGTTTATTTTAAATTTTATTTCGCAAACCTAGATGCAGTTGTTCTGAAAAAAAGAAAAAGCAACTTCTCAAATTTAACAAAATTTTCCTCCACAATGCTATTATCGGCGATTAATTAAGCCTAATAGATAGCTTTAGAATGGTAAATTTGGTTTTATTTTATTCATTGTGATCATTGGCTTTAACCTTAATTATTAATCTTGACTGTACACTGTTGAATGGTGATATGTGTAATTATATTTTACTTCACTCCGCAGAGAGAATAAATATTATCCAAAGGTATGCCTGTTTTAGTTCATTTTTTATCATTTGCTATTTTTTGATAATTTGCGTTTTTATAGTTTACACATATTCAATTTCTTAGTGTGTGTTTGTTGTTTTGTTATGCACAGAATAATTATTCAAGATTTGTTTTTTTTTCATGCAATTTCAATTCAATATTTTTTAAATTTATAAATGATTGTTTTTATTGACTAGATTTAAATGGTTATCATGAATTGAATTTTGCGTTTCATAAAATGTAGTCAATTCTCTTTTTTTACAGAAAAAACTTTTTTTAGTTATTTTGAGTTATAATATGTAAATTATTTTTGGCTGAGAAATTTAACTATTGTACTTCACATTTTTCATTACTTATTATCTTTTCCATTTTTTAAAGAATCTTTTTACTTATCATTTTTTAACACTTAAATACAAGGGATTGACTCAGAGTTCATTATATGCAAACACATTCTGTACATTTTTATTTTGTGTATAAAGAATTAAAATTCAGTTATACTAATTAACCAGTTCACTGTTTGTGTTTTTAAATTCATTTCTTTGTCATTATTGCAATTATTGCTTTCAGCTTACAAAAATTGAAATGTTGAAAATGTCAACCTTAATTGCCTTATTACTATTAATACAAGATTGGCGAACCAGCTGGTCGCCGTACGCGGCTAGTATAAAATAAAATTATCGAAATCCGTCGAGTAGTTGGGGCTGGCGAACTGTCTGAAGGTTTTACCATATTATTTTAAATACATATATAGACAAATCGCAACAGTTCGATCAAAATGGCGTGTCAAAAATATTGTAAAATACCTATTGTAGGTGTTGGAAACTGTTTATTTAGGGCGATATCATTCTGTATTTATGGATCTGAAGACTTTCATGAGAGCTTCGAAGCAGCGAGGTGGCAGGGGCAGTGCTGAGCAAAGTGGGTGCTGGCCGCTAAATTAAAGTAACAGAACATTTCATTGCGGGTTACTTTCAAGAGCACTGGTTTCAGTACCTCGCGTATAAGAAATTAATTTTAAACAACACGGTAAAAAAAATGATCAAACTTTTTTAACTTAATCTAAATACTTTATTACAAAATTTGACAGAGGTGTTGATTTATGAATCAGTCCGCCAGTTGCAAAAAAAAAAAAAGAATTGTGCACAACTGAT
Source organism: Araneus ventricosus (assembly GCA_013235015.1). Lineage (NCBI taxonomy): Eukaryota > Metazoa > Arthropoda > Arachnida > Araneae > Araneidae > Araneus > Araneus ventricosus. The sequence goes on along the minus strand of BGPR01000026.1, from coordinate 2,613,201 downwards.
CTGTAAATGAACTTAAAAACACTACAAAATATCCTAAGAATGATGCACTGAAATTTAAACGATATGTGACTTTAATTTGAACAAATTCGAATAGTTGACTCTTGTAAATCAAATGAGAGCACAAAATTACATTAACCTGGAGTCCTAGACATTTGCCTGTTTGATAGTCCAGCTCACAAAATTTAAGTTATAATAATGAAGTCTAGTGGTGTGACATCATAGCCACACGATATACGCAACTGCGCATGTCATTTTATTCACTTTGTCTTACACTAAGGTGCAAATTTATGTTCTTTTTTTCTCCTGTAGATGTGTATTGTGCATGGATTGACCCATTTAATATCGAAAGATTCGATTTCTTTGATAAATCAAAGCTTCATTGTGGGCAGCGAAAACTGGTGGTTAAGTTTCGGCTTCGAGACTCGATTCCACTGTAGACCCTCCGGGTATGCTGGCATTGCGCAATTTATATTCATTGGAGGGGGGGGGGGGGAGACTTCTTCTCACTGGGTCAGATGTCCTCTCACTGGTAAAGTGTAGAAATTTATATAAGGTGTGCCGATTCTTTAGTGTCGTCATCAGACGGCGGGCGGTTCAATGTGTGTCTTTAAAGGGTCTTCATGTAGCTTCAAAACGGGATGTTAATTTAAAATTAAATTTAACTACAGTTTTGTTGATGAATTCTTATTTTGCCTGTTATGCCCTGTTGTACCGCCGGAATCACTGTCTATTTTCAGTTTTTTTTTTTTTTTCATAGACCGTTTTCCGATAAGCATCAGATTTAAGCAATCGCCAAATCTGTGTGGATACTGTGTCAAGCGTCAAATTCGATCCAGTTCTTTCTTGAGTATAAACATAACGATGAATTCAGTGATTGAGTATAACAAAGTGATGAATTCAATGTTTTTTTAATTCCTTTTATTTAAAAAAATTGAATTCCATTGGTGCGAATGCAATTAGCTAAACGTTTTGATTAAAAATTTAACTATCAATGATTATTTAAATCGTTTATTTGAAAATTTAACCACCAAACAAGCCTTGAAAGTCACGAAAAAGAGCGATAACGAAAACTTATTGCGAACTTTTCGTAAAATGAGGCTTTTATTTTATGTAAAAATTGAGAGCTACAGCCAAAGGAACATGGAATTTGATATTATCAAAGTATCCTTAAGCCATAACATTAAAAAACTCTATTTTAAACATTAATTAACGTCTTCAAACAGAGTGTTGAAATTTTGAAGCTCCTCATTCACGAAGCATTCCATAGTGGAAGGCTGGCATAGCATAGCGGAAGTTCTACATTACTCCAAATAAACAAAACAGAAAACTCGTCCATAGAAAAAACCAGTGGAAGCTATGAAAGTATTCCAGAAATATTTGTAGAATATTTTTTCAGTCATATTCCTTGTTGGCCTTTTCTTGCATTTTTATTTTTCCACACAAGTCAATATTTGAAAAGTCTTGCCGTACCGTAAGGGTTCTGGAACTTCACATGAAGAGTATTTTTGTCTTATATTTTCTCCTATATACTCCAGTTTCAATTTCTCTTGAATGTAAATATTTTGGTGAAAGATATTTTACTATAAAATTTTATTAGTTTCGTTTCTCTGTTAAAATCTATATATGGACGAGTTTTCTGTTTTGTTTACTTACATTAAACCTTGACTTCATTTTTTGCATGACTTTTTATTTGGACTTCCATTTTGAAGATTCCATTGACTTAGCATTTCACCAAAATTACGTTACATTGTAACGCAAATCTTGAATTGAAGAGTTATGGGATTTGAAGCAACAAAGGGTGTTATCACTCACGTAGTAACCGCATTTAATGTAATTGTAAACGAAACAGAAAACTCGTCCATATCATATGAATCAATATATCTGTCATAGTGAGCTTAATCGTATCGTAATTGTCATCATAACCGGTTACTGCTCGAAAACGTAAACAATAATATTCGGAAGAAAATACGTGTGAGGGAAATTTTATATATTCAACAGGTGTGCTGTTAAACTACTACAATTCTTGAGAATGATGCATTTCTTTACGACGTTTCTTTACTTCTACATTTTAGGAACTAGAATAATATTCAGTAAAGAAACTGAGTCGACGGATGAAGTTAAAGAGTTTGATAAAATTTTAGTTGAAGAAGATGGTGTTGTTGTGTTGTTTACTCAACCATGTTGTGCTTGTACCGATTGCGTGGAAGCTGAGGTATTGACTGGAGGAATGAGTCAACAATTAGAAGATAATTTAGGCCTTATTATTGTGAGAATAAAAGATCCAAAATTGAAATCTCGCTATGGAATTAAAAAGGTACCAGCCTTAGCATATATCCGGAATAACAAAACAGCAATGTATGACGGTAAATTTGAATTCGAAACTCTTTATTCTTGGCTCCAAGAAAACAGACAACCATCCACGGTTGATTTGGATGACACATCTTTTGAACATTTAACGCAAGCTGCTTCTGGTGCTACAACTGGAGACTGGTTAGTCGTTTTTCATGATGGTACTTGTTGCAAAAAGAGAGAATTGATAAAACTAGAAAATGCTGGTATAAAGCTCAGGAACAAAGTAAATATAGCCAGTGTAAATACACTTAAAGCTCCTGAAACTGCAGAACGTTTTAAAATATCATCCTGCCCTCAAGTAATATTTTTTCGTCATCAAAAAATATACCGGTTTACTTTACCTGAGATTACTGTTAAAACTTTAAGAAATTTTGCCGAAGGTTTTTACAAAAATTCTAAAGCAGAACCTGTTCCTCTACCCCTTTCTGCTTTCGATAAGTTTCTTGACAAAACCATTGAATTTTTCATTGCAAATTCATATCACCTGTTGATTATACTGGCTGCTACAACTGTTTGTACAGCATTATTTTTGATTTTTGCTGTGATGAAATCATCTGCAGTACCATCAAAACCAAAATCACAGTGAAAGTACGCAATCAGCAAAAAAAAAAGAAAAAACTATTTTAATTAATTATTGATCATAAAATGATCAAAATCATAAATCACCATTTTTTATACACATATATATATAGTTATTGATTTTTACTGAAGCATTCCTTTGGTGATTTTGTACTTAATTCCTGGTGCTGAATTTATTTTATAACATGTTTACATATTTTTATGTAAATTTATCTTATGGTAGCATAAAAGGAAAACTTATTCTGAAATGATTTTGATTTTTTTAGACAAATATAGTTCAAGACTACTACATTTTTTATGAAGTTATATCTTAATTATTATCTTCTATAAAATATATTCTGGTTTAATAATAGTTCATAACTTGTTATCTAATTTTTTTTCATTTTAAATGATTTGTTGAATTTTTGAAGGAAAAAAAAATTATTTTGAAGATAAAAAGTTTGTGTTTACAGTTATTCATTTGATTACACCTGAAATCAGATTTGTCATTTACACAAAACCTAAGAATTTCATTCCATAATTTTTTTTAAAGACTAGGAAATAGTTATACTAACTTGCTATTAGTCACTAACAGTATTTTCTGACCCAGTTATAAAGTTTTTTTTTTTCTGAAATAAAGTGGAACATAATAACAAATTCTTTATTAATAAGGTCTGTTTTTTTACATATTTTTAAGTAATTACAAACTAATACCATTAACAGTAATAATAACAAAATAGCTAAACAATTTTTTGAAAAACAATTTAGAAGATATTTATCTAATATTAAGTCTATAACTAAAATGGAAACATATTAAAATAAAAGATCCTTATAATGGGATATACTTTGAAATGTTGATTATCAAGACCTCTAACATACTTATTTAATTTCCCAACATGTTAAAAATCTAATTTTAAAGTATTAAGTCTGGAATGTTTTTGTGCTTGTTGCAAGTATTAAAAAACATTATATTTTATTTGTAACTTTTTTCAGTTCTTCATAGGTTTTTTAAAATGTAATTATACAGAATGAAAATCTCGTCATGTATTGATCATAGCTATTTTTGCCATTTGCGAATCTTGGAAGTGAAGCAAAATTTAAGACTTTTTTTTTTAGTAATTTGCATGCCTTTAACGTTTATGTTTAAAACAAAATAGTTTATTTTTATTGTAAAATATTCCCTTTTTCTATCGTCATTGTTAATATTTTCAAGTATATTTTCCATTTTAGTTGAAACCAAATTAGAAATAAGAATATAAAAATATATTAATAGTAATTTAAAAGTTTTTTTATTCCCATACTGCATTATTTGAAATCATTTTTTTTTATTTCTAGCAAATATCTTAAATGGTATCATTTATAATTATTCAACAATTAGAAGTCAATATTTTTTAGACTAACTACTATTCATATTATCCACAAAACCTTTTATATGCTGAAAATAATGATTTTAAAATGTGGAATAACTAAAAGAGCAACCTGCAATGTGTTACAAATGGAAATTTTGCTACCTTTCCTGTGCCATCAACTACATTCAGTCAAGCCATTTATGAAAATATGTATGATTATCTTATTTCAACTGATTCAATTTAAATATGCATGTAAACAGCACAGAAAATTGCTTTTAAATGGGAAATGCATTTGAGGCAATTATGAAAAAACATACAGGGTATCTAACAAGTAGTGAGGGGGAAAAAATTCAACACCTTTTATTTTTCAATGATTTTTGGCTTTGAAGTCATTTAATTTTGATACTACTTGTATAATCTATACTTATAAAAGGCAATGTTTGTGTGCGTGCGTGTGTGTGTGTTTGTCGGCGATGTCCAGACGAATCTATCGCACTTACAGCCATAAAATTTGGTACACAGGTAGTCGTAATGGTGACTGAATGCACCTCAAAGCCGAAATTTTAAATTTTAATCTAGAAATTTTTTTATTTAATGTTTTCTGTTGTTTTGGTTGATTTTTCGAACTAATTTCTCAATAGAATGGTTTCGAATAATTGTACGACAAAAATAGATAGACCATCGGAAAGAGCACGCGATTTCCGTTCTAATGAAGTTAGTTTTGAATTTCTAACGTAATTTACTGAATTTTGAGAATTTTTTAAAAAATAGTCAGTTTCACCACCTAAATTTTAGTTTTGTTTTTAAATTTGTTGCATCCGACTTTCTAATAACACTATTATTTTCAATTTTTTTCAGCTTATAACTAGAACGGTTCTCTCTGATTTAAAACAAGAACGGTTAAAATATATTTTCCCATTTTTTTTAAATTAAATTATTCTTGGGCAGATGAAAGTTATTTTTGTCGAGCGAAATTTCTTCAGCGATAGCCTTCCGGAACGCAGCTTTCAATTTGATTGGATGAAGGGTCAGGTGACGTCATAACCTTCGGAGCTTTTTGTCATGTTCTGAGAATTTTTTTTCATTTTGTTGAAGTCCTGATTCCACGGGCAACAATTTTTTTATATTGTTTTGGATTAATGTACTCTGTACTGTTTTTCTACATGTTATTATCGCGGAAAAAATAAGCGGGAAAATCTATAATGTGTATCTTTTGTTTTGAAAACTTTTTCGTGTCATTGTGGGCGATTTTTTTTTATTTTGTTGAAGTCCTGATTCCACGGGCATCGCCGTGCGCGTACTGCTAGTTTAAAAATAAGTATTAAAATTGAAAGTGATTTAAATATTATTAAATAATTAAATTTCTTAAATTCACAAAGAAATCGACAAAATATGCACACAAATGCAAAAACAAATAGTTTTTCTATTCCTCCCAGCAATTTTCTAAAATTAAATTGCTGTTAAATTGTTGGCATGTCAATAAATTTAAATTTAAGAAATCTAAACTTTTACATATTAATTTATCTAAAAATTAATTTAAAAGAAACCTAAAATTTAATGAAGCATATTTTAGATTTTTCTTGGGCAGATGCACGAGTGTTTGTTTAATAATGTTTTTCGTCTAAGATAAAATGAGCCTTATAATTAAAAACAAACAAACTAATACTTGTTTTTTATTTAGCAGTTATTTAGAGAACAGCTACTTTGTCTAGAAAGCCTAAAACCTATTGTTCTGTTCTGAAAAAATGTGACTTTTGGCAGAAATTTGTGACTAAAACAAAGACTTTCTTTTATCGGACAGTATCTATTTATATTTGGTTTCCCAAAGCATAATGACTCTAATATTGCTCAGCTGAGAATTTAACAGTCAGCATCACATTTTTATCATACATTTTCCAGTTTTTTTCCCTTTGTCACAAAGATTAAAATACTAAAAAGAATTATACATATATTGCCCGATTCATGAATGTATTAAATATTCATTTAGTTATAAAAAATAACCTTTGATTAAAGTGAAGCATTAACATTTTATTAAATAAATAAAAGGTCTTTCATGAGGGCCGCAGTAATTTGTTATTTCAGACTATTTCAATCAGCCATATTCTTTTCCTTAATGTGCAAGAAGTTTCCCCCACTCTAAAAAACATGTAGTATTATCAATTAACTATGTGAAAAGTAAAATGTACTCCCCTAAGAACTTTTAAAAAAGGGAATCGTGAGGGTTCTTTCCTATTCATTTTTACTACTTGGATACCATATGTAGAAGACAATGAATATGTCATGAATACAGAGAATATTTTTGTAAGAAATAACTTTTTTCGAAACAGTCATTTAATGGTAAATCATTGATTTATTTATTTCATCATTATATTATTCATTTTTATAAATTTCAATTCTAGATAATTTGTTTAATAACACATAAACACACAAAAAAGAGAACCCACAAATCTATTCCATTTGAATAGATTTGTGGGTAAATATTTTAACACAATATAAAAATACACAAAAAGGTTAAAAAATTAAATATGAATAACACATGAATAAAATTTCAACATTAGAAATATGTAAAAAAAATATTCTTAAATGAATTTTTTTAGAAATAATTTCTCTTAAATATACATTTAAATAATTCACACATAAAGTTTAAAACTTATAATTCTTTAAAATTTGGTGTTTAATTTTTGTAACAAAATAAATCATTGGTAGTTATAAATATGATTAACACCGACTAATGTCAGCTGCCAAATTACATTTTAAAAAAGAAATTCCATCATGCTGTGTATAATTGTTGTTTTGATTCAATTGATAAAACTAGCCTACACCCCTATATTTTATTTTTAAAGGTTCCATTTGTTTATTTAGTTATATTAGATTTGTAAATATATCTAATGAATATTTAGTAGAATTATAGTTTAGAGTGATTTCAATTCTTAATTATTCTTAGCTAAATGCAAAAATTATTGTTATTTTTGCTTTTATCCTAAAAATTTTAATATTGTATTAAAAGAAATTTTTTGACAAAAAATATTAAAGAAGAATAAATTTATACGACTGGATAATTAGTTCTGATGCAACAGCTGCCTACAAAAAAGAGCTCACTAACCTATAGATAGTTCAGCAAAAGCTATTATTGTTATGCACAGCAGAATAAATTAGTATCAGCAAGGAAGTCTACTTAAAATAGACACAAACTTTGTAATTCAAAAGAAATGACATGGAAGACTATTCTTATATAAGCTAATGGAGTCAATTCATGTGCCTTTACAATAACTTTACAAATAAAACTGTTTTAAAAATGTAACTACACAATCCACTAAATAATGTATCCACATGTACCTGTCTTTTAACATTTTATGGTACTTTGTGACACTGTTTACATTTTGAGTAGAAATAACTTATTGATTGGATCTTGTCTGTTTTAATACAAAAGAAAAAAAAACAATTTCACACAATGATGTTTTTCAAGTTTTCACTTAACAATCCTGAGTTATTGCAAACAGAGACTGATAATTCAAAGGAAAGCCTGCACCGCACTGTGTTCTTTTAGGCATGAAGGTTCTTCAAACATTTTGGAGTAGCTATTGTTTAATTAATGAAAAGCAATCTAAAAAATAAAGTATAATGAACTAAATATATTAGATTTTTGAAAAAAAAACACACACACATTAAGATGAGGATAATTATATGAATGAAGCTTATCTACATAGAAAAACAATATTAAGTAAATTGCACTAGTTTATGAATTAATAAAACAACGAAAAAATTAATGCTCTAATATATTGGAACATTAATTTCTATGTTATAACATGTTACCTATAAAAATGTAAAGTAAATAAAAAAAAAAATTAAACATTTCAAGCAGCAACTACAAAGTGTGCAATGTATTCTAAATTTCAGTAGGCATGGCACAATTTATGCATATCACATGAGCTTGAATTGACTCCATTCCATTTGCAAAGACTCGGAATTAAACTATGGATTTTTTTCAATTATGAATCATGGAATAAAGTAAAACATATTAAAGAAAGCATTGTTTCTTGTACTATAAAATCTGGAAATTTTTCTGTGTGGGAAGGGAAGGCACTTATACATATATTCTAGTAGTAATGGAGAGAACTGTTCTAAGTTGAGCACACACATACAACATTTTGACTATTAAAATCCTATGGAAAGCGATAGCAATTGTTCATGATTGACAATTACTGTGATGTATCTTGATTCTTAAGTGAATGCTGAGCTAATGGCAGTCCTAGTAATCAAAATGGTTTGGCTGAACTATAAAAGCATATTAAGTGTAAAATTCAGATGGAACAGACCATGTCAAACAGATTTGGAATCATACAGCAATTCCAAAAACTACTTCTCAAATGTTAAAATCTAATAATTGAGATTAACAAATTTGTGCAGTATATTTAATGTGTTCAATATGAACTTAATATTCTAATGAGGAATGACTTGTGATTGGCAGGATTCAACTTACTAAACATAGCAAAACTAAATATTTCACAGAAGGGATTGTGCTTCCAATAAGAAATAAATGTGCATTTCCAAACATTCGGAAATGAATGGGTAACAAAAAAATAACACAGTATTTTATTTATACATACAACTAACTGACAAATGAGTGCATTGTTGGTGAAGTTGAAGATTATTTGGAATTCTGACAAGTCATGGATTTTACACCATTTTTCCAAACACATTCCAGCAACTTAATTTTTCCACTAACAATCAGAATCAAGAAAGTTGTAAGTTAAATAACTGCTTATGCTGGAAAACATATGATTTCATACTCAGAAATAAACAAGAAAAAAATTATGTTACGGATACATTTCACAGTCTAAAGTCATTTCTCTGTTATTAAATTTTCTGTAGTATTGCTTTTACTTCACAGCAGCTCAGACTAAAAAAAAAAAAAAAAACATTTAAAACAGGAAAAATCTGAATTGCGGCCAGACGGATTTTTTGAATAACTGGAAAATTATTGTTCCATATTTTTTAAAAAGTGACAATTTGTTAATTTAGGAATGAACATCTATGTATTTTTTTTAAAAAGGCAAAATTTTGTGATTTCCGTTTCTCAAAAAAGATGCAGGCAAATGCCACAAACAGTTAGATTGGTTTTTTTCATAGTTAAGCTACCACTCATGTAACTGGACCTCTTTTATTTTTGTATGTGGAATTAAGATTCTTCGGGACAAATTCAACAATCCCATCATTTCAAATTTAGTTTTGGAATGATGATAGATGAATTCATTCTAAGCCCAATTCATTTCTGAGTAAGAAATATCAATTAAGCAAATTTCCCTTAAGACAATTAATTAATTTTTGTTTCATCTTTTCTTTTCTGAATATTTTTACAAATTGCTATGAAATCCTGTGTGTGGAAGGGAGATTTTTATACAAATTAAAAACTGTAATTTTTTTTGCATAAAGATTTTCACAAGCAAACTCTGTATTTGATAATTACCTTTTATAATCAAACATTTATGAAAAGAGGATATCCCTGGATGCATCAAAGTTTCAAAATTTATCCAACAGGGTAGATCTAATATGCTAACTTACCAACACTTAAAAAAAATTATAAACCATTACAAATTTATTTTAAAAATATATGGTATAGGCTTTTATTATAAGTAATTTTGTCACATATTTTGCTGGTTTTTATAACTGAAATGTTTTTTGAGTCTTCGTACATATGAAGGAATAGGATGTACTCCATTTCTTGATAATCTTAAAAATAAACTCATTTTCAGCATTGTAATATATATCGTAAGAATAGCTTTCAAAATTAATATAGTAGGAATACTACATATTGTAAACCGTTTATCTAAAATTCTACAATTGGTATTTATGGTAGACTGGGAAATCTCTACATTGGTGAGAATTATTTCTGTAATTTGTAACTCCCCATTTTCTGGCATAAATTGGAATATTTTTTTCATCATTATGAATATATTAAGTTATAAATAATAAATACTGAGAATGACACCATAAATGATATTTATAAAAATTATGACAATTTGTTAAAGTGTGCAAATATAATTTATTGCAGAAAAATTTCCAAAAATTTTTGTGCATTAATTTAATTTTTAATGCACTTTTTAAATAAAATATATGCTTTCAAAGTCGCAATCGATATAAATAATATTGATATTTTAGAAAGATTATTATTTCTAATAATTTATGCAATATTCATAAAACAATGAAGCAATATAAAAACTGGTCTTAAAACTACCATTAATACTTGGTATGAAAGTCATTAACAACTCGGACATAAAATTTTGAGTATCATACATGGTGCAATTTCCAGCTCGATTAGTGTAACAAATTCTTGAGCATTTGGAAATAAATTGAGCACAGTGAGTAATAAAAAAAAACTCTCTCTTATTTTTTTTGTGCAGAAGTGCTGCAGTAAAAGTTATTTTCAATGTCACGAGATGGATCATACTACTTATAAATCCAGTGGAGTAGCGACCAGGGGGGTATAGATGCCCCGGGCGTCAGTTTAAAGGGGCGCCATGGAGTCAAAACTTACTGCATGTATGCCAATTTTAATGTGAAACATGAGGGGGAGTAAAAATAATACAATACTCCTGGTGCCATTTATGTTTGTTAAGCCACTGATGGCGATTGAGATTTTAAAAAATCATATTTTCTGGGTGCCACTTACTTTTGGAATGCCACTGGCCATGATGAGAAAACGTTAATGCATTTATTTACTTTTTAAAGTCAAATCCTATGAGGGGCGAAAAAATGTTATGACCCCGGGCGCCACTTACCTTACTCTTGCTACGTCACTGTATAAATATTCATAGAACAAAAATCAAAAGATGCAAAATGATGCTATAATTAAAATATTTATGCATAAAAATAAGCTCCTTTATCAGCTAAGACAGAAAGCTTAGAAAATTTTCAACTAATACTGTTACTCGGGTAGTATTTCTAAAAAAAAAAAAAAAAAAAAATACTAGTAAGCAAGTCACAAAAACATTTTACATACAAAACACTCCCAAAATAGACGATGCCTTTATATTCTACAATTATTAGAAATAACTGCATTCAGTGTTAATTATGAGGTTTAATTCATAAATGCTAAATTTTTAGTCCAAAAATACTTGACTGAATAGAAAAAATTAAACTTCTAGTTTCTTAACAGCTATTTCTTTTAGAGAATCAATGAAATAATAGTTTGTACCTATGATTTTTTTAACTATCATAAATACATAATTTTAGACTGATTTTATTCCATTCATCAGTTAAAATTATATTTTGTTTAAATCAAAAAATTTCCTAATATTTTTTTTTCCTCCCATCATGACAGCAAGTGCAATTACAATTGAGAAGCTTATCTGGTTTAATCACAACCAAGGGAAATGTTCACAATAATGGCAAGGATGTTTAATATATGTTAAGTATATAGTTTAAATACACTTTTTTACTTAAGAAACAATTCATTTGAAAATAAATTTAACTGGACTGAAATAACTTGGACTTTAAATAAAAATATAAACTACTAATATAAATTTGTAGACAATAGTATATTTATGAATGCAGTATTGCAGATGATTCCATCTCTTCCTTAAATTTAAAGGTAAATAACTTTCCAATACAATTCAAATGCAGCATTTTAGTCCTCAAATTATTTTATCATGTTTGTACAAGTCAGATATTGTATCTGATCATTAAAATGTGTCTTATGAAAATAATTGAATATGTCAAATAAGTACATTCACACAGCAAATTCAGATTAGGAAAATTAGCAACATTATTTTTGCAATTCAACATTAGCAAAATTATTTCTGCTTTCTAGCTATTCATGTAGTGGCAAAAAAAAGCAAAAAGCATTGTATTGAAAGCAAGAGTGAACAGGAATGTGCAGTCCCCACCTAAGCCTTTCTAAAATTCTTATGCCCCCTGTGCAACATACACAAAATTTTTAATATTGAAAAATTGAATTTTTCACTGAAGAAACTTAAATGATAGGTTTTAGAAAGAAATCACTAGGAAATCTCTCAGTCACCATTCCATTCTGATGCAGCTCAATTAGCAACTGAGAGTCGCCGCACGGTTATGTAGGCTTGTACCAGGCATCAGAATAAATTTTCATAATTTCACTTCTTTTAAAAAGGTTGTGGGGATTAAATTTTTTTTATAAATATATTTTTGAAAATTATTCAGCTAGTAGATCCTAAAGAAAAAATGTTCTGTTTCGATCTGATAATTCATATATGCTATTTAAATCACAGTAGACGGCTGCTTTTAAAATCTGGACGAGTCCATTTTCAAATTGCCCCTACGTTGGAAACACTGGTGTAGTCTATAATAATCAACTAAAAATGGAAATTTTTACAATAATACTGGAAGCATTCAGAGGTTATATCACTCCATATAAACTCTTATGATTATATTATTGGCACATGAACACATTCTTGTGCAAGTTCAATCACAACAGAGCACTTGATTTGCATTTTGAAATGTTGACATTCATACAAAAGAAACACAGACAATTTTTAAATCAAGAGAACTGATAAAAGATATTAAAATATAAAATTAATTGTAATATATCTACAATGATAAAATAATCACACTGACATAAAATAAAGTAAATTACTTAAAATCACAACCGTAGATTACAAAACAATTTAAAATATAAATATGAAAACAAGATATATACTCTTAAAAGATAACTTCAATAAAAATGATGTACATAATTATTTAAATAATCAGTCATATTCATGCCCTCCTTTCTTGTAAAATCAACAAAGTTTCTTGGCAGCCTTTTTCAGCTAAAGTACGATACTCTTCTATTTCATTCAAAATCTGTAAAAATATAAGGAACATGATATATACTACAGCATTTAAAATTTTATCACTATTCTATATTTTTTCATCACTTTCTTAAAGTAAACGATAAATGGCTAAATATGATTAGTTTTTAAATAAAAGGATCCATATATAAAAAGTATGTAATCAATTTTAACCCCAAGATATACACTTTTTAAAAAAAATGTACAGTTTAATTCAAATAATTTGAATTTGTGCCTTAAGGAGCTATCACTTCTCTACACAATATTAATTATAAATGATTTAAAGCAGGTAGGAAAGTCAATAAAAAAAATTTAAAAAATATACAAGATTCTGTATAATTTGCATTTTAGAAAATACAGAATTTAATGTTTCATTGATGGACATATGATTCTCATGAAGATTCCTCAAATTATTTTATCATGTTTATATAAATAAGACATTTTGTAAATGGTAAAAAAGATAGACAAATGCAACTTATGAAAATGATAGAATATCTCAAATAAGAAAAACAGAATTGTGTTTCAGCAAAAAATGTATTTCCCAACACTTTTAAATATTGGTTCACAAAAATATGAAGGATAATCTTAACTACTATCATGAATTTCCAAGAACATGGTAAATTAAACTTTTTGCATTCACAACCCATTTTCAAGGGGAAGAATTACCACAAACCTAAAAGCCGAAATCATTAAGAAAATTTTAACTAAACCTTTTCTGAAAATTCTATAAAAGAAACTCAAAGAAAAAGGCCCCCCCCTGCAATTCCCAATATTTTTCTACATGACTCCACTCGGGGCAATGATCCACAGTTAAAGAAACCTTGCCCTAAAACAAGAATTTTTTTTTATTTGTCAATACAAAAAAGAAAAAAATCTTATTGCTTAATAATTCATAATCATGCAGAATTTGCCAACATGTCAGTTAAGTAGTACTAAATTGGAACTGAAAGAACCAATCAAATATTCGAGCCTATATCAATAACTTCTTAAAAGAAACATTATAAGTATGACTGAAATTGAAATATTACTGGAAGTTTGGTATGTTCAGATATTCTACACCCATATCGTTTTAATTCATAAGTCTTAGAACGCCAACACAGAATTTCATACAAAAGTGAAATAGAAGAATTCACTTTGAATTAGAAAATAAAAACTTACTCCATTTTTATACTTTTCATCTTTAATGCCTTCTGCATTAATGATAACATTATAATAGGCTCCTAAAACTCCAGTCTCTAAGCACTTCACTCCAACCTAGAAAAAAACCCAGAAAATTTTATAAACATAAAAATAAACTACAAAGTATGTTTAATATAAGTAAATAGGATTCATATAAAGTTTTTTGATTATAATTTTATGAATAAACAATCATTACAAAGGGTGAATCAATCATTACAGAAATTGTGAAAAAAATTTCCTTGACTTTTCCCTGACTAAACTTACAACATTTCCCTGATTTACGGCTACTAATTATATTAGTTTCCTGGCTTTCTCCCTACTCAGAATCACTGTATGTGTACAATATACATTATTAAAAACATTTTTACCAGTTATTTAATAAGAAAGAAATTAATTTTTTTTTTATGAAATTTAGTTTTAAAAAATGGAATAAACATCCTAAAAAAATCTATTAAAACAGTATATTGCATTTCTTATATGTAAAAAATACTGGAAATTTTATTAACAAAATACTTTGCTTCTAAAACTGCATAAGAATTATAAGAAGAATTAAAACTACTCTTTGCAACACAAGTTAGATTATGTTAAGAGTAAAGGTTATTATGATCTTTGCTCAAAACTTTAAAACTGTTCAATAACTAATTAGTGCTCTTTGCATGGGTACCAGAATAACATATTGCAGCATAAATATAAAAATAATATAATTACACGTACCTAATAATATGTATTTTAGCAAAGATTTAAACAAGAGAAACTGCCAAAATATTACTTCAAATCTTCATTCTTTAACAAATCATAAGAAATTAATTGCTCTAATAAAAAACTTATGCTTTTATAAATGAATATAAGTTTTTTAAAAAAAATTCCATTCATTATTACAAATAATGCTAGACATAAGATACTAATTTATAGATAATAACTCAAGTAACAAATAACTATTAATTTTCCCTAATTTTTAGGAATTTCCTTGACTTTTCCAGATCGATAAAATTGTCTGACTTTTCCCTGATTTCCCGGTTCTGTAGCCACCCTGTTACAAGATGGGATAAAAAGTTAAAGTTTTATAATTTAATAAAAAAGTTAATCATATAATAAGGACAAATCAAATATACAAACTTTTATCAATGAAAAGGGTAAAAGCTATTTTGACAATATGAAAATCTGGGAAATAAATTAATGATTTTACTTCTTACTAAATTCACTAATCTAAAACATATACACAAGACTGTACTGATCATATTAAATAAAAATAGAAATAATAGTTTGTCATTAATCTATGAAATCGGAAACTTCAAGCAAGTGCCAGTATTAAATCAGTATTCTAAACCAGTTTTCGTAAACTGCAAGTCAGATCACACAGAAAAAAATTGAGTCACAATTCTTCAGCAGTTTTAAGCAAAATCAGATAAGAAAATTATTTGCACTTCAAAAATTTCATAAACATTTTCCAAATAAATAGGGTTTTTTTTTTTTAAACTTTTATATATTTAATGCTTAATTTTCTTATTTATATTCCAACTTTGTGGTTGCAGCAAAATCTTTCTGACAGAAATGGGGTCATGACAGGAAAAAAGTTTAAGAAGCTCTGTTCTAAGCAAATCTACAGATTCATTACAAGAATAACAGGTAGTATCAGAAATGAAACAAATCTATAA
Organism: Araneus ventricosus; assembly: GCA_013235015.1. Lineage (NCBI taxonomy): Eukaryota > Metazoa > Arthropoda > Arachnida > Araneae > Araneidae > Araneus > Araneus ventricosus. Next base: position 2,597,301 of record BGPR01000026.1, on the reverse strand, counting down.
ACATTTTAAATAAACAAAATCCACACAAGGGGTTTCTAGAAAGCATTATTAACAACACAAAAATTAGTTATAAAAGTAAACTAGCTTTAAACAAGTACTTGATTCATGGTGAATTGTTAATTTGCTTGAATTGACCACAAATGTCAATGAGTGAGTGATACTTACAAAAAAATAATTTTACAAGCTGTTTGCAAGAAACGAGGGAGAAAATACTTAGAAGTAGGAAAAAAATTAGAATTAAGGAAGCTTAAGTTCATGTTTTAATCCCATAAGTGCAATAAGTATATCTAAATATAAGACTAAGAAATGGCAGAGGAAAGTTTTTTGAATTTTATGTAACTTGTGATATTCAGACATGTAACTTCAGTGACATAGAAGCTACAAAAGTTTGCTTTTTTTCCAAATGCTTTAGTGAGGTTCAACTCAATATCCATTTATATGAAACTATTTGTAAATTTCTGGGGAGAAAAACATTTGATTTAAATCAAAACTTTTAATTAAAGTTCCCTATATTAATCCACTTGCTTACATTTCTCTCATGAGTTCATTGGTTTACCATTTCTGAAAGGCTGGCGAATTGCTGTTTTTATAAGCCAATGGGTTAACTGGAATTTTTTGATAACAATTTCAGAAATTTTCATAGATAATGACTTCCTAAAACTTGGAAGAATCATAATGCATTTGGAATCAATTTGACAGTATCAAGCTAGTTTATTTAATCAACAAGTCCTTATTAATTTCCCTATTAAGCTTCTCTAGTTCTGAAATAAAATAATATAACAGTATTATAAAGCAAAACTACATTTTTGAAACAACTATCTTTAGGAGAAAAAAAAAATCCTTGCAGAAAATTAAAATTAAAAAAAAAGCACAAATACTATAATATGCGCCTGAACAAAATACATTAATAAAAATTTTTAATACCTCAGTTCCTATCATTACTTTTAATGAAAAAACATTTTTATTACTAATTTTTCAAAAATTTGTAATATATATATGCCAAAATATAATTAAAGCATATTAGTATTACTTCCTAATATGTTTATGATGAAATACAGAAAAATAACAGTAAATAAAAGAATTATATCTATGAAAATTAACAAATACCTGTAGATCAGACTTTGTCCCAAAATTAGCTATTGTTGCCAATTCTTTTAAAGAATCCCACTGTTTGCTTACAGCTTTGGCAAGAGACATTGGCACAGATATGGCTTTTTTCAGACCAGCTTCCATCGCAGTTTCCCTCCTATCAAGTATGAAAAGAAGATATAAATCAAGTGCAAGTTGAAAATGAACCGACTTCCATAAAAGATCTTAAATGATACCTTTCAAATAATATTATTTGCAAACTTGACTTACATTACAATGTCCTCTGGTGTTTCTTTTGGTAATTTCAAAGCAGCCTAAAAAGATTTAAACTAGTTGAAAAACAAATAAATCATAATGAACTAAAGATTTAATTAAATTTTCAAATAAAAAATTTAACAAATGTTTGTGTTTCGTACCAACTATTATATATATATTTTAAAAAGGATTTATAATTGAATGACCGTAAAATCGATCTCCACAAATATTCAACATAGCATGTGGTTTTTGCACACAGAACAAAAAGTTTCTTTGGGACAGGTTCCATTTACTACAACTTAGAAGAAACAAAGTTATCTAAAAAAAATATTGATTTCAATTAAGTTTAATTCAATTTTTTTACACTTAAAATTACCTTTTAAGCAAAAAGACATAAAAACAGAATTCCTGTATAAGTTTAAATCAAAGATTTTCTAATTAGCTTCTGTTTTTCATTTCATTCTGACAATGATATGAAACTCATTTGTATGATGTTGAATGCTTGATATCAAAGATTATGATGAAAATTGTACAGATATCATAAAGTAGGCAAAATTGAATAACTGGAGAAAACTCCTTGACAGTAAATCTATCATACAGAGCACCGGGATTTCTTACCATGTAATCATTAAATGCATTTGTGTCAGCATCAATAACAGAAAGCAATTCTTTCATAGCCTCATGCATAACGGGGATGATTCTTCGCATCTGTGAATCATACCTTTCCCATTGACGCTTACCATATGTCATTTGGCCCACCATACAGGATAAAGCAGAGCCCTAAAAAATTAATAATTTTGTTGGTAAGTTGCAGTTATGGCCTTATCACACCAACAAATTTAAAAAGCAACCAAGTAAATACTCCATCCCATCTTTCAGTGCAAATGTTCATTAGTGTGACAGCGAAATTTCATGTAAAGTCAGGCCTGACTAGTTGCCTTTAGAAGAGCAAAGAGCTTTGAGAGGTTTTCATCGACCAATACAATTAAGCGTTAGAAGTCAAAGCAGCTTCTGATAGAAGGAGAATGACTAGGAAGTTGAGAAGCAAATTAATCTTGTTCTTCAAAACAGTGCTCTCTATCTGCTGGTATGATAAGATCTATACAGAGTTTAGTGATTTAACTTGCACTCAGCAGATTTAAGTGGAAAGTGGGTTCACGTTAGTACTACATATTAGAGTAAGGTCAGGTCATCAAAATGTTTTGATGGTTTGGAGACAAGTTAATCTTATTTAAGTAAAATTACACAAAATGATCTTAACTTCACAGAAATCTAAAAAACATTAAATTTTTTTTATGTTTAAAAACTTAAATCAAATATTAAAGTCATCTTCAATCATTTTCACAAAGAAATTGGAAGTGTTAATATTTTGAGGTTTTGAAATAGTGTAATTGGGTTTTAAAATATTTCAGATCAAGGCCCGTTTTATCAATTTCACAAAGAGGTGGGATGTATTTGGTTTTGGTTATTAGGGATAGTGTAATTAAATTTTAAAATATATGGGGTTAAAGTCTGGGGGGAAGAAATGATGAATTTTGGGGGGATTGCAAGATTTTAAAAATCAAGTATACAGCATTCTGTATTCATAATTATATGCCTCAAAACATAATTAATGAGTATGATAAAAAAAAATATAACTATCGAAATAAGGGGGAAAACATTAAATAAAAAGAAATTATATTTTTTAAGTTATAAGTCTCAGCATCATAATATGTTTAAAAATCTCATTATCAGAAAAACTGGAATTTTTTGAGTGGATTTCTGACATAATTAAATAACAAAATGCAATTTTGTTGAAGATTTAAAAGCAGTTTTCATTATGGTACTTATTAAACACATGTGAAATGACAGTTTAAATGTTACAATTTAAATTAAACTCTCTACGTTTTATATCACATAATTTTTCATATTTATGAGCATGTAATAAGATGATAAAGCAAATTATTCTGACTTATCAATTAATTAGTTAAGCAAGTAATTGATTTAATAATTAATTTAAAAACAAAAAAAACTTTCCAGTTAGCTGCTGTATAGTTTCTGAAAAACTGTCTTTTTACAAGTCAATTTAAATTAAAACAAAGAAAAAGAATGAAAAAAAAAATAGACTTTGATACAAAACTTGAATTCATATTTATGAGAAACATTAAAAAAAATGATAACAAAAATAAGTTTATTGTTTAATTATTCAAAATGTTATGGGAATTATTTCATATATTTAACTTATTCAATAAGGTTAAATGAAATTTTCAAATTGAATTCCTAATAGACATATCTTGGTAACGTCAAATTGTAGATTGAAATAAGTTACCATAGCAGCCACAGCAGCAGCTACGGAGCCTCCACCAGGAGCAGGGGTTCTAGCTGCCACAGTTTTCACAAAATCTTGAATACTCTTGTTAACCAATGATCCAGTGTCATCGTCAGGAAGCATGTATTCAATAATTCTTTCTTTAGGATTGAAAGGTCCCAATGAATTCAAACCCAATCTGTTTATTGCCTGAACAGTTTAAAATAAATTTATGAGTTAATTAATTATACATTTGAATAAATATTAAGAGAGATGTAAATTGGATAAAACTATACTGTAACATACCAAATGTATCTTCTGGTCTTCCTCTAACACAAAGAGGTTTTCCTTGCTGATATAGAAATCAGCAACTTGCAAGATTGCTCCAAGTGGAACAACACCAACAATTTGAGACCCAGTCACAGCCAGTTTAAGATCTCTAGCACCTTTGCAAACCTAAAAGGGGGGGAAAAAATATTACACTAAAAAGAAAACGAAAAATTATCTACAAAATTAAACCTTGTTTTTAGCTAGCAATAGTTGTTTTTAATTGTTAGTATAATAAGCAAAATAAAGAAAAGAAAGAAGAACAAAATGTTGAATACTTCAAGACGAGAAAAAAAGAACAAATAAACTAAATTTTCAAAATGAAGTGCAAGACTGTGGGTTCAGATTATAAGTGGTCATAAAAAACAACGATTATGAACGCTCCTGCTAAATTTTTCAGTATCAGAAAAAGAAATCAATGCAGAAATCTATCCTGATTTCAAAATTTCGTTTAAACACAATTTACAAAGACGCATATTCAATGAATATTTTTGCAACTTATCACTAATAAAGATTCATTTTTCTGTATTATTTTCCTAATTATATGTACACTTGGGGTTTCCAAATAATGTGCCCATCATAGATGATAGTAGAAATGAAATCAAGAGAGGAAAAAGTTAAAGAAGCCTGTTAAAAAGAATATTACATAACAAAGCAAAGTCTTTTTTCCTCACTCCAGTATTATATAAAGCAGTGATTAAAATTTTAAGCACAAATATTTAGGCTGTTTAATTGTCACAAACCTAAGGTTATCTTTTAATGTCTCCATCCTTACCTCCTCATAAGAAGTGTGTATAGGAGTCACATCATGATCTGTAAGATTAATAGAAACTTGTGCAATATTAGCTTCATCCAACCACCATCCAATGGCTTGGCATTTTTTGAGCTTTCCGGGCTGCAAGGGAAACAAAGAAAAAAATAAAAATGTTTTTTAATTTTAAATTTTATTTAAGCAATTTCATCTGAAGAAAAAAAAAGATTACAAGAAATGATAAACAAAATACACTATAACTACTAGAATAAAAAATAACTCATCATCAGAATTTAGGCACAATTTTTTTCTAATTTAAGCAACCTATTGATCTGAGTCTCTTATGTATCACATTGATCATTACTCAATTCAATTTATATCTGTAAATATCTGTAACATTTTATAACTTGAAAATAACTGTAATGAAACAACATAACAACTATTTAAACATTATAATTTGATTTCATTTTTATCAGTTGTCTGATCATTAAACAGTTATCATATTAATAATACACTTGGATAGACAGATGGAAAGAATCTCTGCTCTGATAAAGTAAACTACAAAAATCAAGGTAAACAAAATTTTAAGTATTTAAAAAAATGCTGAATATTAAAATATAATTATATGAATGATAATGTTTGATTGACATAAAATTACAATTTTTATACAAAGCTGTCACAAAATCATACCTCATCTTTGCTTCGTCCTTGTTCTCGAATATCCAGCGCTATTCGATGTGCTTGTTCTTTTGTACCAAGTACATTTACATTATAAGCTATTAGGAATTTCCTAGCACCAGCCATTGTTGCACCCCAGTTAGGAACAAATTCAGCAGGTCCAAAGTCTGGCAACCATTCTGGTTTCGTAATCTAAAATGTGTAACGCAATGTATCATATTTTTAAATGCACAAAAACGTTCAATATAAAAGTGAGCAAACAAGAGTCAGTAAAAGCAACTTAAAACCATTCATGAATAACATCAGACATACATAGATAAATTTATCTCATAATAATTCTACAAAAAATGGCATACTGTTACTTTTCTAATGTAACTAAGAATTCTTTGAAACCGTATTTGCTAGACAACTAAGAATTCTTTGAAACCATACTTGCTAGAGAAGATAATGAATTGAATTATAACAGTTTATTAACCTTCCTGCAGAGAATGATCTTATTCAGGAAATGAGAAAAGCTCTTTTATTGATTAGAGGTTGGTGTATGACAGAGGTAAAGTATGAGTATTCTGAAGTAATTATTATAACTATTTTAAATATTATAACTTTTTGATTTATTGATACATTTTTATAGCACTGCTGGACAGTACCTTTCTATGAGTTCAACAGTAGTCAGAAAGTGCCCAACATATCAAATACAGTAACTTCACACAGTGAAATGTGCAATTTTTCACCAACTTTGCAATCTACAGTTGCAATAATTGAGGAATGTATATTCATTTTGACTGCTGTTGTGCTAACAGGAATGTGATATTTCACACTTCCATTCATATTTGGCAAAAAACTCCATCGAAGTGACCCAAAATACAAACTTATATTCTCAGAAAAGGACTTCTTTTTGTTTTAATATACAGAATAAATATTTCTCAAACTAGATGAATTCAAGAGGATACTATATGACTGAAAAATATTTACACATTTTAAAACATTTCAAAAAAGGAACAAAAATTCATGCATGGAAATGCTAAGAAGATAAAAAGAAATCATACAGAGATAGTAGCGAATCCAGGGGGATGTAGTTTGAGAAATATTTATTCTGTATACTATGGGAGTTCAGCCCTGCCAGAATTCTTGATTTTATAAAAATTCACTACAACTGTTTGTTCTTAATTTCCCCTTAAAAATAATAATAATATGACAATATTGCTTTCTGGCTTGACAGGCTCGAAAATTTTCCTACTTTTCTAGTTATTCTACTTGTAGCATTGACATGGTCTAAAACATTTTTTGGTTAGTTATTTCATTGTATTTTTTATTAAATTATCGAAAGCATTGTAGTGTTCTTTATGATTCTTATTGACAGGTGAGTCAAGTTTGTAAAGCTAAAGTGTTTTAGTTTACATAAATCCATGAGGTTTGACATTCATCACGATGATGCAAAATTTTTATGACCACAGCCAGACTGAATTTGCTGTTCAATTAAATAAAAAAATAATGTGTTGGTAATAAAACTGAGAAAAAGCACCCGAAGTTGGGAACACCAAAAGCTGCTACTAAGCAGCATCCAAATGGACCAGGTTTTCTAAATATGTGTACCACATGTTCACGTAGGATTAAGCAGAAGAAATATTAAGGGCACAAAATTTCTCACTGGGTCCATTTCTTCCAGGCTTTTAAGCATCTGAAATTAAAAGTAGCTAAAAAAGTATCCTTAAATTAAAAAAAGTCTTGACTAAGAAGCTCCATTAAAATTTTTAATAACTTTTTTTATTGAATTTCTGATTAGTTACCATCAATTAAGGTTTCGTTTTCTTATTTATTTTCCATTTTGATGTGATGGCAAAAGTCTTCCGATGGAAATAAGGTAATTAAACTTTTTCATTTGCAAGCGGAAAAAATTTAAGAAACCTTAGAATAATCTATCAATAAGGTGCAGTGGCATAGAAAGGGTAATAAGGAAGGCATACAGATGTCTCGGGCATCAATCTTGGGGGTGGGAGAGTCACAAAATCAATATTTTGTGTTTATTTTACATTTTAAAAGCCAAAAGTTGAAAAATGAGACTGGACGGGGGACGAAAAATAAATATTAAGCCCTGGGTGCTATTTAACCTCTTTATACTACTGATGAGGTGATATATATTGCAGAAATATTTAGAATAAAAAAAAAGAATGGTTAATAAAAAAAATGGAACAAAGGAATACTTATAAACCTTGTAAAAACAACAATACTCACTGAAATACCTTTTCAAGAATTCCTTCATACTCCCCCGCTCGTATCTGAGGAACTGTTTTTCTGTATTCTTGTTCTGAAGCAAAACCATACAGATAGACTGAAACAAATAAATCAAATTTAGGAAAAATATATGCTCCATCACTTTAAACTTTAATAATATATGTATATATTCCATAAATATACAAAAAAATAGAAATTTTACAATTATACAAAAAAAGAGAGAGAGAAATTTTACACACCTGGAACTTTCAATTCTGCAGATAGTTTTTCTGCAAACTTTCTGGCACAAAAAATGCATTCTTCCATTTCTACATTTTGAACTGGAATGAATGGGCAAACATCTAAAGCCCCTAACCGAGGATGCTCTCCTAAAATTTGAAGAAATATTTATTAAATATTTAGTGAAGGTAGCCTTTGTGAACTTTAGAGATACATGTTATTTTTAGATTAAAGAAAAGAACATACATTTCAATGATTCAAAACCACAGAATGCATTGTATGAGGAGCATGGTTTAACTAAATATTTCTTTATATACAAAATTATACGATGCCTTCAAAATTGTTTTTGATACATAACTTCTATATGAAAAATTATGATGCTACAAAAAGACTTATGTGCTAGTATGAAACACTATAAAAAAAACATAATGAAGACAGACTCTTCCATAATAATCATATAATTTGAACTTTTTTTTCTATCTAACTGAAATTTTTAAAAAACTGCACCAATTTGGTATTGAAAATGTGCAGTATCATTAACAGAAATATACAGTGAAAGAATTAATAGTAATTATCATATTTCTTTTAACTTTGAAATCCTCCACAGATATATTATTTATATGCACTTTCTGAATCAAATTCTCATAAAATAAAGCTTTTTTTTCGGATGGAGGGAGAGGCCGAGATAGTTATTACCCAATCAAACAATTAATTTGAAGATTCATGATATAATCATTATATGCAAAGAAATTAGATTAAGATATTTTATTTATGTATTTAAAATGTATACAATACATATTTTATCTATATATTTAAAATGATAAGCAAATTTTTACGACTCCACATCTTAAAAAAACTTACAGGTTAGCACTATAGTCCAAACAAGGTTTTATAAGGAACGATCAAAACCATCTCTTTTACAGTTAACCACTTTTCTATAATACCTCTGAGATTTGTAAGCAAAGAGGCAAATATAATAATTCACACTTCTTTAATTTGCATTGTTTTCAACCTCAAAGTAGTTCATTGTGTGAAACTCATGAAATTATTCATTTTAAGTACCACTTTCATGAGTTTAAAATAAAAAATACATATGAAATGTTGACTTTTTTTCCAAATAAATTATGAGTTTCAGAAAGGTTGAGTACCTGTTTGCCGCTTCTTTAGAAACATATTCATATTATTTTTTCACCACTTTATGGCAAGATTGTTTTCCATTCAAACAACCTGTTTTTTTATTTCACTATGTATTTACCTGGTAGAAGTTTAAAATTTAATTAGTAACATTTTTTTTTTTTTTGTTTTCTATAAAAAAGAATTATATAAATTGCCTATTTGATACCAAAATTTATAATAGACACAGAGAATGATACAGCTTTTAAACCTAAGCTAACTGGAAGCTTCAATGTATGTCCACTACAGAGGCGACCATTTTATCAGTCTAAATGAGCTTTATATCAGAGATTTATATTTAAGGTAAATAGTATCAAAATTCTTTGTACTTTTTTCTATAATCCTAAAATAAATATATGAAGTGATATCTAACATTTCTAATATTTTCTGTTCTTGATATTATTTAAATGCTTACAGGTAAAACATCTCAATATTTACCTTTGTGCTTGGCCATATCAATAAGTTTATATGCAACTCGAGCAGCATTTAATGCACCCTCAATTACTGCATCAGGATTTCCAACAAAAGTATAAACTGTTCGGTTGGTGGAGGGTCCAGGATCAACGTCAAGTAAAGAAACTCCATTTGTGGAGCGAATGGCAGCTGATATGGCATCTATGACCTTAGAGAGAAATAGGCCAATTGTATTTTTAAAATGTAGAATTAATCAGGTATTTTATCAATGAAAATAGTAGATTGCATAGTTTTTATTCTAATTTCATTATTTTTCTAAATGATTAAAAGAAATAAGTAGAATAAAGAAATGAAAACAGTAAATAGTCCATTTATTCAGTAAATTTCCCATCATAATATAATTTTAGATTCTATGAAGGTTGTATAATTATAAAGCAAGATTAAATAAAGAAAGTATGTAAATATTCTGATAAAACTACGGACTATACAAACTAGCTTAACTTTTCCTTCATGTTTCACTTATAGCATTCATTTAATCACATATCATTATAGATTGATACAAAATAACTTATATTTCTCAAGTACAACAAATTTCTCAAAATAGTGTGTTAAGTATCTTTTAAAAGATGAAATCAAAATGCTCATTGACAGGCAGTTTCACTTAAAATAACCAGTCTAGAAATAAATACTCAAAAAATTATGATTATTTTACCATATGCAGGATTAATTTTAAAGAAATTGTATAATTTCATAAATTATCAAAAACTATTCTTTTTTGATTATGCAAGCATGAATAATTTCTAAACAAGAAATTACTGTTATGATTCATTACTGATTTCTTTCAGTTTCCAATTTTAATTAAAACACAAAATTATCAATACTAATACACTTTCTGACAAATTTATACAAACACATTACACATAAAAGCAATAAATTAAAAATTTATTGCGAAGTACATAATTTTTAACGCTAGTTTCTCATAAAACATTTGCTTCAGAGAAGTATTTTGGTATATCAGTTAATTAAAAGTTTGCATGAAAATGTACATTAATGACACAAAATCTTACTTCTTGATTTTGCCCCTCAGAGAAATTTGGCACACATTCAACAATTTTGGACTTCATGGTGTTTAATTAATTTGTGAAGAATACTGAACATGAATCATAGAAGTAGAATTTTAAAGACTTGCCGCTATTCCGTTGACAAGGTGCACAATTTATACCAAATGCTGAAAGTTATATGACAAGGTCAAGAAAACGATTGCGCTGATATGATTTCGGAAGATAGTAACTGAGTAAACAATAGTATAGAATGACACATGTTTGCGCTTTAAATGGTATTTGATATCGTTCGATTCGGTAAGAAGTATGTCTTGTGAATTGATTGTTAAGATATGATAGTGCGGAATTTTCTAACGGATTCTTGTGATTTTTTAAAAACTTTTGGAATAAAATTTACTATAAACTTATTCATATATTTTGTATTTTAAAAGGCAATTATAAGTTAGTTCATCTTTCATTTCTACACAAAATTTACAGCCATAATTCCACTGTCTAGATTCACTCAAAATCGCCAAAAAAAACCGCGTTGGCGAGATTTAATTTCCTATTTTCAATTGTCACATGAATCTTTCCACCAATCAAAACAACTCGAAATCTTGCTTTATCGGTTGTACTTCAACGGGGCGCATAGATGTTGAAATGTTAGTTTTTGTTTGCTGTCTGGAATAAGAAGTAGATTAGACACAAAAATGCTAGAAGGATAAAATCTTTGGTTTAATTATAGAATCGCATTTTTTGTCATGTGGCCTACTGTAAATTTATTACAAAAAAACCTTAAAATTATGGCAATTTAATTTAATTTTCAGTCACTTTTATCACTGGTACTCTCTCAAAAAGTGAATTTAATTGAAAAAATTCAAATATTTAAAAATTATAAGAGACTAGCGATTTTTAATTTTTTTTTTTTTTTTTTCAGTTTGCGCTGCAAAAGAGTGTCTATTGAATGCCGATGCAGAAATATCTCTCAACCAGAAAATAAAGAAAGAAAAAAATCACTTGTAATGTTCGAAAAATAAATAAGTATCAATAGGCATAAACTTTCTTCAAAAGGAAATTGGCATGCAAGGAATATTTTAAAATTTTAGTAAAAAGTAACTGAATCACGAAGTAATATTTCAATAATAAAATATATTTCTTAGGAACTTTCTTATATGACATATTAAATTACCTTCTTAATATTTTTTTTCTTTTCTTTAGCCGTTTCACAAGTGACTGCTCACGTTCCATGATTAAAACTGGACATTTACGAGGGGAGCGAGCGCTCCAATTCATTTCGATCGATTTTCTGGTTGAGAGAAATTCCAATCCATTTTGCTAAAGACGGTTCCAATTTTCAGTTCCTCCATTTCGGTGGGTCACTCACGAAGGCTCTAAAACGCACTACACATCGCTATGACCGCTGAAAACTCCTCCTACCTTCTTCAAAACGGTACCCCCTCCCCCCATCTCGGGTTTTGACACTATGGGGTCCGAGGAGCAAAATTATTTTGAGGCCCCCTCAAAAAAAAAAAAAAAAAAACCTCCATTGATGACACAAATGTGTAACGTAAAATAACTTAAGATACTTTTAATTCTAGGTCTATGCATATCTTCGTTATTCAATTTGAAGCTAATTCTTGTATTGTTGTTTATCTGATTTCTAACATTTGTTTCCCTCATTTTTACAAAGCATGCACTTTACTCTTGGCAGCAAGGGTGGTGCCAGTGGAGGGACGGGGGGGGGCCGGCCCCCGGGCGGGGGTGGGGGGCCCCCCCCCCCCTTTCGGTCGGGGAAAATCGTTTGTACGGGAAATTCAACTAGTTGATAAATAAAGATCTGGCGAAAATTTGAGACCAATTTCATTATACTCGTCCACCCGTACAGCAGGTCGAGCCCCCTGTCGGGCAGACCGTGCTTCTCCGTCAGGCGAACTCTAACGCCACTCCTGCTTGGCAATGAATATGTCGTAGGCGAATTGAGATAATCAGGCTTATTGCAAAGAGCCTGGTCATTTTGCAATCCGCATGGCAAATTGGAGCCAGGCTTATTGCAAACAGCCTTCAAAATGACCAGGCTCTTTGCAATAAGCCTGATTATCTCAATTCGCCTACGACATATATATGCTATGTCATTTTTCATAATTTCAGGTATTGATACGGGAAGTGCTAAATAAATAAAACACGAGAAAGTGGGTTGGTAATGGTTTATTTTACTCTGATAAAAAAGCAATAAAACTCAAGCAATCTAATAAAATGAACACGTAGAGTAATAAAAAAGATGCAAGGCAATCCTTTTTAGCTCAGTCATATTTTAAAGTTCATTTTGCTTTCTTAATTATATCATTTTCTTCTTTCACATAATTATAAAATTGGGCGCAAATAATTTTTAAATTATAATGACGAATCAAAATTGCTTCAGTTGTCTCCGCTGACAACCAGTTTCTTTCGTCCGACCACTGAGTTGACATTAGGGAAAATATTCTCTCCACATTTGCATCGCGTGCTGGAATGGCAAATACCTATTCGCATAGCTTTATCAGACACGGCTTCTGAGCAATATACTTTGTATCTGCAAAAAGCTTCAGTCATTTCTCTTGCATACGCAATTTCATAATTGCTTCGCAGTTTTAGTTGGTATTATTTTTCTCTAAATAATCTTTTAGATATACAAACTGGTTGAATAAAATCTCAGTGTTGTAAATATCGATGTTTCTTACCTATAAATATGCGATAGTACGTTCTATTTCTTCCCGGCAGAGTTTAGGGAGAAACAGGACAAATAGTAATATGTGACTGAGTGGTGAAATACGGTGACAGTGCCGTTTATACGGAACGTATGGCAACCCTAATTGTATGTATGTATAAAATAGATAGAGAAATTAAAATACCTTTGCATCCCTTTATCTTTTTTCATTTTACTCCAAACAGAGATGTTTTTCGTTTGATAATATAAAATATTTAAGCAGCAGTGATTTGCTTCGGTTTTTGCGTCTATCTAGATGGGTTGGACATAACAGCGTCCAAACATTCAAATTTTATATTAAACAGGAACATTTCAAAATTGTTTTTAATAAATATTTTTTTTCTTTTCTTACATTTGATAAAGGAAACTTATTCAGTTAAAAAGGAGAACTGAGCTCATAAATGACCAACTTATATTTATGAACTATAATAAATTTTATCATAAACTGAGAACCATTTTATATTTCTTCTAAATTTCAAGTTTGAATGAACAGTGTCAACTCTTTTGTCCTAAAGGACAGAATGGTATAATCTAATAACAATACAGGCAAAAAAAGAGAGAAATAATAAAATTATTCCCCAGAATTTTTTTAACAGCACTTTGGAACATTACAATGATTTTTCAAAAAAAAAAAAAAAGGTTATCTAGTTTAAGCTCTGCAAGTAAAACATTAAAATTGTTTTTATCGTTCCTTTTTTCTTAAAAGTTATCTTGTTAAAAAATGAAAATGTGAATCATAAAATGAAGTAATGACTTTCAAATATAATATAACTAATCAAAAGTATAGGTGGATGGCAGAATAATGCGAACACTTTTGAATTTGTAAGTTTTTTTTAAATATCTCCCGAAAGGCTGAAAGGATTTTCCTAAAACTTCGACAATGTAAAGAAGAGGCTTCAACTCATTGTTTACAGTGAAGATTCGGTCACGATGGCAATTCGGGACTTACCAGAAATTGATTTAGGACTCACCCCATTTTACAGAAAGCCGATAATGAGTTGCAACTTTCACCAATGGTTTCGCTTGATAAGAGCAACATTTGCATGCATTTATGCAAAAAAAAGCATGAATATTCAGAAAGCTATAAAGATTTTCTTAAAAAATCCCCAAATTTTCCGGCAAGTTTTTTGTTTATAACATGCAGAGTTTTCTGCCAAATTATACGAAACTTACAGAATTTATGACAATATGTTTGAGAAGAATTGTAATAAAATTTGAAATAAATACTTTGAATATTAGATGAAATATTAGTATTCGTAGTGAATAATTTTTTACTGCGAAGGTGCGAAACGTAGCCTAATTTTTCTTTCATAACTTCAAAGCCAGATAGGGCAGCTTATATAAAAATTCCATTTGAATACCGTTAAGATTCAGAAAGATATCTGCATTGCACCGATATGAATTTTAGTTGCACTCTAAGAGAAGCCAAATGATGAGAGTTTTTCTACAAATGATATTTTTTAAAAATTTGAATCTTCAAATAGTTATCGACGAACTGCAATCAAAGTGTAATGTATTTAATTTATAAGTATACATGGGTATTCAGGATACTCATCTTTCATAAAATTTAATATTACTGTTAGAATCGATTTTTCACCAGTCATGATTCACACCAGTGGTGGTGAGTCGGGGGGGGGGGGGGGGGGGGGGGGGAGGGGGGTAAGTCGCCCCCTACTTTTTTATGGAAAAATTAAATTTTTATTTCACTTGAGCTGCCTGAAACTAGGAATTACATAAAAACAATAGTGTTCGGGAAAACTAAGTAATTTTTTAATTAAATTTTTAAATATGATTATACTATACCCTATACTCCCGGGTCTTTTAGATATCTATAAGTTTTTGCCGCCTCACTTTTTCGACACCCACTGGTTCACATGGGGCGTGCAGCATCTTCGGCTTTCTCGACCATATTCAGCGTTAATCATTCTACCTATGAGTGATAGATGAACTGAGTTATTTGAAACGCAATTTTTAAGTTTTGTTAGCTTTGATTCATTCTACAGAATTGTATCGCTGGCATTTTAAAATTCATGTCCTTATATATTTTATTATCTGCCAAATACAATAAAATATTCACTTTTTTGTTCATCTTTCCTGAATTATCGCGGCTGAAACCGCTACGGGGAATGCTATAATTAATATAAAATACAACAATAAAAACTAATAGCTAGTTTTAAAATAAGGCATTTATATTCGTTTTTCTTTTCGATGAATATTTACATAAGCAAAACTATCTATTTTTGTTCTCTCGTATACGAAGACAGGATAGATAGAAAGTGACAATATTGAAAAAATTCTACCTGGAGATTTTACCAGATCCTCACGGTTTAGACCTCCTTGAGTTCGAAATAAACCACGTACGTCTCTCGGTCTGGGAATGCGCTAACTCAGAAACGCAACAAGCTAGACTGATTAAATTTGATACGTGATTTTTACACCAAAATTGCAGAATTTTATCAAATTTCAGACGAAATCTGTCTAAAAGAAGTCTGTCTGTATGCATGTGATGATAACTTAGAAATGCAACAAGCTAAAGAAATGAAATTCAGTATGTGGTGACCTGATTCCAATGAATGTGTGCCGTGCAAATGTACCTGATGCACTTTAAGTCTGCTGCCATGAGTCGTACGCCTCACACTGGTGTGGCGTGGGGTTTTGGAGAGTGAGATTGAGGCTCATCTGACCACGTCATTCGACTACTGTTCAGAATTAGAAGGTCCACCTCAAAGTAAGCATCACGAAAGTTAAAACAGGACGTTAATCTTGTAAATGGAGATTCAAACTGGTGGTAAATAGCACCTAGCAAGGGTAAATAGCGCCTGGTATATTATTAACTTTTCGCCCGCCCCACAACCTCCGGTCTTATTTATTCACTTCTGGCTTTAAAAACCGCAATTTTTTTTTCAAAAATATTGTGTTCATTGCGACCCCCGCAGACTGGCTCCCGGAGCGTTATACTCCATTGTCCACCCCTCGCTGCGCCACTGGTGGTGTGTTCAGCACAGTCCAAAGCTGGACATTCACGCGCGCTCCGTTCCACTCCATTTGGAGTGCGTCGTTCCAACGCCCGTCGTCAATGACAAAATACGAGCAGAATTGGCGCGGTATGGTCGAAATGTTTGGATTTTCATCCGGTCCGGTTTCCATTCCGCGCACTAGGCCATAAAACTGAAATACGGTCGCGGGTGAGGGAGAGCGAGCCTCTCTCACAAAAGCGAAAACCATAAAATGGGAGAGTGGGAGCGAAGCTCTCTCTAGAAAGTGGAGTGGGAGGTCCTGTTTTTATAGCTGGAGGAGGGGTTGACACAGTAGCCCTGGGAGATTGAAATGACCAGTTGTGTGATTCGCATGGAGCCTCCATGAATGACAAACCTAAATGGATGAACTGAAAACTGGAACTGTTTGGTGAGACGCGCTCCAAACGGCGTGGATGTCCATCTTTAACAGTGTATGATAAAGAATCCACATCCATTATGTTTGCTGTCATGAAGCAGTTTGTGAATGTTGAGGTTTGGCGTCAACGCTCGAGGTCGGAAGATCGTGAGAACGAATTTTACGAAGGAACGTTGCACTCAGCTATCATCGTACCGATATTGTAGTCGGGTAATCGCGGAGCCGACTTCATTGTCGTACTGTCAGTTAACGGCGGACAGCTGTTCTCCCGTCCCTCAGTTGTAAAGCTTTCCCAGAAGCAGGGGCGACCCGGGTAAACAGGCCAACTGCCCTTGGTGCCAAAATCCGAGGTGGCGTCAGAGACGGAGCAAGAAGGGAAAAATGTTTTAATAGACATGAGAGCTCCGGAAAAAAGGCAAATATATTTTTAAAATAAATTTTTGAATATATATTTTAAATTAAATTAGACCACTATAGAATCTTAAGTATATAAATTCTCAAGATCATATTATCAAGTCATATTTGCAGGTAAAACATGCATATTTCTACGTTCTTGAAAAAGAGGTTTGCTCAACATTTAGAATACAGATATTATAGAATTTAAAAAATGCGTTTGTTTTGCGTGAGGGCGCCATATTGTTGCTTTGCGCGGTTGATAAAGGCACCTCGGGCCGCTTCTGTCCAGAAGTGGTCACCTTTGAAAATGGACCCTCGCCGGCTAATGACCCGAAGTAGTAGGTGAGGCACAGAATTCTGAGCTGATGAGATAGATGTCCAGCAGACATTCATCCATAAGTCAAGGAGCAATGTATCTCCTTTGAAAGATCACTGTGACAGTCTTGGGGGTACCAGAATGGACCCCTTGGATACTGGATCGGAGGGTGCCGGGTTCGAGACCCAATTACGCAAAAACATCCGTTGCATACACGCTGAATTGTCTTGAGTTTGTTTGTTTGGATATGGAAGAAAGATGAAAAATAAGAAAATGAAGCATTAACTAATCTATACTTGTAAAAGGAAATGTTTGTATGTAACGTAATAGACTACCAAGAATCCAATAACTAAATAAATTATTTCTCTCTGTCTGTGAACACGATAACTGAAAAACGCAATGAGCTAGAAGGACGAAATTTGACACGTGGTCCAAAGTTGTAAATTTCTATCAAATTTTGGACGAAATGCGCCCGTGGGAAATCTGTTTGTCCGTCCGTGAGCACGATAACTGAAAAACGATAAGAGTTAGATGGATGACATTTAGAACATGGTTTCATCATCAGAATTGTAGATGTGTATCAAATTTTGTACCGAATCCGTCTATGCGTTGATCATCTGTCGGTCTGTATTTTCGTGTGAATGCGATTGCTCAAATATGCAACAACTCAGATGAACGGCATTTGGTACCCAGTGTTGTGACTAAAGGTGTAATCATGTATCCTATTTTAGACCTGACTTGCCAAAAGGCATGCTCGGTTCACGCCCCCCCCCCCATGATACTACGAAGCATAAAAACTACCCATATGTGTTAGTATGTGCTACGTGCCTGTTGCGTCACATGCGACTCACTCTCTGGCTTTGGTGCTTCCTCTGTGATTCGCAGCAGGATACAGATTCTTCTAAAGCTCGTCATTCACCATCGCTCTGTTGTAACCATTCGGAGGGCTTCTTAGCAGACCGTTTCCATTTTTCATTTCTTAAAATTTGGTAGATCATTCACAGGTCGCACTGCGGCGACCGCACCTATAGGGAACCCGATCCCCTAGGCAAGGAACTCCCAACATTTTCCCCCTCGTGTACCCCTTGATTAGTCTTTTTTATTTTCGCGTACCCTCCAACCATCCATCTAGGCAAAGAAGTTTTTATCAATTATGTAAAGGGCTCAGGTAAGCTTAAGAGTCAAATGACTCGAATTAATAAGATTTTCAGGACTTATTTTTGATTTTACATTCTATTCCAGTCTTACAATAGTATTAGTTCAATGCCAAAACAAATGGAACCAGTATTGTAATAATTTCACATTAACTTATAAGGATACCTAAAAATTACACTTCCTTTTGCTTACATTACGCTTTCTTTTTCTCCTTATTTTTAGGGTAGGCTTTAGGACTTGCGCAACTTCACTTTTGCTTTTCCTACGAACTTGGGAACACAAAATTCTGTAAAATTCTTAATCCCCTATGTTTTCTTCTGTCCACCATTACCGACTTTGAGTTCGCGTACCCCCAGGGCACAGGTTGGGAACCTCTGCCTTCCGTTTTCAGAACGGGTCCCACCGCCCTGATTTCCCCATATTGACTCCCATCCGTACTCACCCTCCCCTCCTTTGTGGTTTTTGCGTATTTCAGTTTTATTGCCTAGTGGGACGAATGAGTACCCAAATCGGACGGAATTCCAACTTTTACCTCAGTCTACACCGATTTTTATCAGTTTCTTGCATTGATGAAGGAGTTTGGCCTCCTGTGGCATAGTGTTGAACGTCCCGCTTAAGGACACGCGGAACAGAACACGCTGGGTATACCAGAATGCTGCAAAGGAGGAGTACAAAAAAAGAGCATTTGCACAGTTATTTAGGCCCATATTTTTCCATTAAGAAGTTTCCATTTTGGAACAAGAAAGTGAAGTCGGCGTCGACAAGGTGCAATTAGATGTGACATGATGGCACGGACAACTACTTGACTCCATTAGGGAAGTTCATATGGACACTGAACTAAAAAGGTGCAAGGCCACTAAAAGAACACGAGTTAAATGTCTAACACATTTTAAAATTTAAAATGACTTTGTGAAGGGAATCATGAATATGAAATTATTCATAAGAAATTCAATTGAAATTGTTTTCCCGGAGAACAAGCTGGTCACCGAAGGTTTAAAAAAGTTATAAAATAAAACAGTATAATTCACGTCTAATGTGTTCAAAGTTAAAAGTGATAAATTTTTGGTTGCTTTTTTATTGAATACTCAGTGCTTCAAAAATATTCACTTGAAGATACAAGGTATGGACGTATTTCACTAAAGAAAACAATTCAAAAATGTAAAATGTGCCAAATAATTAATTTCGACTTCGAATTAACCAAAATAAATTCGATTATGGGAGATATTTTAAAATTATATTAACAAGAAATTCAAGGATCCACAGAAAAAAAATGCGAATTACTGACGAATCCGAATTAAAGTCATTAGAATTAGCCGTGTTCCATTGTACAATTAAATTGACATTTTTATTAAGAAGGGCAATGTTACATTCAAATTTTAAAATATTAAATCTAATACGTATTTGAAACTTTTAATTCCATTTCTGATTAACTTTTCCAAACGATTTCAGTGTTTGGTGTGATTGTTAAATAAACCAAATGGGAAGAAATGAAACATTTTAAAGTTCCCGTAGACAATTTTGAAAAATCTTTTTGTAATTCAGCCCATCAGTCAAGGAGGAACAAGCTTTGAATGAAGATGATCATGTCTGGATCACTCACAGTTCAGTGGCGTAGCTACTGGGGGGAGGGGAGGGGTGTATGGATGCCATGGGCGACAGTTTTCGGTGGCTCAATGGAGTCAAAACATTACTGCGTTTCTGCCTTTTTAAAGCAAAATATGACGAAGGAGAGTAAAAGTAAGACCATACCCGTGGATTGACGCTTGTTAAGCCAGAGATGACAACAGGGATAAGAAAATCGTATTCTTTTCCGAGCGCCACGCCACTGGCCATGATCCCCAAACGCTAGAGCATTTATGTCACTTCTTAAAGTCAAACCTATCATGTCCCGGGCGCCGTTTACACAAACTAAGTCGCTGATGATGACGTGGGGGGCGCAAAAGTTATATTATGATGGATTGTTTAAATTATATTATAATGGTACTTACCCTAGCTACCCTACTGTTACAGTTTCCTCTTTTTAACTCTATCGATACGGGAACGTCCCTTCAAGCAAAAGATGGCGGGCGCCCCAAAGTCCTAATATCACTGCGAAATTTCCACACCCTATCGTTAAGTATGATTGATTTCACACCCGCGGATAGCGCCTTCTTCTTTAGAGTGACCCGCCCAGATGGGTTCGGGGAAAAGGAGGGTTTTATTAGAATTCGGACAGTGCCAGCTTTCATTGCGGGTTTTGATGGGGGAAGTGAATTTCTCTCATCTTTGAAAGAGGAACTCTGGCGTTCTCGTATTTTGAGGTCCCTCTATTAAAAGGGTCTTAGAAATCAGAGGGTTGAACTAAATTTTGAATAATTCAATAATTAGTTAAGAAAATCCCATATCATATTTCTGTTGTCAATCTCCCCTTTTCTCAATTAATACAAAGCTCACAGCTATGCATAAGGTGTCAGTGGATAGAAATTTTTATCACTTCTGACCTAGCATACTGTAACGTCACGACCGATGGCCGCGGTTTATGGCTGAGCAAGATAAAGGCAAGTATAGACAAATTGTTGTCTTCCAGAATTTATTGACAGCTCAATGACTAAGCAATGACTTATGCGAATTTTACAATATTCATTTTTCTTGGCTATTATCATTTCATATTATTAATTATTTACATAATTAATAATATGAAATGCACTCGAGGGAAGATAATGCATTATGGTTGAGAACTTAAAAATAAATGAACGTCCGTAACAGGATCGGGTTTGAAACAGTTCCAAATGAACTTGCTTGAGGTATCTCTCATTAATTCTAGAGACTAACTAATCCTGCATTCTGCTGGAAAAATTCAGTACGGTTACCGAAGTTCCACGTGAACTCCCGCAAGCTTGTAATTATATTTGCTCAACATATTTCGTGTGCGATAGTTTCGCACGGGTCATGCGCGATAGTTACTGTTACTCATTACATTTTTGACTAGAAGTGAGAAAGTTCTTAATAAAGAAAGTTTAATCAAAGTCTTAGGTTCAAAATTAAGCCTTTAAAAATATTTTTGTTATGTACTTTGCAGTCATTTATATTAATTTGCACAGCTGCGGTTGAAAAAAAAATCGTGCATTGTAGAGGTAAAATTACATTTGTGATATCTTATCCAGTATAACATTCCTTACACTTTCTCAGCTCACGTCCACTTAAGAAAAACTTTTCGCTACCTAATTTCCTCCTGACAGAAAGAAAGACGGGACCATAATGTTGGGGAAACGAATAAGAAAATAAAACAATAAATAATGACACTAAAAATGGTTTATTCTAGAATAAACCATTTTTAGTTGCTAGCTAGCAACTTTTAATGAAATATTTTAAGTCAAGACGATTTTTTAAAATACTTTTTGTGTGTTGAAGAATCCGAAAGAAAGCCCCGTGAGTATTTCCTCTATCCCATTAATTTTCTACACGATCATTAAAAAAATCATTCCCTGATCATAAAAAAAAAACTCGTTTTGGCAAGCCGGAAGGCGTAGGTTGATCCCTCTTGACCGTAAATACGGGAAAAAATATTCCCCTCCCCCATTCCCACCTCTTTTTTCATAAGGGTTGAGTTATGAAAATGAAAGAGAATGCAACTGATGAGATTTTTCTAAAGAGGTGTCGCATTCGTAGGTTAAAAAGCAACCGAAGTTACAGGCTGAAAATCAGTTTTCAATCCTAAATTTCTAAGGGATTACAACTATTGAAAAAATTTAACTATAAAAGTTGTTTGTTATAATGAGGCCATGATTTCGCCTTATTTGAATTATCTTTCTATCTTCAATAGTAAGAGAGTTATAGGGAAGTGAAAATTTCCATCCTCTGCCTTTCCACCCTCTTTGATCTGGAGAGCCTATCTATAAACTCGACAAGGATTTTCATCCTTCTTAAAAAATTCATATTTATATATTATAAACTTTTTAACGGAGGATGGGTTCTAGGGACTATGACAGAACGCCGCCCCATGCCGTGGCCCACGCCCCCTTGCCTGATGCCATTACGGCAACCGAACCGGTTGAGTGGACATGGGACGAGGGACTATGACAGGAGAAAATGTGCAGAACTTTCCCCGAAGTTGCCTCATGTTAACCATTGAAATAGATAGCCTTCCTATAAGGACTCTACCTAAAAGGAGTTACGGCAAGGGTGTAAAACTCGCTGACTACAACAAATATCTTTGCCGCCCACCAAATAAAACAGTACGTAACAAAATTTCTAATAAAAATTTCGTAGATTAATTTTTAAAATTCCTAATTATATATATGTAATTGTTAAAAATGAACTACAAGTTTCGCCAATGACCGATAACTAGTTGTGCTACGTCGAGAATTTTAAGCTATAAAATTGAATTTGAAACAAGGTTTGGAGATTTTAAATCCTTGGAAGAAGAAAAGGTTTCTTGTTTCCTTCGATTTTCTTCATAGATGAATCAGTACCTAGCCACATGCAAATGGAGATACATGATTGAAGTCTAATGCTGTTCAGAATTGAAGGCAAAATTCAGCGAAGTTGGGATGATTGAGTTTTTAAAATATTTGCCAGCCAGGTTTGAAAACACTCGAAAATTGGAGTATGAAATTATTACCACTTTTTGATTTGTTTATCAGTGCGAGAAATTATTTTCACATTTGAAAAGAAATGTCTCTTCTCATATCTAGAATTATTGACATTCACCTTGGATCTGTTTTGAAATTAATTACAAGATAACCCTCGAAGTTGTGAAGATGGTTGCAGAGAAGCAATGCGAAGTCTGAGGAAGAAAACATTAACTTTACCGTTGTCACCAGTCTTTTTTAATACTATGTTTTCGAAATAAACCTAAATGTCTATAAAATTCGAACGGTTTCTTTCTCCTCGGCCCTCATTAACTCAGGTGTTGTCTTTTTGGGTCGTGTTAGCATTTGAGTTTGATATCCATGACTTATAGCAAAATTTTTGGTAAAAAAGGGAAAAAATGACATATATTCAGAATCTATAAAAGAGGAAGATCTTCATTGAATTCGAGACCTTCCGGGACCTCCCAGTACCTCAGTGTGAAACTCTGGAATGGATCTGACAGTGGGCTTTGCAGAAATCCCTGGTTTACAACATTACCTGTAAGATTGTGTCGCTTATAAGGCATAAACGTCTTCCATTGTTCTTTTCGCCTTAAAAGAAGAAGATTTGACAATGAATGAAAGAATTCTGCGGTCAAAGGGTTCTTTGACCATAGCTAAAGACCCTGGATTGCTACATTGTGCCACCTGCAAGTACAAAACGCTTTCTTGCAAAACTTGGGGTGTCCTCTGACCACAGGCTATGGCGGGTTTTCTGGTTTCAAGAACGGCACTTCCCTTTTGACAAAAGGGGGGGGGGGTCACAGAAAGGGAGGCTATCCAACTATTGTCCTCTTAGCAGTAAAAGAGCGAACAGATTATTGATTGATATGTTGATTGACACGCTCCGTTTCTCTCAATTGTGGGAACATTTCTTACATCTTTTTCTCCCACGTTGTGTTCATAGTCCTGGTTATGTTACTCCCAATTGCGTGCATTGCATACTGGGTTTTGCATCTTGTCTTTGCCATAAAAAGATCTTTAATCGAAGTTCCAAAGTGCGAGGTAACAATTTAGATTTTTTCCCCCTAGGGTATTATTATACTTTTTTTAATGATTTTCAATTCCTTTGATTTGATTTGTAAGAGTAACATTCTGAAACTGGTATCGAGATCGATTTCTGTACTCTGAGAAGCTGAAAGTTTTATTGTAGCCTTTTTGTATTTCTTGCTTTACTATCTCTTAAGTTTCGCGAATAGTTTTATCCATTCATTAAAAATATATTTGTTCTTTGACTGTAATGAACAATATAGTTTGTAAGAAGTAATTTTGTTGTTTACGTGTATTTTTAATGTTACTTAATTCTTATTTTCCTTTTAAAACAATAACAAGTTCATACATTATTTTTATTGTGGGAACAGAAAATTTCCATTAGGTTGATAGTTGTTTTTTATTTTTCAAATGAAACGGCATTTACAAAAAAGGATAAATATTAAATTATCGGATATTTATTTCTAATCACCGAACTAAAATGTGATTGATTATGCATAACTTTGAACTGAAATTTATAAATTTGAATTTTGCTTGAACACAGTCAAATTACTTTCTCTCACACAAAATGCGTTATCAGTTTTAAATTAAACTATTACTTCCCCGATTATGATATCGATCATCAGAATCGTCCATTTATGGAATTGAGAACCTTCGGATTCACTATTGCAAACAACGTTGAAGTGTATGTAGTTTGTTATTGAACTAACTCTACGAGTAATACAACATCCTACTTCATAATGCAAAAATTAGTTATTTTTTTCTGTAATATTCTGGAGAAATAACAGCTTAAAACGTGTAAGTCGTAGTTCATTCCCTGGAATAGAACATCTCAGTTATCTGAATATAATTGGAGTTTGCCGGTGTCAGCAATCTTTACAAATGAAGTTGAAAATTCCTATCTGTAGATGTCCTAACTGCTCGATAGATTTTTCTTCACATTTTGCTTACAAATGCTATGAGATGTAATGAAGGTTTCAGTGACAATATATAAAATAATAATTTTTTTATTAATTAGAAATTATGCTTTCTTGTATAGAAACGATTATTTTATTTTTAGCATTTCAATTTCTATTAAGTAAATATATTATATTTTAAACCATTTTATTTATTTGCTTCGAATTTGTCACTCGCAATGTTTAATTAAATTTTATATAATTCATTAAAAATTAATAATAACAACTAATTATTAATAACTAACTAACTTTTTAAATATCCTTTGGTACAGTTTGCAATTATTCGAGAAGCTACGAGATTTAAATATTGTTTGGTGTAACTGATGTACTCATAAAAATGAAAAATAAGGTTGAAGACTATAAGAGGAATTTGTGTATTATAGTATTTTATATAGAAATATGTTTCAAAGAAAAATATTATATATATTTTTAAAAAAATGTGTTTATTTAAGTGCGCTTTGGCATTAAGTCGAATGTTAATATTAAATATACTTCTAGTTTCTCACATATGACGTTTACACCACGTGGTGTGTAATTGTGTAGATATAACAGAATTGCTAAACTCAAAAATTAAAAAATACTTAGCATCTGAAGCACAAGAGGAAATAATGCTAAAAGTTCTAATTAGTTATAAAGGGCTCGAAACATGGCAATGTCAAAAAATGACAAACAGCTTGAAGAAATTATTTTAAAGAAATAAGAATAAATCAATTAAGCAATGCAAGTAAACAAGGGAAGTATTAAAAAAAACTTGGCCTTATTGAACTAGTTAAATTTAAAAATAACTGGGTAGCATCAGAAAATATTTAATTTAAATTTTTTGAACTATATTAATATTAGAATAGATCTTACCAGAAAAAAATTGAGTGCTCTCACCCGGACTTCATCATATACTTCCAAAATACTGAATGTTTTGAATTTAGCTTCATCGTGTAGTGAAGAAGGGTCGCGACAGGTGTAGTGCAGCCGGAATGCCATTCCGGCACTGCTTTTTACTTTCTTGTATACAAAGAGAAAGTATTGGAATCGTCAAAAAATTCGAACTCGAGATTTTGACGAATCTCCACGTTTTAGACCTCCCCGAGTACGAAAAACACAATTTTGGAATTAAGTCTGTCTGTGAACACAATAACTCAAAACCTGATAGAGCTACAGAATGAAATTTAGTATGTGGTCTTTACACATAATTTGCAGGTTTCTATCAAATTTTGGACAAAATCCGTCTACGGGCTGTCTGTCCACGTTCACGTAAACACTATAACTAAAAAACTTAAATAGCTAGATGGATAAAATTTGGTACACAGTTTTATCATCAGGAATGTAGGTTCGTACAAAAGTTTGGGCCAAATCCCTCAAAGTGTTGACTGTCTGTCGGTCTGTATAATCGCATACTTGTCAACACGATAACTTCTCAACAAAAGTACTTAGAAAAAAGAAATTTCGTATGTGGCCTTCTAATCTTAATTGTAGATTTGTCTCCAATTTTCGTTTACTGTAAAACTGTAGTTATTTTTCTTCTACCACGTCAAGTTTTTTCTCTACACCACTCTCCGCGCGATCGAGCGTGGATCACAGGAAGCACTATTGCTCTCCTATCGGCTGACATAAACCTTCTCCGACAGGTGCATACTTGTCTAGACTTGTTCAGTTACGCCTGAGATACTGTAGTGAGACGTTGTGTGTTGCTCTTATATAGTGAAGCGCATTCCGACGTGGAGTCCGAGTGCTTGATTGCAGGGCCGGCCCGAATAAAAGCGGGGCCTGGTGCAAAGTTGATTTACGGGGCCTTGAAACTGATTTCTTAAAACAAAATATTTTATTTCACTAGGATTTTATGATTATGATTATTTTCACGGATGTCATACGGTGTAATTTGAGTTTCGCGATTTTGATTTTTTAATAACTGTTAATTATATATTTCGTCAGCTTGTTGGATATTTTCGGCTTTTAAAAATTCTGCAAGGGAGTTCCTCCTGTTTTCAGCAATTTTCTTTCTTTTTCTATGCTTTTCTTAAATTTATCAGATCCACACATGTGTTTCCTTCCGGCATCTCTGTCTCTAGTCGTATTCCGAAATTGTCCAAAAATAATATTGAAAAATTAAGATCAATTTTTTAGTAGTATGATTACAACAAACAACAATGAAATATATTATTTAGTAATTTTCAGTAATATATTATTAAGCATTTGTCTTCCCTTTAAATACGAATATTTTATTTATTTCCCCACCAAACGTACGATGTACTATCATCCGTTACAATGCAAGCATAATAAAACACATTGTTTTTACTTTTCTTTCTCTGTTTTGGCTATGTAGTGAGATTCAAAGCCTTGCCTTTGTTCGGTCGACGTGAAATGTGCACATATCGCGTGATTATATTCAAATGCATGCATATTCGGATTAAAATAAAAAATTAGAATGCATTTTTAATTTGAAAAATCAGTCAGCTGCGCGGGGCCTTTAGAAAACGCGGGGCCTAGTGCGGCCGCACCGTTTGCACCGAACTCTGGCCGGCTCTACTTGATTGTATGCAAAGTTAACAGTGTTTAATTTTTATTTATATATAAACTGAAACCTTTCCTTATGTCTGCCTTTGCTAGTTCGCGTCGTAAGTGCTTAAACAACCCCGATTCGTTTTGTTATATATGTGGCAGTTTTACCATTCCCAGTCAAAGGACAAACATCAGTACATTTGTCAGGCAAGCCTATTTTGCCTATTTTAAAGTGAAAATTGGTCCCTCACAAAGTGTGCAAGCAGTGTGTCGAGAGTTTACGGATGTGGACGAAGGGAACACGAGATAAATTCCCATTTGCTATACCAATGATTTGGCGGGAGCCCAAAGATTACTAAAGTGATTGTTACCTTTGTATAGTGAAAACGTCAGGATATAACAAGAAAAACAAATATAAAATAGAGTATCCTAGTTTACCATCAGCTATACGCCCAGTGCCTCATTCAGCTGAAATCCCAGTGCCAGTTTCAAACAGAGGTGGCGCTAGCGGGTGGGGGGCAATTGCCCTCCCCGTCGGTGGTGACCGCTTGCCCCCCCCCCCACGTCGGCAAGAACTTAAGACTTTCGTCTGCAAAAATCTTTGCGATTTCGGTAGATGTTGAGAGCAGGGTATCAAGGAATCTAATGATTTTAATCCCATCTTAAAGTTATTATGTAGTAAACGGTCGAGATAAGCGATTTGTGTCCGAATTTGAGGACTGATTAATGGGGTTAAGTCAACAGAATGACCGACATCCTTTTCAGCTCTCGTCCATTCGGCCTGTAGTTCGCACCACATTTGGCAGAATAACCGACAAGGCGACAAGTAAACCAAATGTCGCATTTTGCCGACTGTTTTCGGTCGGACGACTGAGAGACCAACAAGACGGGTGAAAATTTGCATCTTGTGTTTTTTCCATCGACTGTTTAGATCACTTTTCGGCGGAATTATTAGGTAAAACTAAAGTATCTGTATTGCACAAGAATGTGGCAATACATAATAGTCAT
The DNA here is from genome assembly GCA_013235015.1 of Araneus ventricosus. Classification (NCBI taxonomy): domain Eukaryota; kingdom Metazoa; phylum Arthropoda; class Arachnida; order Araneae; family Araneidae; genus Araneus; species Araneus ventricosus. Next base: position 2,568,776 of record BGPR01000026.1, on the reverse strand, counting down.
TCCTCTCAACGGTCATTTTTGTTCGGAGCGGAATTTTTCGGTCCATAGACCTAATGTTAAAATAACATCTATTAACGGCCACTCAAACCCTTCTGAGCAGTCGGGTTGGTCGCGCGTTCAACATCAATAAAACACATTCCTTTCGTCTCTCCGACCGTGCATATTTCATTAAGAGAAAATGGAGCAAGGAAAGAACAAGAAATTCATATACTCAAAAACAACATCGGAAATCAGATAGAAATTAATCATTCCTTTCCCATTTTGAAGAGAAAAGTAAATTTCGGACTCTACCGCTTTTGGGCATTAAAGAATTCATTTGTGTCTTTCAGGTGCCGATTCGAACTCGGACAACAAATCAGTAGCTGGTGAAATTTTCAGCTCAACGAGTTTAGGAAAAATTGACGATATCAATGCCTCTCCTCAACAACTACCGACGAAACAATATGGGATATATTTTTACAATTGAAAAAAAATGAAAAAGTGACCTCCAAAAGAGCTGAAAGATCCAGGCAGAATTTTTTTAAAAATCCTTTTTCAAAAAAAAAAAAAAAAAAAAAAAAAAAAAAAAATTAGAGAGAGGAAAATTTTCGGATAAAGTACGTTTTTGCTTTGGATAATTTTTAAAATTAACTTTATCAGAAAGGTCAATTTTCCTCTGAACAGTGGGTGATTGTAGAGAGGTTTCGGTGCATTATATACTAGCCGCCCTCTTCGACAAGCTTATTCGTCGGGAATATAAATTCAACTAAATCTCATATGCGTAATTTGATATTCATGGTACCCTTAAAAAAGTAATTTTAAACTTCAAATTATGACAGACATTTAACCCATGTTCTTTTTGTACCTTTGCTGCTCTGTTCATTGTCTACATGAACTTCTCTAATGGAGTCAAGTGACTGCATGTGTAATCTAACATCTAATTTCACGTCGTCGGCACCTTTCTTATTCCTTATGCAAAATACGTATATGATTTCAGTATGAAAATGGCTCGACACATTTTACTTCTTGCAGCATGCTAGCTGGATTAAAACATACTTATAGAAAGAATTAAAACACAGCAACCATAATCATTGAGCTTATTAAATATGTTTCTAAAAATCGTTATTACCTTAAAGAACTCGTTTACAGATTTAACAGAAAAATCGATGAAACGAAAAAGAAAGTAAAATCCATTAGGACATCACCTTAGCTTTCAACAATAGAAGTGAAACACGCAATTAAATATTATTTATGTAAACACTGGTAACGGTTTGAATCAGATTGCAACAATGAAAAGTCGTAAATTCTGCATAAAAATATTTTTGCAAATTTATTAAAATTAGAAAAAAACTATACGGCAACTTAATTGATATCATTAAAAAAGACGAGTTTGTGAATTTTCAGATGGTGGCTCGTATTGAACAAAAATTCTATTTTAAACTTGCAAAATAAATGTGGAGCATTCTGATTGGTTAGCTATGCTTGCAAAGTGACACGAATTGGCAAAAATTGATCCAGTTTTTGAAACTGGGAATTCAGTCAAGGTCTCCCCCGAGGATGTACATTAAAGTAGTGTTTTTGAGATTTTTTCTCGAAAATGAAGAATGAAGATGGGGAGGCAATCACATTATCGATGTATCTAGAGTAGTGAGCTTTCATATAAAATAAAAATTGGCGAAATCCATCCAGTGGTTGGGGAGGGACTCTCAAGACCTTTTCCCATAGAGTACAGTGAAATAATGTTTTTCCGATTTCTCTTGTAAATAGTGGTTGACGAGGGATAGGTGATCTCTGATGACTTATCTATGGTGCATAAGCTTTGATATGAAATAAGAATCGTCGAAATCGGTCCATTGGTTGGGCTGAGGATTGGTCCTTTGGTTTTGAAAATTATTTTAAATATATAGAGTAGCCGTCTTCAGCGACCATCTGCTCGCCCGTTATATTAATAGCTAGTAGCTTGCAACTTGGTGAAATAAATTGGCGAATTGGTGGTTGCAGAGGCTGAGGGACTCTGTCAAAGTTTTATTTTGCGATATATTTCGAAAATGGAAGGTGGTGGGAGGCAGGAGACCATTGATGACATATCTAGACGTCATAAGTTTCCGTATGAAATAAATATTAACGACATCGGTCCAGTGGTTGGTGCTGGGGGAGTGGTCCACTGGTTTTGCAAATTATTTTAAACTAGCTGCCTTCGGTGACCAGCTTGTTCGCCGGGAATATGATTTCAATTGAATCTTGCATCATTTTATATTCGTGGTTCCCCTAACAACTTAATTTTAAACTTCAGATTGTGGTAGATATTTAATCCATGTTCTTTTAGTGTCTTGCACCTTTTCTGAGCATTGTCTACATGAATGTCCCTATAGGAGTTAGATAACCGACCATGTCAAGCAACATGTAATCGCACGTTGTCGGCGCTATCTTCACTTTCTCATCCCTCTTGCAAAATCTGCATTTGATTTCAACATTAAAATGACGCAGCACATATTATGGCTAGCGGCAGGTTAGCTGAAAAAAGAATGAAAAGATAGCAACCATAATCATTCAGGTTACTGGATATATTTCTTAATATAAGTAAATCTCAGAGAGCTTGGTTTACAGATTCGAAAAATTTTTTCATGAAATAAAATAAGAAAGCAAAATGCATTAGGATTATTTCAAAGTGTCATCTTTCAACAATTAAAAAGAAACACACAATTAAATATTTATTTAAAACAATGAAAACGTTTGAATTGTGTTGCAACAATGAAAAGGATTGTTGTAAATTATGACAAAAACATTTTTAAAAATTTATTAAAATTAGAGGAAAACTTGTAAAACAACTTAATTGATATCATTGAAGAGGTAATTTTTTTAACTTTCAGATGGCGTAAAAATAATTTTTGTGCTGCAATATTTTCGAAAGGTATTAAGGAAAAACGCCAAAATTTCGCTTAATTTTTTAATTAATTAAAATTTTTAAAAAAGGGTTCCAAGGTGCAAATTCCCACCCCCCAAAGTAGGTTTGTGTCAAATATCCTAGTCCTAGGTCCAGCGGTCTGCCCTGTAGAGCACCAACACACACACACACATTCTCCTTTATTATTAGTAGAGATATACAGATATGCATTTATGGGTTTAAAATTTGTTAATAATTATTTTCACTTGTTTCAGCTATCATTTTATTTTGTTATAAGATTTAGATAATAATCTGCAAATTTTTTGCCACTATCAGTGCGGTACACTTCATTTCCTAAGAGATTTGTTCAGAATTCTTCATTTTCTATTATTTCTTGTCTTTCAGTCAGACAATTCTTACTGCACCGAGATTATGCAAATAGCTAATTATTCCAAATAACTAATTATTATAACTGTATTCGCTAATTAATACTTAATTAAATACAAAATTAATTATTATGTGTTATTTTGAAGTTACCTAAATTGGAGAAATTTTGCTTGCCCCCCCCCCGTCGGAAAATTTCTGGCGCCGCCTCTGTTTTCAAAGAATTACCCTCTTCGTAAATACAAGAATGCGAGTCTGGTGAAGATCGAAGTGATCCCAACGACGAAGATTTTGAAATTGAAGATGATTCCGTTCGTAAGGGATTTGAGCTGCATGAGTTGAATGATTCGGCACGAGATTTGGGACTATCCAAAAAAGCTTCAGAGCTGTTAGCTTTAAGACTGCACGAGAAAAATTTGCTTTAAAAAGGAGCTAAGGTATCCTACTTTCGATCAAGAGAAAGTGCGTTTCTGCAATACTTTCAAAGTGACGATGGATTTGTGTACTGCCATAACGTACATGATTTAATGGAAGAGTTGGGAATTTCTGCCTATAACGCAACTGAATGGCGATTATTCATCGATAGATCAAAGCGGAGCCTGAAGTGTGTCCTCCTCCACAATGGAAATTTATTTGGTGCAGTCACAATAGTCCATTCAGTTGGTTTGCGTGAAGAATATGAAGACATAAAGAGAGTCATTCATTTGTTGCAATATCACATGCAGCAATGGATCATCTGTGCTGACCTTAAAATGGTCTGCTTCCTCCTTGGTCAGCAACGCGGATATACCAAGTATCCCTGTTTGTGGGACAGCAGAGCCCGGGAAAAGCATTGGGTGCAGTCGAATTGGCCTCCAAGATCTGACCTGAAACCTGGTGATCCAAACATTCTACATCAGCCACTTGTCGACAGAAAGAACATTATATTTCCACCTCTACATATAAAACTGGGTCTCATGAAGCAATTTGTTCAAGCTTTGTCAATTGAAGGAGACTGTTTCAAGTATCTCATTTCGGCATTTCATAGCTTGTCATTTGAAAGGATAAAGGCCGATGTGTTTGATGGTCCACAGATTCGGCAGCCCGTTAAAGATGGACATTTCATCGGAATAATGACAGAACTTCAAAAGAATGCTTGGTTGGCATTCAAAACATTGTCAAATACTTCCTTGGAAATACACTAGCACAGAATTACACCGAAATTGTCCAGCAACTCTTGAAGAGCTACAAAATGCTTGGTTGCAACATGAGCATCAAATTGCAAATTGCATTTTTTACATAACCATCTTGCTGACTTCCCGTAAAATCTTGGTGCAGTCAGTGATGAGCAGGGTGGCGATTCCACCAACATTTGAAGGTCACGGAGGCACGGTATCAAGGTAGATGGGATGTACATATGATGGCTGACTATTGTTGGAGTATCAAGCGAGAATGTTCACAGATTAAACACTCCAGAAAAGCTATAAGCGAAAATTTTTGCCTTAATATGTATGTTTACCGTTTGGTAAAAAAAACTTTACTATTTGTATGAACACAATTTAACTTGAAGTAACTATATATAGCCTTTGTATGAATAAAACTATTCTTTGTGAACAGTATATTTGGGAAGTTTTCCCTTTTTTACCTTTATATGTACATTTTGTATGACTTTTGAGACAAAGAGAGGGTAACCTGTAGCTTAAAAAGTTGATGTAATAGGCAAAAACTCCGGTTAGTTTTGGATCCAGAGGCCAAAAGTTAGTCAAAAACAAGTCACAGGTCTAAGACAACGAAATTGCTGTTCTCCTGTGACATAACTTTTACGATTTATGTGCATGCAGGTAGGTGTTTAATCAAAAAAAAAAAAAAAATTCTTTTACCGTCGTCTGACGTGCCGATTGCCTATGAGTATTAGGTACGCCATTATGAATCGAATTCATTGAATGTTTTTTCACTATTCTTTCGACAAAAGAAATAAGTTCAAAGTTTTTCAATGGAATCCATTGCGTCATTTAAGAAAGGAGGAATAACGTCTTCAATATTGCTTAAATCAGCACCAAAGAATTTGATTTTTGTTAATTCATTAATTGTGAATAATTTCGAAATCATGTTATCGTCATCACAGTTCGCATACCAGCAGAGGAGGAAGTTTTCACATTTAAGGAAGGGGGGGGGGGGGGGGAGACGTAACCGAAGCTTTGCGTTTTATAAACGGAGTACTTTATCATTACAATGAATACGGATGAATCGGGACTGTGATAAAACGACGTATAAATGTAAATGACGTATAAATGAGGAAGCGTATACGATTTCTCATTTATACTTCCTTTACATTTACACGCCACGGTGCTTTACTGTATGCCGCTTTTTCTTTTCTTTAAAGAAAAAAAAAGTTAAAATCTGTGTCTGCTTAGATCTTTCGGAGGTCACATTTAAAATTTTTTAAATTGGAAAAATATATCCCTAATTGCTTCGTCGATGGATGTTGAGGAAAGGCATAATATCATCTATTTTTTTCTGAAGTCATTGAGCTGAAAGTTTCATTTGTTGATGGTCGCAATCCATAACAATAGATTTTTTTTTGTCAGGGTTCGAATCAGTGTTTGAAAGACACAAATGAACTCTTTAATGCCCAACCCCAGTAGAGGCCTAAATTCACTTTTCTCTTCACATTGGAAAAGGAATGACTAATTTTGATCTGATTTCCGGTGTTGTTTTTCAGTGTATAAATTTTTTTGTTCTTGCTTTCCTTCATTTTATTTTAATAAAAGGTCCATGGTTGGAGAGAAGAAAGCAATGTATTTCACTGAAATTGGATGGACGACCAACCCGACCGCTCAGAGGGGTTTGAGTGGCTGTCAGTGGCGAATCCGGGGGGGGGGCTATGGGGCTGTAGCCCTCCCATAGCTTTCTTGATTTCATTTAAAATCACTACAACTGTTTGTTCTTAATATCCCTTTCTTTAAAAAAATAATAAAATCGTGACAACATTGCTTTCTGGCTTGACAGGCTCGAAAATTTTCCTACTTTTCTAGTCATTACACTTGTAGCGTTGACAGGGTCGAAAATACTTTTTGGCTACTTATTTTACTGCATTTTTTTATTAAATTGTAGTGTCCTTTACGATTCTTATTGTCAGGTGAGTAAAGTCTGTAAAGTTGAAGTGTTTTGGTTTACATAAGCCATGAGGCTTGACATTCGTCATGACTATGCAAAATTTTTATGACCTCAGCCGCTCCCAGACCCAAATCCTGGATTCGCCACTGGTGGCTGTTAATAGAGGTTATTTAATTATTATGTCTATGGGCCGAAAAATTCTCGCCGAATAAAAATGGCCGTTGAAAGAAGTGACCGCTATGCATCGCCACAGTCTTGTATGATACAGATATTTAGTTTTCCCAAATAATTCCACCGACAAGTGATAGAAACAGTCGGTGTAAATAACAAAACATATAAATTTTAGTCCGTCTTGCTGATCTCTTAGCCGACCGGCCGAAAACAGTTGGCAAAATGCGACATCTGATTCACCTGTCGCTTTGTCGGTTATCGTTATTATGTCAAATGGGATGCAAACTACAAGCCGAATGGATGACAAATGAAACAGATGTCGACCATTCTGTTGATTTAAACGTTAATGAGATGTCAAAATTGGTCACAAATAACTTACATCGACCGTTTACTTTATAATAACTTTAATATGGGATTTAAATTATTAGATTCCTTGATACCCAAGTCTCCACATCTTCCGAAACGGTAAAGATTTTTGCCGACGAAAGACTTCATTTCTGCCCGAGGGGGGGAGGAATTTCCCCCCTCTAGCGCCGCCCCTGCATCGGATAGGACTTTTTTTAAATCGATTTCAATGATAAAATACTCACTTTGATCTAAAATACATTGTTATTTCAAAATTCGAGGTAAAAGAAAATATTAATTTACCAGAAAAATTTTCATTTCGTCCAATTTAATCTATCCCGTGTGACACGTGTTAAAAACTCAAGCGAAACATTCATTTTGTCAAACTATTTCAGTTAATAATCAAACATGTATCATAGTGATATGAGTTGTTTGGATATTATTTTTATATTAATTTATATATTATATTATATAAATATATAAAATTTGCTTACTTGAATAATACTTTTCTTATACTATAAATTAAAATGCATATTTTTGTATCAATTAAATAAATAATTTAAAACTGTTAAATAAAATAGAAGTGTTTATATATGTTTTATTATATTAATTTAAAAATTAAGTATATTATATATTGTATTTAAGCTGTTTCTCTCGGAATATAGAGAATACGAAATTAAAATTATTTTCTTGTCATGTAATCATTAAAATTAATCATGTATACGATCAGTGGTGGGGGAAGCTGGCTTACAAAATCCTATTTTGAAAAGGCGCCGATTTGTAAAATTCTGAGGCGTTAATCAGAGAACAAGTGACTTCCTGTTGGCTTCTCAGTTATTTTATAATCTAGGTAAAAATCTATTTTCAAGTGTTTCGTTATCCATAAAATTAAAGTTTGTTTTTTTCAGGAACACTGAAAAGTACAATTCTATTTTATCATATCAATACAGAAAATTCGATTTCAATCTTACAATTCTTTCTATTTACGATTAAAAATAGGGCTTGTGCCTTGAAGAAAAATTTATTTAACTTTTTTGGTTCATCCTCTTAATTAAAACATAATTTTTTATAAGATTTGGGAGCACCATATGTTACAATTTCTCTCGATTATTTTAAAAAGACAACTGAGTTTTATGGAACTACGGACCCATCATTTGATCAAATATGGAAAAAAAAACCACGTTTTGGAATGATAGAACATCAAAATTGCTTGAGTTCCAGGTATAAATCTAAATTGCAATAATTACCATTGATATTCTATTAAAGCACATTTTTTATTGATATGAGCATGTCAAAAGCCTTCCAATTTAGATTTGTTGTAGAATAACATTTTCAATATTCTGATTTGATTTCATTCTGATTTTCTCAGTCACATTTTCTCTTTCTTTAATACTTTATTCGTTTATGTATTTTATAAAATTATTTTTTATCTTTTAAAATTCGTCTTTATAGTTACATTTTTTTTAAATATATATTTTCGGATTGCTGTGATTATAAATCAACTCGAACTTTTTAAACAAACCAAACGATTTCACTCTGAAAATTCTGCATTCCAATCTTTCAAACAGGGAATTATATTTAGTAACTGAAAAAATAGAGAGAATTGATTTCGCTAAATGACTTTAATATTTGTATCTAGAGTTACATTCCCGTTTTTCGTCGCCTGTTTTTTTAATTCACATATTTTTCTTACCATTCGTGTTTGCAGCACCTTTAGCAACGGCAGATTACTTGAAAATTCAGAAAGCAGCTTCCATTGAATTCTACGTCTTCAACAGGTAAAGATTTTCTCAATTTAAAGTTTGCTATTTGTTCCTTTATTAATTAAAAATAAGAATTCGGCCTTTTAAAATTATTTTGAATCCTTACTCACTTTTTGAATTAAAGATAAATTTATTTATCATACTTTTGCTCCATCTTAAAAAGTTAAAAGCTAGTTTTGTTTAGATGACTCAGTTTAGTTGCTACGGAATACTAAATAACCAAATCGATTTTATTATTTAAAAATGGCCGGATGATTTCGTACTAAAAATTCTTTATTCCATTCCTTCGAATAAATTTCATCGCCTTAAAAATGAGATCTAATTATGAATAAATAAATAAAACTTTTTTTTAGTATTTTGAAAATATACAAATCAGTATCATTCGGAATATTCTTTAATCCGATCATATAGTCTTACTTTTGAGGGTATAAAAAATTGACTTTATTATGGAGAAATAAAAGAATTAATGATCAATAGACGATGAGTTCAATGTTTTTATCTACAATTACTCTCCTCTGCTTCATCATTTAGTTCGGTTTTTTCCTCCTTTACCCATCCACTTTTACGGCGCCTCTAATAGCACAGTGCTCAAGAGACAGTTATAAATTAAAGTTTTTATTCGCACATTAATATAATTATACAATTAAACTAAAATTTCAATCCCTCCAAAACATTACGAGGTTAAACGTCTTTTGATTCCTATATGTTAGATAACCAACATTTTAAACATTTCGTGTACAATTTACGCAGTCGCCTTTTATTAAAACTTTTATTCATAGTAAACGATGAAAATTATTTTCATTTTTTTTTTTTTATTCTGTATAAATCTGTCTCTGTTTTTGCTCTTTTCCGAATCTACTTTTTTTATTAAGAATTTTTTCTGACTTTTAAAAATATCTTTTTGGAACTCCATTTATTTAAATTTTTCTTGAATTATTTTAATATTGATAAAACGATTTTATTCGGGAAATCCAGTGTTTCAAACAGAAAATTTGGCCGTACTGCATGATAAAATAAAATAAAAATTGTTAATTTATTTTTTTGTTCAACCTTAAAAATAAAAACAAAAAAAGTTTTTTTTTCTCAAAACACTATTTATTACATTTCCTCACACTTATTTTAATTTAGAGCAAATCATATCGTTCTGAAAATTCGACCTAGATATGGAAACAAAAATAAAACGAATTAATTACGATCAATCAGAGAAGAGTTTAATGTTTTTTTTTATCTAGAATTACGCTCCCCTGTTTCGTCACTTAGGGTTTTTTGCGATCCATCCCCGATTTCGGCGCCTCTAGCAACAGCAGATCGTCTGAACTGAAGCTTCCGTCGAGTTCTCCGTCTGAATAGGTATTCAGCACGCCTGCCTGCCCGCCCGTGTCCTGTCTTCCCTCTCTACCCTGTCCTCCACTCCCTCTCCCCATTCGAGTGGCGTCCGAATCGTGCATGCAAGAGTTGTCTGCTGCAGTAGAACGAATGCTACAACATTTTTGTTTTGTTTTCATTGAGATTTTATTATTAAAGACAGCAGTTGTTCTTCCAAATACCGTGGATAGAAGGTGAGTACACTTAAACAATTAATTCATTTGTATTTATGCATGCTTTCAATACATCACAGCTTGTTTGGTTTTCAGCTGTTGGTACGGATGATAGCAACAACAATGGAGTTGAGAGTGCGCTTAAATACTTGAGGTCAATACTTTCCGCACCCGCCGAATGTGATACGTATTCAAAATGCAATGTTTGCGTTGGAGTACTAAATGTTAGGTGATTTTTATTTACGAGTGTAGGCTTAATGTTCTGTTAGCTGTGTATTTAATTCTGTTTGTGTGGGGGTGGGGAGTGTTATGTAGACTTATGATTCATTCCGATTTTTTTACTTTTTCTATAAAAATATTTTATAACCTGTTATCGTTATTGTTCCCAAACTTTTTATAGATGCCACACTCCTTTCTTATAAAGCGATTGGCATTTCTTTGCGAAGTGTTCTACGGCATTTAATATGCATCGAAATAATCTCTTGACGTAAAAATCGATCGTTACTTTTATAGTCGGTTTATATATTCGTCAACAAACGTGCTTTCAGTTTCATATTGTTAAACATTATTTAAAAATAAATATTTAAATTTTTATTATTCAGATGTTTATCTTTGGAATAAAATATATTAATTAATGTTTAATTGAAATTTAAATAATTACAGTGTAAATTACGGTACATAGATTATAAGCATAAGTTGTTCTAAATTTGTATTTGCTGACGTTTTATGTTTAGCTTGAGCAAAAATCAGGAGATGAAAATTTCTTCATTTTTAATGCATACACAACGTTCATTTCAAAATCATTTACTATAAATATTCTTTGAAATTTTTATACAACTTAAATTATTGACTGCATTATAAAAAATATTAGGTTACAATTACTTTTACTGCATTATGTGAATAAATTTACACTTAACAAAACAAAATCTTAATGTCAGTTCAAAATTACCTTTACTGCAGCATGATTAAAAACAACATAGTAATAATTATAGTTTCTTAATAATAATGATGTAATTAACTATTTACCAGAATGTTACCTGCATTTATTTTGATACTTCATATTTATTAAATGTATTGATACTAATATTTAAATGGTTTTCTTACATTTCAGCAGCTTAGCACTAGGGATGACATTAGTTATTAGGATTTGCATAACAAAATGAAAAAATTTACTAATATTTATTAATTGAAAATCTGTAATTATTCACTTCCTACTCATAAATTCAGTAGTTATTTTCTATAAAAACAGATTTACTCTATTATTATTCTGTGTAAATTTATTACTAGTATGTCTGATTTGATTGGCGCAGTTTAGCCAGGATTGGCTCTTGCACCATTAAATCTCAACCAACCATTATTTATTAATAAAATATGTTTGCAAGAAAGTTTTTACATGCATTTTTAATAAACATTTGCATTAGATGCGATTATCTGAATATCTAATAATGAGTAGTATGAAGCAAGTTGTGACTAATTAAAATAGTAGGTTTTATATATAATTTAATTCGATGTTAAAAATATTTTGTCCCAAAGATAACCTTGGGATGTAAGGGTGATGTGGACAGCCTGCTTAAAAAGTTGAAGTCTTATTCTTCACATTATTGCCTCATTTTGAAACTTTACAACTGAAATTTTAAAAATCAACTCTTTGCATAAAAGAAATTATTGTCCAGGGGAAATCTTGCAGACTTATAAATCAATCTGATGAAATAAATAAATATGTAAATCAGTTGACACTCATAAATCACTTGATGAAGGAAATTGGTATTCTCATTTATTTTAGTAAGATGAGGAGTAAAGAACAAGATTTAACCCTTCAGCACATGCACCCATTTTTGTAACATTAGCACATGCACGGGGTCATTTTGACTCCAAATTGTTAAACACTTACTCCTTATTTTATTGGCTACTTGTACGAAAATAAAATATGGTCAAAGTATAAGAATTTTTTTTGTGTAAATAACTTGTGTGTGTGTATTTAAGACACAATTGCGATTTTTAATTCGAAAAAGGAAAGTTGAACTTGTATCCTTTTTTCTTCCTTTTCTGTATTCTTTTCTTCTCCACTGTGCACGTTCATATGCTGTCATAGCCATAACGCTAAATTAATTTGAAACGCTAACGCACACATGGGTCAATTTGACCCCAACGTCAGTAAAAAGTGAGAAAATCCGTTGGACCGGTTTTTGCCTTCTTATTTTCTTCTAGCTCCCCCATGAAGATGCAGGAAGTAACTGAGGCAAGTTTTTAGAAATTCCTAGAATTTTTTAACAAAAGAGAAAGGGTGGGGTCAAAAAGATCCCATGCGTGTGCTGACGGGTTAGAAATAGATATCAGAACTTAAGTTTCAAAACTTACATTTGTACCAGACGTTATCTAAAAATATTTCATTAACTTATACTAATATTGGCTTATTTTATAACCTATTTCACTACCTTCTGCTAAAAAAAGGACATATTATGGAGAAAAGTTGGTTGAAACATGTTCATTTTAACTATTATAAAATTAAAACCATAATAATTATTTACTTTTAGCTTTTTAAAATTGATAAGATTGCCTTTTTCCAGAATCCACCAAAATCTTATAAATGCACTCTTTTTAAACAAAATGTTGCTCAGAAAGCTTCCCCACATGTATAAAGACTCACTCCAATTATAATTTAGTCATGAAGGATTGCAACATTTTTCTCTGGGTAGTCATTTATGTTTTTTAAAACTGGGAAAATTTGAGTTGTTGAGAGATGAAATAACCCATTTCACAATCTTGTAGCTAAAACAGGACATGTTAAGGAAGACACTCATTCTTTTGCCTAATCAAAACTCTATGACTTAATCTCATTTTGTTCAAACTATCCAACTCAAAAAAAAATTTGTTGTCTCAGACTTTCCGCCGATGTAAACAATCCAAACTTGGAAGCTGTTGCCAAATGGTGATTAACAAATTTGGTCTAATTTTGCATCCACATAAGCATTTTATATATAGAGAATTTTTATTATTATAGATAAATGTAGGCAAAAAATGCTACTTAAGTTTTGCATCACTAAAATTCCATCTTTCACCTTTTTTTTAGGGTTGTATCCCTTATTACCGTATTTAAAAATCCCTATCTACAGCAGGGTTTCTAAAACTACGGATTGAGATTTCAAATAGGGTTGTGTAATAGAATTCTGTGGTTCTTGGAAATTTGGCTCTTGTTATTAAGTTGAAATAAAAATAAGCAAAGAGAAAACTATCCTTTGTTTAATAAAATTTCTGCAGGAAATGATTTATCCTTAATTAATGCTTTATTCCCTTATTTTAATAGAATGTAATTATTTCCTAAATCAGCATACCTATCTTCTTCAGAAAAATCAGTATACCTTCTAAGGCACAAGTTTAATTTTCTATGCATAGGCATTTCTTCCATTTGTAATCAATTCCATTCTTCATAAAATTATTACATCAATATTCTTGTAATGCAATTTTTCTTCCTTTTGACTTGTGACATGCTTTACAACCTTTGGGTAAGCAGGGTCGGTGTGGGCAATAATAATGCATCAATATTCTTAAAAGTAGGGGAGATCAGGATACAGTGGATCTAGGGGTATAATGGACCACCCCCTCTTATTTATTTTATTTATGTTTTTTGAATGTTTCATATTTTGGCACATAGATGCCAGGTCTGTAGTGCTGAAAAAAACTTGAAACCATGTGCATAACTGGCAATTAAGCCATAATAACCTTGACTGGTGATTTGTAGTGTATCTAAAAGTAAATATTTTTGGTTAAGCCTATTTTCTTTTCTGGATTCAAGAATTGTGATTCAGAAAAAAATACTATGCAGAATAAAAAGGTAAGATAATATATTATTATGTTTAATGCAGCTGAAATAACTGAATATAAAATTTCCTTTTTTTTTTTTTTTTTTATCAATTTGTTGTCAAAGTTCTACATGGGGTACAATGGACATGGTCCATCCCCAGTTCTGTATCCCATATGCTTTTAAAAGTCAGACATTATATAAGAATAAGCAAATTGTTTTATTTAATGAGTTAATTAACCATTGAATCATGTAGTATACACATTTTTTAAGTGCAATCTATGTATTAACCCTAATTAGGCACCCAAGAATAGTAAACAAAATTTTATGTTATTTGTTTGAGATTTTTTTCTTGTTTATATTTTACAAACATTCAGTAAATTTTTAATTCTTATATTATAGCTATATTAAGGGAAAATGAAATAATATGAATTTTTTCAAGCAAAAAAATCAGTACTTTGAGAGTAAACATTCAAAATTTACAATAGTGGTCCATTGTATCCCGGTCTCCCCTATAGTTATTTAAACTAAACAGTATGAAATCTAAACCTGTCAAATGTTAAACTATAGTTTTTTTGGTATTTTAGGATTAAAGAAATATTAAATTGCAAAATGCAAATACATGTTTTATAATATATCTAGCTTGCTTGTCATAGTTGTGTCCCTTTAGGTGTAACCTGTTGCTGAAGTTATACTTTTTTTGCTGCTTACTATAGGTATATAACACTGCATTTATACTGACACATACTATATAAGTTATAAGAATTGATGCTCTTAAGAATAATCTTTGTATGATTATAATTACAGTATATTATGATGAATATTTTAATCACTTCACTTCTTTCATGCTTTTATTAATTAATTGTTTTGAAAAAATATGTGATAGTGTTTTATAACTAAAATTCGTACTTAAAATGCTGAAATACAATAATTTGAATTGATAAAATTGGCCACTAAATCACAAGAACATCTATTAGAACAGGGGTTCCCAACCTTTCCCCTCTCGCTTACCCGTTTATTCTTTTTGTGTGTTTTTGCATACCCCCTCCTATCATATCCAATTCTCTCCCCCACAACCATTCGTCCCTACAAAGGAATTTTTATCAATAATGTTAAGGTTAGCTTAAAAGTGAAATGACTCAAATTAATAACATTTACAGAACTTATTTTTGCTTTTTATATTTTATTCCATTTTTACAATGACATTAGTTCAATGCCAAATCAAATGAAATCAGTATTGTAGCTATTTTGTTTTAACTTATAAGGATAGCTAAAAATTGCATTTCTTAATAATCAACAATTCAAGTAGTATAGTTATTAAATAGTAAGTATTTACTTAGAGGAACAATATTCTCTTTTTTAATGCCTTATGTTTTCTTGTTTCCACCATTATCAACTTTAATTTCTCATACCCCCAAATGGTCCTTCGTGTACTCCAGGATACGCGTACGACAGGTTGGGAACCTGTATATTAGAAAGTATCTTTTTGACCCAGGTACAGTTTTTTGTTCATTTACAGTATCAATGTATCTTATGTTTCCTCACCCTCCCATCCTTTTTAATTTTGTGATCATAGCAAATTTTGCTCATGTATAACCCATAAAGCCTTATATAGTTGCTATCTTTATGAAAGTTTAATAGTGCACAGCCATAGTTATTAAGTTAACATTAGGTTACTTTAATTTTAGGACAACAGCCTAAAAATGACTGTGACAACGAGGAGAACGGCTAGTACCGAAACCATTCATCATTTATGGGATGCAATTGTATATGCCCGTCAGCAGAGGCAGATTGCCAGTATTGAGCGCATATCAAGTTACATGCGCAGGAAACACAACATTTCTCCTGAAGACTTGGAGAAGCAACTACAGTGTGCTATGCAAGATGACTTAATTGAAATGAAAAGAAGTGTAGGATGCAAAGGCTCAAAAGCCGGAATTGAACAAGATTCATATAGAATACCAGAAAAGGATGTCGTAAGTGTGATTAATTTTTTGCTCTGAAATGCTATGTTTGAAATTAAAATGAATTAGTTGTTGCTATGCAACAATTTAGAAGTTATTCCCCTTTTTGCAGGAAAAATTTAAATTTTATTTTAGTGGCCCAAAACTAGATATTACAAAAAAGAAGTAATGTCCGAGGAAGTTAAATAAGTAATCACTGGTGCTTAATTTTTAATTAAGTCTCTGACATTCACAAGAATTGGAAACCGGGTGTCTTGAAATGCATAAAAATGAGAAGAACAATCAAAATTGTTATCAATGTTACCTTCCTACCTCCTCGTTAGGATGACTCCGTACCTCTTAATGACCATTTGTCAAAAGGGTCGAAAGAAAGTCTTTGTTCAATCAATATGATTGATCACTGCGACATCTATTAGAGGGAAAATAGAACCAATTATGAAATTATCTAGCCTTTTTCCAGTTGCCTAAGTAGGCATCAATTGAAATGTATATATTTACACTTGTTTTGAAAACATCGAAATCAAAATAAACCCCATAGTGAGTGTCTTCTGTAATTCTGAAATCTTTTTTGAAGGCTTGTGATGAACCATAAATTAAAAGACAGATGATACTATACCCTATTGGCTAATGACCTGCGAGGGGGACGCTTGTGGTGAAACCACCTGTGGTAGTTGCTCACCTACGTTGATACTAATGGGTCTTCTCATGGGAACAAGAATTATTCATCGTGCCCTTGAACAGTTCTTTACGAGACTCTGTTCAGCTCATTATTCCACACAGCATGGAGAGTACACATCTCTCTGGTTCATGATTTTGATGAAGGCAATACCGGATTATTTCGCTATAGTCTTAAGACAGGTGACTGTGTTAAATCAGAAATATTCTGTTCAAATATGGTAGTTATTTTTAAACTGCGTTAGGATAATTGCAGGAATATTTCACTGGGTGGAATAATAAGGACTGTTGGCTTTCACTGTACTGTCCAGGTCCGGATTTACACATTTCTACGCCCTAGGCCAAAGCATATTCTGTGCTCCCTCTCAAAAGGTCCACGCATAATTTTGAATTTAATATACAATAGTTTATCTTTGAAACATATAATCACTTAATAAAACCTTTATAATCCTTGAACCATATTAAATTTTTAATTCTAAATTACACTACTTGTGAAATAACATAAAATTAATACCTGCAAAAATGCTTCATTGAATTTCTTGAAAGTGAGTGAAATATTTATTAGAACTTCTTTATTTGTGCTTTTCTCCCTGAATAGGCTTGAAGGGTCACTGGAGTTGACAGATCTTAAGAAACGGTGGGGTCCACAAAAGACTAAAGAATGTTATATATGTTCAATATATTTAATGTAACGAATGTACATTTCAAAAACATCATTTTATATGCCCTTTTCAAAATAATACTGAAATGTTTGTAAATATTTGGTGGTTATTTCTTCCGTATATGTGCCCCCTGACAGCTTTGCCCTGGACTTTAGGTGTTTAGACCTTTTAGGTATCTAAAAATTTTGCCCTCCCCCCACTTTTGCCACCCAATTGCCTTTTCCGCCACTGTTGTCTTGTATTTTTTTTGTAGGATGGTCTGAGGAATTCAGTGATAAATTAATTTCTGTCGGCAAATCTCACTAGTGTTTATTGATTTATTAGTGAGAATTTTCAGATTTTAAGCCTGCACTGTTAGCTTATCTGTTCATCAGAAATGAAAACATAATTCTGAAAAATAGGCGTAAAAACATGCAGACAGAATAAGTCAAAATAATAACATGAAACTATAGCAAAAAATGAATATAAAATTTGTAGAGCTTAAGATGTGACAAATTAGATTGTAAATGCAATTCCTTCATATATGTAAATGTCTTTATCTTAGGTAAAAGATGGACATGACTGGTATTGTTTTAGTTGCCATAAAGAAGGGGAAGTCCTATATTGCTCCACATGTCACCGAGTATACCATGAAGCCTGCTTGAAAGAACCACCTGTTAAGAGTGAAAAATTATTGTGTGAAGTTTGCAAAGTAAGGAATATAAATGTCTTACTTGTATTTTTTAATGGAAAGAAATGGAAAAACAATTTTAAAATTTAATGAAATTAATTTATTCATTGACAAGAATTTTTTTTATCAAGCTGCATCAACATAAGATAGTGTATTTAATCACAGCTGTTTTAGATAAATCTTTGAAAAGATTATTTAGGATAATTGACATGATTGACCACTTAATTTAATATGAAATAGCATCTGCATTTTCTGTAAGAGCAACCATTTCAATTATAATGAAAAAAATGCTAAACAAATTAATTTTAACATTCTTAATAATGTATTTATTTCTATGTTTATCTCATATGAGTAATTTAAAACCTTGAATCAGTTTGTATTCACTTGTTCATAGATTCAAAAGTTTAAGGGAAGGATGCTGAATTTGAACCACCTAAAAATTTTTAATATACATTGATTGAAAATGATTTTTAATGAAAAAACGTTTTGGGATTTTTTTGTAGTTTATTTAGCTTTAGAACAATATGCTTAACTTTTTAAGAAATAGATTTTTAAGTAGGAAAAAGAAAAGCATAAAAAATTGTGTCATTGGTCCAATTAACCCCTTAACCAATTTGCCCTTATGCTGTATGTGCATCAAATTATCGCAATTTTAAACTTACAAACTAAAACAGTCATTTTCAGATGCTATAATTTGATACAAAAATTATGTGGGATCGATATGCATTTCAACTAACCTTTATCTTCTCAATTGAAATAAAATGACACGTATTCTCAAAGCAGAAGGTGTCATCTAATTAGAAGTACGGAAAACAAAACAGTTAAGATTAAGGAAACTGGACCACCAATTTCTTAAGCTTTTTTGATTTTTTTGAATTAATATTTTGATGTCTTTAATGTTCTGCTAGTGATTATAACTGCTTTCTGAATTATTTTTCTAGTTCAAAATAATATTCTTGTTTATTTAGACAGTACAATTTTAACTAAACTGTTTGCGGTAGGATTGGGTTATACTGTATCAACTTGATACTTTGTATCAGGTACACAAAAGTATCAGGTACACGAAAATGATACAGACCAAAAGTATCAGGTACACGAAAATGATACAGACCAAAAGTATCAGGTACTCAGTATCACTTATCGGACTCGATTGATACTGACTGCTAATTGCTTCAAACTCATTTTTGATTGGGTCCCTAATTAACCCCTCCTAAATACAGTATTTAGGAGGGGTTGATTAGGGATGGGGAAAACCTACCGGTTGAAACCGAAAACTGATTTTTTTTTGGTTCTGATTAGCCAGTTTTTTGGTAATTTTTGTCCCCATCATAATATTTTTTTTAACTAAAAAACCTGGTTAAAAAAATCCGGCCAAATTAGCTTTGGAAATGAGATAAATTAAAGAATTCAAGTCTATACTATTCAGTGGGTATTCGTTTTTTAGAAAAAATCTGAATTAGTATTTCTACAATTAAAACAAGTTTATGTAATGTAGTTAAATAATATATTAGCGACCTCTGTATTAAATAGCAAAGGCGATACGTCGACCATAGGCAAGGTTTTGTTTTCATGGTGATCGTTGAAATGTAATACTTTGGGTTCAATCGGTACAAATAATACATACCTCCTACATGCTGAAATTTATTTGAGTTGATTGGCCTATAACCTCCAGAGTTCTGTAACCTACCACAGGTTATTTGAGTAAAACTGTGATTTCAATTAAATTGCTGAAGTTTAGCCTTTCCCACCATTAAAAATCCACCAAGAATTATTTCTGGTGCAATCATTTAATAGATGTCAAAAATATTGGATATTTAATTCCTTTTGATGAAGCCACTAAGGAAATTTTGAGAGGCGTGTATATTAAAGGAAGCTTCGTTATCCCCTTTAGTGGAAATCACGAAAGATCATTACAAAATCTCAACCCTAAACATTGGCCCATGTTAAAGCAGAGATGAAATAACCAAAAAAGGGTGTTTTGAAATAACCGCCATCTCTAACACGAATCGTTGCTAACATCTGAAATAAAGAAATTAGTTTGATCAGGTTCTGAATAAAATAAAAGGTCATGGCTTGGAGTGAGTTTTTGAGCTTACCTCCCCAACAAATGACCTACTTTCATTTCCAGCCACTAACAAATGTAACGGTTATATCAATCCGATCCCAGGAATAATCGCCTTTCCATTTACTATCTTTATCAATAAATACTTTGTCTAATAGCTGTCAAAACAGAAGCCATCTGGACATCATCAGCAATTTCTCTCCTGAAGACGCGAAGCCATTGCAACTTGAAAACAAACTCGTATCAGTACCCGATTACTGACTACCCAGTTCCGTTTCAAAGGGGAATGGCTTGGTTACTGGCCGTATCAGATAAAAAAGTATCAAATAAATGTATCAGGTACAAACGAGTATCAGTATCAACATGTATCTGATACGGCAAAACCATGTATCAACCCAACCCTAGTTTGCGTTCCAATCTGAACAACTTTTGGACAACAGTAAAATAATACACCTAACTTATCTTTAAACTATTTTAATAAAATTATGATAGATAAATTTTTTCCAAACAAGTTTCCTCTCTGAGGATGAATATCTTATTTTGCTACTTACTTTAGAACAACATGAGGGCTGTTAGTCTTTTGTTAAAATATTTAATTGATGATATCTGAAAGCAGACACTCGAATTGTAAAAAAAAAATGATTTCATCCAGATTTCCGGGCCCCCCCCCCCGCAAAAATTTGGTTTTTCTTCCGAAAATTCCGCTTTTACACAAAGAAAAGAAACCTTCCTATTTTCTGTTTTCGAAAGAAAATTCTGGGAAAGTATGCTCAAACGTGTGGCTTAACTCCACCGGCTAGGAAACCAGCTGATTCATTTTCTACTGACGAATCAACATTTTATCAGCAAACTCTACAAGGATGAACATTCTAACATTCAGTGCCATTCAAAGTTTTAAGTACCACCTTTTTGCAGAAAACAAAACCTCTGTGGTATATTTTGTAAAAAAAAAAAAAAAAACATTTTTTTTTTTTTTTGCATAAACATGTTGAAAAAAAACTAGTTGAAAATTTAAGATCACCTTGTAGGGCTTACCAAGATGAAGAAATAAAAAAAAAAGAACAAAAACAAATAAATAAACTACATAAAAAAAAAAAAAGAAAAACTCCTGTCAAAAGTGGCAGCTAAAAAGCTGTGTACAAATGCAGCAACAAAGCAGATAATAAGACATAAAAAATCTTCTCAAATAAAAAAAATAAGGGATGTTGAAAAGATTGATTCGCATATAAATTATGGTACAAATTTTTTACTCGCGTATGATTTCAGTCTTTTTGCTTTTTTGCCAATCTCATCCCTGAACAGGAGTTGCCTGTTTTATATACCAAATATTTAATAGAATTGAGGTCATAAAGCTGGTCCAATTGAGGGGAGGATCTAAATTTAGGAACTTGCCATACTCTCTTCCATTCACCCATTTATTCTCTTTATTGACTAGTTATGTTTTCAGTATATAGGAAATTTATTTGCTTTTGCTTTCATTTCTCTTAAAGCGAATTTAGAAATACTTACTGAAGTAAAAAATTTCGCATTTGCAAGACATACTTTAGATTCCGTATATGTTTTTTTTTGCTTTATTTTAGTAAAGTATTTTAATTGCTTGTGGACGCTTATATTCATGTAATGTATCGGAGATGTTATATTTTTTGATTACTCTAAAAAATCTTACTGGATTTATTTTTGACATGCGTGAAAAACATATATAATTCAAATCTCAAAATCACCTAGTTTTGACATTGATTTGAAATATTGAGGATTCCATTCCATGTATGAATGTAATGGTCTTAATGATTATCATTATGTTTATTAATGATTATTATTACTATTTCTATCATTTGAGGGATACAATCTTTTATTTTAATTGTTTCAGTAAAATTGGCCATTACAAGTTCTTCCATCACCATTGATTGCCATTATCATAAGGAAAAAAAATGTCATTTTTATATGCTAAATTTTCTAAAAAATTTCAAAATCTGTGAAATTATATACAATTCAACTTTACAAGAAGTTTGCTAATCTGTGATTTATTGCATAATAAAATTTTATATATAGTAAACATGCCTAACATTGGAAAGATAAAAAAAAAGAAAGAAATTTTATTATCTTTTTCTTTTGAAATCAATATGCTGTTCATCTATCTAAAACTAGCAGTACCTGCCCGTGGCATCATGATTAACAAAATGAAAAAAAAAAAAAAGCTAACAAGGACATGAAATGAAGTTTTAAAAACAAAACAAAATATGTAATTTATTTTGCCCGCTAATTTTTCTTATTTTCCTGCGTGACAATGACATTAACTGAAGATAAGTTTTAAAAAAGTGACGAAGAAATTAAATGATTTCAAATTGAAGTTACACTACCAAATAAACCATTATTTTTAAAGAAAAAAATTAAATTTAGGATTTATAAGAATTATTCCCGTAAACCAGGTAAAATGTTAAAGAATTAAAACCGAATGAAATTTTGAATGATTTCAAATGGACCAATACATCTCAAAAGATAAAGACAAACATAATTTCTGATATTCATATACATCTAAAATGAAGAAGAGAATAAAAAAAAAGAGATAAATTTTAAGCTTCAGGTTTAAACTTTGAAGCCACATTATGTAAATAGCTCCCCGAGGTCATCTTTCTTTTTTTTTTTATTGTCTGTTTCATTTGTTGATTTTTAGTGAAAGTACATGCAGGAACTTGAGTGCAAAATGAACAACATGTGTTCTTTTTTTTTTTTAAATTTTCTACATTAAATTTTAAAATTCGGGCGTTGGGTCACCATTACGACTGTGTGCCATATTTCATGGCTGTAAGTGCGATAGATTGATCTGAACATTGCACACACTCAATAACTTAATTTTATAAGTATAGATGAAATAACAGCATGTACAGTGTCATTCTGTAATGATTGTTAGCCTAGTTACTATGCTGTGTATGTTACTGATTATTTAAAAAAAATGGAGTGAGTCTTAAGGGTGGGAAACTTCTACAAGGACTGTACTTAATGATGTGTTTGGGTATGTTCTGTTATATTCTCAGAAATATCCTGATCAATTTAGATGAACTTTATCAAGTATTCTTTCATAACTTAAAAGTTTTTCATGTGTACGGGTTTATTCTTTAATGTCTTGAGGAGCTTCAGACACGAATGGGCTTTTTATTATTCAAGTGCTTTTAAATAGACACTATAAACTATATACCAGTATTATTTACATTTGCCATGTACATAGATTCAGAAATTTTATTGTTTTAAACAAAGAACTGGCCATCTCTGTTATCCGCTCTCTTTCCAGAATGTGCTATAGTATGTACTAAACAAGAAAGATAACTTGTCCTTTCACTCTTTGTCCAGGCTCTCTTGTGCTGTCATTTGTGCAGCTAATTAAAATCCTATATGCATGGTTTCTTTTGCTTAAGTAGTAATTCAGAAACATATAACTTTAGTTCTTCAATTATTTATTGTTTGATGATAAATATATTAATATCATTTCAGTTGTGTATTTTTTAAAAATTTCTTTTGAAATATTTTTACTAATTTTTTTTTTTAAAACATTATTTATCCATGAAATAGGTAGTGACATGGTTGTTAACATAAGTCCCTGGATTTTATCTTACTATAAATAAAAGTCATTGTGGGTATGTATGTGGCTATGTTCCACATCTCCTCCTAAACCAATGGACTGTTTTCAACCAAATTTTGCACACTTATTATTTAAGACAAGGGGAAGACACTTATGAACTTTTCAAAGTCCAAAAGTTAATTAAACAGTCAGTTAATTAGAAATTAACTGAAACCGTTTTTCCACCATAATGTCGGAGCAAATTATCTGACAAAAATTATTTTTATACCATCTTAAAGTTCAAAATTTTGCCTTTTCAATGATACCAATTTTATATCTGTGACATTTTTCTTTCAATTTTTCTTACTTTTTTTAAGTTTAATAATTGTTAATTACGTGCAGACGATTTTGAAATAACTCAAATTTATAGCTACTCCGTTGCTAGGCATCGATTTGACTTTGAACTAATTTGCTTTAATTTCTGAAATGTTTGCATATTTTTAAAAATATGTTTTATATAAGAAGATAGTGAACCGTCAACTTTTAAAAGCCCCATATCTTATTAAAATTTCAGTTAATTGGAAATTAAATTAGATTTTGGCATTTTCCGTGATATTTTTCGAAAATATGTATTGATGTCACAAAAACTTTTTACACATAATAAAAGTTTAAAAATTAACTTTTCATGACACAACTTTCATTTCCTTTCAATTCATTGTCTTCATTTTAATAATTTTTCAAAAATTAAATTGTGTATAAAATTTAGAATTTATAACACTTTTTTTTTTTATTGGTGAAGAACAAGAATACATAAGAACTGTTGCTAGATCACATTAGAAGAATTTTGAATGAAGACGAATTTTATTCATATTTATTCTAACGCTTTTTCTCAATGAAAAATTTACTATGTAATTGTCCCAAAACATCCGTTAAAATCTTTCTTATACTGCAAGATTTATGAACAAAATTTGAAGTACCTATGCAATAAATAATAATAACTTATGGAGAAAATTAGCTATCGGCGGTTTTTAAAAATCGTCTGGTTCAACTCATATTCTCATTTTAGTTAAAAAACATTTCAGACGATAAAAGAATCTTGGGTATTGTAATTTCCTATACAAAAGTAGTTTTTTTACATCAAAAATATTAGACATGAAAGTATTTTAATCCTGAGCAACTCCAGGCATAACAGCTAGTTTTGAAATATTTACCTTCCTATATATTTTCAGATGATCAAATCTAAAGACAGTTTGAAAATGGATAGAGATGACTTAAATTTGTTGTTAGGCTATGCTTGTTTGAGACTGAAAGAAAAAGTTCTTAGTGTAAGTATTTATATTAATTGCTTTTGTTTGATAATTAATTTGAATACTTATTTTGTAATTTAACAAGCATTATTGAATATCAAAATAGTATTTTAAATACATCTGTTTCACGTGTTATTATTAACCTCCTACATTCTGAGCTTAAGTTAATAATAGTTGCACTTATTTAGAAAATAGTGAATAAAAAGTGATAAGGATAATTTATAAATTAAAATAAATTATATTTTAATAGGGTTCAGTTTTTCTGTTTTCCATTTTCAATTGCTTCATTATGATTACATGCATATATATTTCAAAAGAGATACAGTTCATACAGATTTAATGGTATTCTCTCATTTATAAATCAGTGCATTTTTTACCATATACATAAAAGTTTTCTGAAAATTTATAAAATTACTGGAGCTGTGTTTGATTCCACTAAATCACCTTGTTGTGAACTTCAAAATTAATTATTTTGATATAAAAAAATGGCATTTAAACTTTTTTGTTATTTGGTTTTTTAAATTTTTTTTATGAAACTACAACTTAATGCACTTAAAGATTTATTGATGTATTCATAATTATGTATTTTAAGCATTTTTAAGTAAAATATTTAAGGAAGGTAGATTATAAGTTGAAATTTTTTTCCTCCCTTTTTAGTTTCTCGTATACAAAGAAAAAGTATTGTAACGTCAAAAAATTCGAACTCGAGATTTTCATGAATTTCCACATTTTAGTTCTCCCTGAGTCCGAAAAACACAATTTTGGAATTATTTCTGTCTGTGAACACTATAACTCAAAAACTATTAGAACTAGAGTGATGAAATTTGGTATGTGATTTTAACACATAATTTGTAGGTTTCTATCAAAATTTTGAGTTCGAATTTTTTGACAATTACAACCAATTGGACAAAATCCTTCTACGGGAAGTCTCTCTGTCTGTCCATATTCATGTGAACATTATAACTCAAGAAATTAAATAGCTAGATGGATAAAATTTGGTATGCAGTTTTATCATCAAGAATGTAGTTCTGTATCAAATTTTGGGCCAAATCCGTCAAAGGGTTGGCTGTCTGTCGGTCTGTATAATCACATACTTGTGAACACAATGACTAGATAAATGAAATTTGATGCATGACTTCCTGACCTTAATTGCAGAGTTGTGTCCAATTTTTGTTTCAATCGGTTGAAAAAAATTGCATTTTCAATTTTCTTACTATGATGCAAGGCCATTTTGCATCTTGGCGAGCGCTTAGAAATACTCTTGTCCTTGGCTCATGCTGAAGGAAACTCATGGATACTCATTGCATTCTAGGTTACAGTAGGTTTGAATTTTTTATCCATGCAGGGGGAGGGGAAATGGCACCTTTTTGGGTAGTATACGAGAAAATTTAGGCGAGACCACTCCCTCTGGTTTCCTTTCACTGCTGTTTTTATAACTATAGATTACTGATACCTAATTACTGTTGAAGTAACCTCAAGGCAATTATAAAAATTTGCATGTTCAGAAACTTTTTTTTTGCAAGGGGGGGGGGGTAATTATTTGAAATATTTTTATTACTTCAAGACACATGATACTGTTTTATTATTCCATGTTTTAATGCTTGTTACTGTTTCATCACTTTAATAACAATAATAAAACATCTCTGATGGATTTGAGCATCTTTGTTGATAAAGTTTTCTCTGCAGAATGTGAATTTGCAAAAGTGTTTTAATTGTTCCTCTTCTGTACTGTCTCTTAACTATAGTAGAGGAGGGGTTATCTAAGTAGTTAGAAAGGGTGAGTCTGACAGGCTTGTGTCTTGGCAGTCAACTTGTTGATATATCTAAATTGATAATAAGTTTTCTATTGTAATATTTAGAGCAATTTTTTTAAATAAATAGTAGCATTCTTTCTAACTTTTGTTAATGGCTATATTAATATGAAATATGTTTGTCTCTAATTCCTCAAGATCACTTTTGATGTACATGAGGTAATTTTTCAGAATCGAGAGCTTCTTAAAATAGCTCCAACAGAAGAAGAAAAATGGCGTCATAATTTTTTAATTTATGAAACAATGGATTTGACTATAATGGAAGACAAAACACAAGAGAATGTCTACAAAAGATTGGAAGAATTCCTGGCAGATGCTATGACCCTTGTTCATAACATTGTTATCTATTATGGAGGTAGAGGGTTTTATACTTAAATATTTCATCTAAGCTAATATTATTAAGTATCTTTTATGGCATGTGCATTTTCTTCATATTGTTATCTAAAATTTAATTTTCTCTAATAAAATTAAATAATCCTCTCTCTTCACAGAGCAAATTGATTCAGTTTTTATTTTAATTTTTTTTAAAGATGTATTTATTATTTTGTATTTCTGCATATTAAGTATTTAAATAATTGAAAAAGGATTTCATATTATAGCTGAAAAGTGGAGGGTTGAAAATATACTTAAGTTTTCATTAAGTGTGCTCAAAAGAAATTCTTTAACAATAACGATGAACAGTTAGTGACGAGTTGCTTCTTTTGAAAAGAAGGTTGAAGTTGGACTAAAAGGAAATTACAAGTTTTAATGAATGAAGTCAATATTTATTATCCAGCTGTAAAATAAAAGAAGGCATTTTTTTACTGTAAAGAATTTCAGTTAAACTTCTCTTATTGGTTCAAGTTTAAATTCAGCGTAGTAACCATTCCTGGCTAATTCATTGTATTTTATAGTGCAGAATGTTGTTGAAGGGAATGCAAAAGCCATACACTGCCGAACTTCAGTCTACTTTTCATACAACTTTGATTAAGGTTTGCAGACCATTGATGGATCACTCGGATGTTTGGAACAAACATCCAAATGATGTTAGATCAAAATTTTCCTTTGCATTTTTGGTACATATTTTGTTGAAACATGTAAATAAATATTTTGAAGATTGAGTAGTAAATGAGAGTTGTTTCTCAGAGATTTCTATCCATTTACATTTCAATTAAAATACTTAAAGTATGTTTTATTAAATTAAAAATAAATCAGTAATTAGTTGGAATTGAAGGTAACTAGATGGGATTGGTTACAAATAGGAATTTGTTTACTATTATATTTGTCAAATTTTTGTATATTTTTCAATACAGAGATAATTGTATGTTCTGAGACTTCAGTCTAATGAATGATATATTTTAGCATCACCTCATTTCATTACGTATAAAAAAGGGTACTTTTTATTTCAGTTCACAGTTCTGCAGCTGATACAGCTCGCCAAACGCTACGAGATTGTCGCTATGATTTGAATGAAATACGGCAGTGTCGTGATTGTTACAGAATGTCCAATGAGAAGCGTGATAAATTTTGGTTTTGTCAACCTTGTGTAAGTATAAAATAATATGCGATATATCATACTTTAGGGTAAAATATATCATAAGAGTTTCCAGTTAATATGCATAATAGAGTAGTAGTTCAGTCAACAAAGGGTTTGATACAAACATTAAATCATATAGTTTTGAAATTCAGTAAGCATGTTCCTGAGGGGCTCCTGTTGAACATACTAAAATTCCCCAATCCTGTGTCTGTGTGGGGCTCGTGCTGGCATCTTGGATTTCATCAACCCTTTTTTTAGTTTTTCTTGAATGTCTTGAAAACTATTCAACATTGAAATTGCAGGTGATACAACTAATTAAAAAGAGTAAGATTCCCACAAAAACATGCTTTTATTTTTCTCTTAGCTTTGATAGTTTCCTAGACAATGAGTCTCAAAATTTGCCGTCATTTTGGATTTCATCCCCTTTTTTTATTTTTTTTAATATCTTGAAAACTATTCAATTTGCAAATTATAGGTATGTAATAAAAAATTAAAGAACACAAAATTCCCTACAAATATGTACTTCTATTTTTCTTCTAGCTTTAATAGTTTCCAAGATAATGAGCCTCAAATTTTGCTTACATCTTTGATTTCATCCTCCCCTTTTTTAGTTTTTCTTGAATATCTTAAAAACTGCTCGAGCTGGAACAAAACTAAAAGCATATATTTGTGTGGAATTTTACAATCTTTAATTTGTTGTACTACTTGTAATTTAAAAGATTTCGAGATATTCAAGAAAAACTGAAAGAGGGGGATGAAATCAAAGATGGCGGCTCCCCACCCGGGACCAGGGTCTTTTAGTACTTCAACAGGAGCCCATCGGGAACATGTGTACCAGTTTTCAAAACTATTAAGATTTAGTGTTTTCTTCAAACTTTTCATCGTCTGTTCTATCAACTAAGATTTTTGTATAAATTCATCCACTTGCACTTTGATATCGAGTATCTCAAAAACTGTTAAAGCTAGAAAAAAACTAAAAGCATGCACTTGTAGGAAATTTTACACTCTTTTAATTTGTTGTTTCACATGTTATTTGAAAGTTGAATTGTTTTTGAGATTTAAAAAAGAACTTAAAAAGGGGATGAAATCCAAGCTGATTGCGCGAACTCCTCCCCCAGGACCGGGGACTTTTCGTATGTTCAACAGGAGCCCTTCACGAACATGTATACCAATTTTCAAAACTATTTGATTTAATGTTTTTTGCATCCCCATTTCTGGACTATAAGGATAACATTTGTCTTTCCACATTGATTCCTGATTGTATTAACATGTAATTTTGTGGGGAATTTCTCATTCTAATCTGTTTATCATTGGGAGTGTTTGCACAATTTTTTATGAAGTTTTCTGTTTGAAATTTCATTATTTTTTGCTCTCTAATATCCATTTTCTGCTTCTTATACTTTTCTTAACAAACTTGGTTCAGTCGTCTTATCCTAACAGACCAATTATGTCATAACCAATCATAATAGGCATTATTTGGCATACACTTGCATCAGATCTGTATTGAGCTTTGCTTCACAATGGGGAAAAAAAGGCCTTCAGATATTTTCTGTGTACTTTATATGTAAGAAACTTTCAGCTATGTTTTTTGCTTTTTTTTTGCAAACGGAACAATTGAAAAACAAACAAACAAACAAAAGATTAATTAAAAAATTGAATTTTAAATTTGTAGAAATGAAAAACAAAACTGTGACATCTCATCAGTTTACATTTTAAATTGCACTTTTTAAAGTTAAATCAATTTAATATTTTAAAAGGAAACTACAGTACACCAGGAATCGGAGTGGAGTGGGCTGAGGACCGCATACAGTCTCAGAGGGTCACATCTCTGTGACCTAACAGCTGATTCAATTTAAGCCTGACGCAAATTGATTTAAACCCAGATACTGCAATTTTGGGAGTATGCTGCTCTTCGAAACGCTGATCCTTTCAGCTGCTGGCAGTGATGGTAGCTTGGTGTTATTTGACTTCATGACATTCCAGCCAGGAGGCGGGAGAAGGAAACTACAATTCAGAATTCAGTTGCAATACTAATAAAACTCATTTATCTAATTTGATAATTTTTAAAATATTGATTTAAATCAAACATGGAAAATAAAAAAGTTTTTATCTTTAATGTATGAAAACATATTCTGCTAAGGATCAGTTAAGTAAAACTGGCTTATAATATAACTGGCATGACATACTGAGGTATTTTGTATAGCATATTTTAATCAAACATGAATAAATATGCATAACTCTACTGTTTAGAATCATGTAACTTAAAATGTTTTTCATTGCCTGAAACGCATGTGAAGCTTTGGGCTGATATCCTATATTTGAAATCTTGATAATCAACAAACTGCTACTTAAAAAATTTATATGATATTCTTTAATCATTTTATATCTGATTTTGCTGGAATTTTAAGTTTTATTATCAGAAATAGGTGTTAATAATGTATTTTTTTTTATGTATTTCTAACATGTTTTGTTTCTTGTTAAAAACTTTTTCTTGTGTGTTGCTTATTTAATATTAAATGTAAGTATGTAATTCTTATAATTTTTCCAATGTTAATTTTGCTAGAAATTTTAACTTATACTGGTGATTTGTTAAAAGTTATTTAATATTAAAATAATTCCATTTTTATGCAGCTATGATACTAAAATGTTTTTATTTTAAAACTGACTAAAATAATTTTTTGTCTTAAATTAGGACCCTCCTCATGAATTAGTCTATGCAAAACAAAAGGGTTATCCTTTCTGGCCTGCTAAAGTAATTAGTGTGAACAATAGTGTTTATGATGTCCGTTTTTTTGGAGGATTACATGAAAGGTAACAAGGAAACAATTTTGGGTTGAAATATTTTTCTTTCACAGATCCGTGTTTCATCATGTGTTATAGGTGCTTAATGATGCATGTACTGTCATGCTCATGGATAAGCCTTTTGATAATACTAAAATTGTATGATAAAATGACAAAATTCATTGGGTATTCCTCTTGTTAATCTCTTAAATGTTTCATATGCTTCTTTGCAAGTATATCACAGGCAATTAATGATTAAGAACTCTTGTAAAATGGATAAAATTATTATTGAATAGTGACTATAATTCACTAATTTACAATATTTTTTTTATCTTTATACATTTATAACTGCATTTTTTATATCAAATCTTATAGCGCAAATTAAATTTTTAAATCTTATTTTGATCAGCTTTTGTATGAAGCAGCATTAATTGTGCTTAAAAATCAGTACTAAAGTCATAAAAATCATATAAGATGCAGTTTTTCAGGAAATAAGTGTTTTTTTTTAGAAAAAAAAAGTTTCTCCCAAAATGTGTTTTTATGGATAATTTATTTCAACATTAGCAAATATTCTTTTTTTTTTGTATACAAAGGTAATCTTTAGAGGTCTTTAAGGAACTGAACACGGTGTCCGACAATCACAAAAAGTGAAAATTTTCTATCAACTATGAATTTTTATCTAAATAATTGCATTAATTGTTCTGGTTATCAGGAGAAAAATTACTGTTTACCACATGATATACATTAAAAGAAGTTTGTTTTTTTCAGTCTCCAAAGCTCATTTTTACCTTTAATAGAAAATCTAACCTTTTAAAATCAAATATTTTTGGCCACATATATTTCTATTAAATTCATATGTGATTACATATTTTATGCTTTGTGGTGAATATCTATCAGCCTTTTGTGAAAGTTTTGCTCCGTGATTGCCTTTAAGTTGAGCATTATTGAAATCTGTTTCTCTTATAGTACAGACAAGACACAGTTTATAGACATGCCCCCTAAGTTGAATGGTAGAGTTTGCCCTTGCATTTTGCTGTTAAAATTTTTTTTTTTACTTTAAGACTATATAAGAGATTTGCAGTGTGTAATCTGATGATTAAATATAAGTTAATAATTCAGGAGTAGAACTTTATAGTTTCTTTTAAATAGACAGAGATAAATTTATAATTATTGCATGATGGAACTAATTGAACAATATTGGAAGAAACATAAAAATAATTTGTTATAAAAACTTTAAACTTTTCTAGTATATATCTTAATTTTTGTATTTCAACTATCAAAGCAGCACTTTAAATGTGCCATGCTTCTCTGTTTTTACTTAATTTCTATCTTTTAATATAACATTTAACATAGGATTGTTTAACCCTCCGACTCCTGAGGGCCCTCAAAATCGGGCTACCGTTGTATACCGAGGTTTTGTTTACATGTGGATTGATGAAAAGGACTTGTCAGCCTTTTCCCCTTATATCCTCACTATGTGGTCGAAAATCCACTGGGGGCGCTAATGGACTGATTCAGTCCTGGATGGAGAACATATAATGGGATTTTTCAATTGTTATCACAATAGTAGGGGCTTATAATGTATTTCTTTTTAATGTAATTTTGCTCAATATATTCAAGTAATTTATTTAATTATAAAATAATGTAGAGCACTGCAATCAGGAAATGAAATTTGCTAGGGATATTTATATTCTCTTTACTACCTATTTGCTCAACTTTTTGGATTGTAATTACACTTTGGTATCATGCATTTATTTTAAATTCAAAACACATCCATTTTTATTATTTATGTAAGTAAAATCCATAAGTGCCTAATATATATACATTTATACGATATTATATCCTTAATAAAATAATACTTCATTGAATTACTTCAGCTCAACTTGATATGCAAAAGAAAAGTTAAAAGACTACTTTGGGTCTATTGTATTATCTATCTATACTACTATCTATCCTATTAAAATTCGAAGGTAAACAAACGTATGTATGTATGTCCGGCTATCTTCTCACGAACCGCTGAACGGAGAAGCACGCGGAAAGTACCAAAAGATGGGGAATAATCCAAGGAATCCATTTTGGCCATTTAAATTCTGAAATTACAATTAGTTAAAAAGATATTAATTAAAAACGTCAAAATTAATGAATTGACATGCTGCCATCTATTGCCAGAATGGTGAATTCATTCACGGCGGTTTCTTTTTTTCCCCTATTATTAGTTTTCGCATCCGGTGTTGTATTTTTTTTTATTTATTTAACGGAAGTTGGTATTTCCTTTTGAGCGAGCTTCTGTGTTTGGATTTATTAACAATTGAAAAAAAATCGTTTTCCTGCATTTTTCTTTCTTTTTTTTGTCGTACGGTGTTTCGCAACATTTACGTTTGTTGGGGGAAAATAGTTATTCATTTTTATCCATTTTTTTTTCATTATTATTCGTTTTATTTTTTCTTTTGAAAAATAAATATCATGCTAATCTGTTTTAATTTATAAGCATAAGAATTCTCGCGTTTTCATTCAAACCAAACTGCTTTAAGGTAGTAAAAAGGCTAGAATTGAAAGTTTTAATTCAACAAGAGAGGATTCAAAGCAGATTTACGTTTGTTGGGGAATCTTAGTGACAATATTTGTAGGGAAAAAAACAGAGTCGGCATATGAAAAAATGTGGATTCCGAGAAATGCTGGGTATTAACTATAAGGTAATTAAAAGGTTGGATTTAAAAATTTTAATTAAACAATAGAGGATTCAAAGGATTTTTTTACGTTTTGGGGGAAACGTAACGTTTATGTTTACGACAATATGTGTAAAAAAATAAACCGGAGGCGGGCATATGAAAATTAGTAATAAAAAGACTAGATTTGAAGGAATATTTACATTTGTTGGGAAAAGTAAGTGACAATATTTGTTGAAAAAAAAACGGAGCCGGGCACATGAAAATGTGGATCCCAAGGCCTCACGTGATCTCACTTCTCTCCGCCCGGGAATATCCCATTATTCAAGATTGCCCGTGCAACGCCGGGCCATGCAGCTAGTTAGTATATTATAATCAAAGCATTATTGTAATGGTTCAGAAAGAGTGTTTGGTAATATATAAGACTTCTAACTTTACCAAATCAGTTTCTTACCAACATGTAAAGAGAAGTATTTGCTGACTCAGACAAATAGAATCGTGCATTATTAAAAAAAATACCGTACCTATTTGTTACGTCATATATATATGCTTATAAATGCCCATTACTATATTCAAATTACCTCTGTGTGCTTGAAGCATATGGATACAGGTATAACAAAAGATATACAAAGTTGCATAAATTAAAAAACAAGAAAAGTATTGTTGTCTTAGCTTTCAACAATGGAAGAGAAACACGCAATTAAATATTTTTTCTAAACAATGGAAACGACTTGAATATCATTGTAACAGTGAAAAGTATTGCTGTAAATTATGCCTGAAAATATTTTTAAAAAATTATTAAAATTAGAGAAAAAATCATTTGACAACTTCATTGATATCATTAAAAAGATATTTTTTTAAATTTTCAGATGGTGTAAAAATAATTTTTGTGCTGTAATATTTTCGGAATAAATAATAAATAATATTTTTTATTAAGAAAAACACCAAAATTTAGCTTAATTTTTAATAAATTAAAATTAAAAAAATTAGCTCCAAGACGCACATTCTCATCTTCCAAAGTATGTTGGTGCCAAATTTTGTTGCTCTGGGTCTAGCGATTTGTCCTGTAGAATGCCAACATACACACACACATTCTGCTTTATTATTAGTAGAGATATTTATGCTAAAAGGATCTATCTTTTTCAATTGCTTTTTACTATTTTTTCATTTAAAATGTTTTGCAACATCCATTTTATTCTTATTTGTTAATAGTTACTTACATGAATTTTTATTTTTATGCCAAAATCCACTTGAAGTGTTAATAAATCTATAGTTTTTTTTAATAATCATTGTAGATTGAATATTTTTGCTTTATGATGCTCCAGTGAAGTGAAAAATAAAACTGAAGTAAAATGAGCAATAAAGAATATATTTTTTTGTTTTAAAGAAATATTGATGTAATATTATTAATTTACTATAAATTTAATACATTTTTTTAAATTTCGGAATAGCTTTTTAAACTATCGTGTATTTTACAATGTTACTGCTGCTTTGCATGTTAACCCTTTCACTGCTCAATTTTTTTTAACAAAATTGCTTCAAAAAAATTTTTTTTTTGTTAGATATCTGAAATCTACATATATTTGGTGAACTTTATGCAAATATATGAAATTTAGTGAACAACTAACCTCATCTGACATGATTAAAAGTCTAAATGCAGCACAAAATACATTATTGAATGGTTCAAATTGAAACAGCTGGATACACTTTTAAATAGAAGTAACAACCGCATGGTCGTGGATATAGCGAGATGAACAAATTTTGCTACATATATTTTGCCCATGGAAATTGTGGGATAAGCAGTCAGATATTTAATTCTTATTTTAGTCTATGTAATATGAAGTAGATGATTTATATTCTCTAAAAATGACTTAACTTAAATGTTGAATATTTACAAGTTAATAACAAAATGCTTTAACAAAGACTTTTTATAGTGAGAAAATATAAAATTTGAGCATTAGAAATTAAGTTATTCTTTGCCAGTAAAATACTAAAAGTAAGAACATTAATATTTTTTTGTAATAATATTTATACAGTTCTTCCATTTTATCAATATGTGTTAAAATCTTCTGTTGCTTTGTATACTCTAAATAGTTGATAAAGTAATAGTTTTGTACTTGAGGTACTAATTAATATACTTTTCATTACAGAGCAAATGTGGAAAAAGAGCACATTAAACCCATCACAACACCATTACAACAGCTGCAATTGAAAAGAACTGCTACTTTAAATAAAGCTCTTGAGGAATTGAAGCGCCATCAACAGTTTCTCGGACACATTCCTAAAGAGCAGAAAGCAAAAAAACGTCCAGCCTCTGCCAATTCTTCCCGTTCCAACTCTGCTTCCAGATCCAGATCACGAAAAAGATCAGTTTCCAGTGATGATGATGGGTCTGAAAATGAAGCTGAAGAAGAAAACTCCTCACAAGATGAATGTCCAACCTCTTCCTCACCTAAAGTACCTCGTTTTAAAGTTAGTCTACTAAATTATCTCTTATCAAAAGTGTTTTAAAATCCTTTCAAATGCAATTTAAAGTATTAAGTTTTTTTGTTTTATTAAGATTCCTCACATTTTGGAAATCCATTTATTTACTCTATTTTAAATTTTCATCTTTTGTTAATTATATTCTGATCATTTTACATTTCTTTTCTTTTACTTTTTTGAAATTAGGATGCTCCAACTCCAGAAGACCATAATGTTGTTTCATCTTCATGCCAAGAATCGTCTCCTTGTGCAAAAGTTACTGTTTCTACTCAGACACATAAAAAGGTACTTCAGACCTTTGTTATAGTTAAGTTGCTTAAAATGCATATGCTAGGTTTAAGATCTAGGAATAATTTTATGTTGAGTTAAAGTTATACTGATATTTTTTTTTTTTTTTTTGAAATTTCAGTGTCATTTAAAATGGAACATGCTTTAATTCGAATTATTTTAACTTAAGAATAAATAAATGCTGTTTATGGATAATTTATTCTGAATGGATTATTCCTGATGTTTGAATTCTTGCTTTTTTTGTTCTTTTTAGTTTTTAACATGTAGGGATAATTAGTCATTCCTGTAATCGAAAGAATTTGTCACTCTTGCCAGATAATTATATTTGGAAGTTAATAGTAATGAAGTCAATAAACTATGGGATTCTCATAGCTGAAAGCTGACAGTTGCTGAGCTTGTAGAGATGCATGAGCAAATTGCTATTATAGAAGCCTTGTCTCAGACCCAGATCCACCAAAAAGAAAGTAATAATTGCAAGCTTGACAGACGATCTTGATTCACTTGAAAAAAGGTTGTAAGTTTCAGAGATACGAGACTTTTGTGAGGAAAATGTTCTAGTTATTGGCAAGGAATAAAAGAATATTACTTTGCTATGAAGAAATTTTATGTGAGGGAGGAAAAAATATAGTTGAGTGGTTCAGATAGGTTTATTAGATTTTATGAAGTCATTTCAGTAGCTCTGATTTGTGTAACACTTTTATTTTAATTATATTGTATCAACTATAAATCTCTATTAAAATTACATTCTTTACAATATGTATGAAAATTATATTCTTAATTACTTACTTTTCTTTTAAACAGCTATTTGCAAAACCCTTGTATCTAATTAATTATGTATTTGTATTAATTTGCATGTATTTGTATGCAAAGTTAGACCCGAATTTATTTGAATTTTGACATGCTTTTTGTTGGCCCACCCCCTTTATTGAGTAACTTTAAGGTATTACTGTATTCATATATTGACATTATTGAAACAAGCAAAAAGTTAGTAAAAATAACTAGAATTTGGTATTAAAGATTTTTTCCTCCCATAAAAACAGCTTCTGGCTTCTCTCATTCCACCTAAACCAAAACCAGAGGAAAAAGAAATTCCTCCTTGCAACTGTGAGGAAAAATTTACCAAAAGGTTCACAGAAATTAAAGAACGCATGGAAGCTGATCAGAAAGAAGAAAAAGAGAGGTCTCTGAGGGAGTTGGCTGAGCGAGTAAGTTTTATTTTGCATCTTTTAATAGGATGTTTGCATTAAATACTTGTTGTGCTAATGTTGTTAAGATATTTGCTACTAGTAAAAATGAATAAGATTATTACATCATTTTCATTTATTTGCTTTCTATTAATGTTTGGAATATTATATTTGTATAAGCAAGTGGTGTAGAAGATATTTCAAGAAAATTTTTGTTAATTATAAGAATTTTTTATTCTGAAAAACTGTTTAAAAATGAAAAAAAAAATTGTTTCAAATAACTTTATTATAAGAGATGATTATCAAAATCTTTCTGAAAAAGGTTTGCTATAGTTAAAAAGAAAAAAAAAAATGAATAAATGAATACATCCAATTGCATTAAAAAAACCCCTTTCTTTTCTTTTTGCACTTTTGCTCTTTTTTATATCATTAATCTATCGTAAATCAGTATTAACTAATGTAATACAATAAAGAACATTTATCAAATTTTCTTTTTCTGACAGCTATAAAATCATTGTTCACTCATTGACCTTCAGGAGAGAGTGGGGTAAAACCGGGTACCCTTGATTCTGACGCTTTTATTTTTCCTATCTAGCAGACAGATACTGAATTACACTCTACTTTTCAAGAAAAAGGAACAGTCATAGTGGCGGGTTGTATTTGTTGAATACACTGCATCTGTGAAGGTTTATTTGTTTTAAGTGTTTTTTTTTTTCGTTTTTTTTACCGCAAAAATTTGCTTTTTCTTCCGAAAATACCGCTTTCACACAAAGAAAAGAAACCTTCCCATCTTCTGTTTTCGAAAGAAAATTCTGGGAAAATATGCTCAAACGTGCAGCTTAACTCCACCGGCTAGAAAACTAGCCGATTCATCTTCTACTGACGAATCAACATTATATTGGCAAGCTCTACAAGGATGAACATTCCAACATTCAGTGCCATTCAAAGTATTAAATACCACCTTTTTTGCAGAAAACAAAACCTCTGTGCCATATTGCAGGGGAAAAAAAAAGATTTTTTTTGCATGAACATGTTGAAAAAAAAATTAGTTGGAAACTTCAGGTCATCTTGTAGGGTGGACCAAGATGAAGAAATAAAAAAAATGGAACAAAAACAAATAAATAAACTACATAAAAAAAGAAACCCCTGTCAAAAGAGGCAGCTAAAAAGCTGTATGCAAATGCAACGAAAAAGCAGAGAATAAGACATAAATAAAAAAATAAAACATGATTTACCTAGGCATTCTAGAGATAGTGTAGTCCCGACAACTGTGCCAGTAATTAAACAGAGATATACTAATGAAGACTGTGCAAAAACGTTAGCCTCTACTGAAAATAAACTTGCAAACACATCCTTTATTGAAGAAAAATCTGTCAAAGATAGGAGCCCTCCAAAACAAGGGGTGAAGCATGTTAATGGAGATCTGTTACCAACAAAAGCCACACAATTAAAAAGACGAAAGAAAACCACTTCTTTAACAATTAAGGAAATGTTTCAAAGGGTTTCAAATAACAATAATGCTAAATGAATCTGTCATTGTAACTGTACAATTTCTCGACCCCTCTCGCTTTATAAGGTGCAAAATCATTGTGCTGTTACTTTTGCAAAAATTTATAAAAATAAAAGAAATAAAACAGAAATCAGTATATGAACATTTATTATAATTTATAAAGAGCTAATACACTTTACACAATTGCATGACACAAAATGAATTATTTGTCCTTATTTTTATTTATTTTTTGAGCTAACTTCTATCAAAAGGCTATTAAATATAATTTTTCTCAGACTTCTGTTGGATGTATGTTGAATCTCAGTGATGTACAGGTGGTAAATGTTTTAATGTCTAATTTTGTATTTTCTGATGCACCTGATGATGTGTTAAACTTGTTTGTTAACTTTTAATGTGAATGATTTAATAATAATTCAATATTCTTTTTCTTATTTATACATACTGAATTATAAATAATTAAGTTATTAATTATTATAGTTAATATTTTCATCATGTTGCGTGTTCTAATGTTTTACTTCTTAAAACATCTTTCGCGTATAAATTATGGTACAAATGTTTTGCTCGCGTATGATTTCGGTCTTTTTGCTTTTTTGCCAATCTCATCCCTGTAATGTTCATTTAATTTGTAACTATCTTTACTTAAAAATAATTACAGTAATAAAAACTATATTTTGTCCAAATTATAAGTTTAATAAGGATTTATACCTTATCAAACAATAAGGATTTACTCCAATAATTGTGTGGGTCTATTTCGTTTTTTATAACCTCTGCACTCGGGTGAAACTGGGTACTCAAAGTGGCATAAGACTGGGACAGTCAGTATTGCTGATTTCTCCAATTAAGAAGATAAAAACACACAAGATGTTTATTGTTTATATTTTAATGATGTATTTTCGAATTTAAATAAATAAGGGTTAATCCAATGTAAAAACTGTCTTAGCTGTGCCCACGAAAGATGCAGTGGCGCAGAGGAAGAAGACAACTGCTTTACATGTGAATTTTGTAACTAATATTCTTAAATTGTCATATAAAATAAAAATGATTTGCATTTTTTCCCACTGAAAATCGAGTTGTCCTAATTTCCCGTAATGTACACATGTTAACATTAACATGTGTACCTGGTTTTATCCACTAATGGGGTCAGGGGTCGATCCAGTTTTTTTTCTTAGGGGCCCATTTTTGAGGGGGGGAAAATTTATTTTTGTGAAAAAAATTATTTTTACAACCTTCAATTTTAGATGTTGTATTTCTATATTTTACGTTTAATATCAAAAGTGTTTCATTGACCCAAATATATGCAGTAATTTGATATAATACTGAAAAAAAAATACTCGTATATATATTTTGTGCATTGCCTCATTCAAAAACTTTTAAAAAAGAAGTCAGATTTTTAAAAAATAATAGTGGTTTATTGTTAAAAGAACTTTCTGTTAACAAAACACTTAATTATGAAGAAATTCATCTTCACTTTTAAAATCGATTTGATATAGAAAAGTAAGGATATCTAATACTGGGTAAATTTTAGTTGAGCGCATTTATCACTAAACCACAAAATGATACATCATAAAGAAAAATAATTGTACAATAGATTAAAATTTGACTTACTTTTATAATAACGATTTATACCCAGATTCTTGTCATAAGAGAAGATGAAACTGAACAAATTAAAAATAAAACATCTGGATGAAAGTTTTAAAGACAAAATTGTTTTTGCTATCTACAGAATTTCATTCCAGATGACTTAAAAATAACAAACACATGAATTATTACTTTGAAATTCAAGCTTCCAGACAATATTTTCTTCTAGTTCGTGATTCCACAGAATCAAATGATGAGAAAAATAATTAAGTGATTACAATAAACAGTCTTAAAGCGAAAGGTGGAGGTTTCTAGTCATTTTAAAAATATAAAACAATATTGATGAAAGTTCTAAAGACAAAAATGTTTTTGCTATGTACAAGATTTCACTTCAAATGATTTAAAAATAGCAAACACATGAATTATTACTTTTAAATACAAGCTTATAAGAAACGGTTTTAAAGTAAAAGGCGGCAGTTTCCATTCATTTTAAAAACATATCTACAATTTCTTCATATTGTTGCTCTGATAAATTTATTGGCCTATTTACAATTCTTCTTAATTGTCTGTCAAGGTTTTCTTGTTTCAGAGATGTTCTTAGATCTGTACATAATAGATTCAACCTTGAAAACAGTCTCTCAACTGAAGCTGTTGAAGTTGGCATTATTGTACACAATGATAATAGCTTCATGATGTTTGGGTACAGTACCCAATTATTGGAGTCTCTTTCTAGTATCATCTTTAAGTCATTTGGACTAATCTTGCTTTCCATAGCTTTTTTAGCATCGTCTTTCTTGTTCCCACGTAACTGTTATTGAGCTGTTTTAGTTTCTACTATGTCAAAATTCATTTTTGCAAATAACATTTCTTTTTTGAAACCTTTCTCTGTTTCAATGGCTATTTTATTAATAACCAGTTTCAATACAGTGACAATGTCTTGAAAATTGTCTGTTTTTTCTTTGCCATAATAAGAAATTAACAGTGATAAGCACGTATCAAACTGTTTATCATCATCAGTTACTTCACTTAAGTGTGCATTATTGAAGACATCAAAACTTTTAAATTGTTGTTTTTAGGAGACAGATTAAATGCAGTTCTTCCTTAAAATCATTTAAAAAGTTTTTCACAAAGTGTTCTTTGAATTCTTTCAGAACATCTTTTTTTAGTTTGAGATTTCCCCCGCACTTTTATACTTAAAGAAGTACATTCATTTGCTAAATTAAGCAAGTCTTTACTCTTTTTAAAACATTGTCCAATTTCTAGGTTTTTACAGTAAAGTTTGACCTCCGTAATTAAATTATTAACTCTGATGTCTACTAAACTGAAAGTTATACTTGTTGATT
Organism: Araneus ventricosus; assembly: GCA_013235015.1. Classification (NCBI taxonomy): domain Eukaryota; kingdom Metazoa; phylum Arthropoda; class Arachnida; order Araneae; family Araneidae; genus Araneus; species Araneus ventricosus. Next base: position 2,526,763 of record BGPR01000026.1, on the reverse strand, counting down.
GAAGCCACAAATTTATAACATCGACCTTTCCCAAGAAATCTACCAAAAATAAAATTGTCAAGAGAAGTTTTGGGTCTAAGAGCTGTTTTCACAAACCTTTGAGTTCAGGCTCCCATGTTTCAACAAATAAGTAATCTAAAGTTTCTAACAGTTGCTCATTGACCAAAATATTTTTCTTCAACATTGAAATCTCCTGGAATTCTATACCTTACAATCAAACCTAACTGCTCCCGCTGTGATTGGTCGGTGCACTCATCTGCCATTAATGTGAAATAATCAGTACAGGCTAGTTTTGTAAGCAACTCTTGCTCCAAAAAAATTGAATTCACAATGTTTTCAACAGATATGCGAGAGAGGTAAGTTGCGTTTTCCCCACAACTTTCCAAGTGTTTCTTAATTTCATCATCACCGAAATTTTCTCCTAAAAATCTTACAACGGACTCAACATTTTCAGAAACCACCCACTGCTTCTTAATCATACAATATAAAATATTCACAAACTTACCCGTTAATTTTCTATTGAAATTTTTTCTTGCCAGATTTGTAGCATATGCACCTTCAGTTATCCTCTTCTTAATTCCTTTTTTTTTATTAATTTCTTGGGCTGCAACAACTTGCATATGTTTCTTGCTAAGTTCATGCTTTCTGCAAACCCTGGTAGGTGACCATTTTTTTTTTTTTATATCAACACCAATACTCTCCCACGCCTTAGATCCATTGGTACTCAACATAGAGCACACTTTGCACAAAAATCCATTAGCTGAATGGCTGTAATAAAGCCAGGTATATTCCTTTTCATAACTCGTAATATATTTTTGACCGATTACGTTATATTTCTGATTTATCTGCTTATTATCTTCTGTTAGACTAATATCACTTTCGTTAATTACTTCGTTTATGCATTTATCTTCTTTATCTGAGCAAATCTCTGTATTACTGTTAGTTGAAGGTTGCGATGTAGCTGTACAACGTTCATCAAAGCGCAGTATGGAAGTATTTTCATTGCTTTTGTTATTTGATGGACGATCTTCTATAGGATTGATTGCATCTCTTATATCTTCACCGACACAAATCTCTGTATTACGACTAGTTGAAGTTTGCGATGTGAAAATATTTTCATTGGAAGGCAATAGTGACACATTTTCATTTGTAGAAGTTGAAGATTTTTCTACAGAACGAGGATCAGTTTCATTGGAGCTGCTACTTGCAGATTTGAAATAATTTTCTATGCTCGTTACTCCATGCTTTGATGGGTGAAATTTTTTAACATAATAATTTGAATTTCTACATGAACCTCCGGTGCTTGGGCGTCCATGTTTCATATTTTAATGAGTATATTTAAAACTGATTCCAATTATTTAATCATTAATAAAATTTTCACTTAAAATAACTATCACGTGGAAAGCATAGCAAAAGCTCAAAGCGACATCGGACCTAGCAGCACATACACGTACAAAACTCAAATACATACCATTGGTTGCCACTCTTCAGTAAAACTAATGGTCCAATGATAACGTCCAAGGAACGTCATAACACATTTCTACAGCTGCGGAACGCACCTGCCTATCTTTATGGGAGATCGCATTCAGAAAGAGAGCGGGCGATCGAAAACGCTTTCTCCGTTCATGCTTGAGTTTTCATCAGTCGATTGTAGAAATAGAGGGTTGGAGGAGAGCTTCCTTCCAATGTTTTGTTTTCTGGGAGGTTAGTTAACAGCTGAATTCGTTCAAAAGTTTCGCGAATCGTTGTTTGGCCGTGGAAAAATTTTGAAAAGGGATCATTTTTATAAAATGAAATTTTGTGAAAGGGGCGTTTTTATGAATTTGAATTTTGTGAAGGGGCCGTTTTTGGGAATTTGAGTTTTCTGAAGGGGCCGTTTTTGTGAATTTGAGTTTTCTGAAGGGGCTGTTCTTATGAGGTGGAATTTTGTGAAGGAGCCGCAAAACGGCCCCAATTTTCGCCTGGATGGACCACTGGGGGTAAAACCAGTTAGTTTGACTTCTTTTTATAAAAAAATCATCGATAAAAAAGTAATGAAACTGTGATTTTTCTGGAAAGATACTCCGATACACAATGAATAATTTTAATAAAATTTGACATACTCTATGTCGAATATTTTAGCTCCAACAGACCTTCGAACCTTAGCTACCTGGTTTTACCCCACTTTCCCCTATATATTTTAAGAATACCTTTGCATTTCATCAGATTTTTTCATCATTTTGGAAACTAATTATATTTAAAATGTTTTCTAAATTTTTATTATCAATAAAAATTTGTCGTGGAGGATTTCTTCTAAGAAGGCAAGACACATGGAAAAGCTATAACTGATGTATAAAATAGTTATAGGTGGACAGAAAAAGAAAATTCTGAATTTTAAAGCAAAAAGTTTTATGAGAACCAAAAATCAGTTGTTTTAAAGTAGACATTTTTCAAACTTATTTACTAATTAGAAATATGTTTTCTTTTATTCAAGCATTCCTTTACAAGAACTTAAGTTTATTTCACATTATTCACATAACCCAAAGTTAAAACTTTAGCATGCGTCCAATGCTAAGCCAGCACCAAGAAAAAGAGAAGCAAAACATCCAAAGATGAGGAAATAACCTATATTTTTGCTTTTGATGAAATATTTTTACAGAAAGCATAGACTTCAAATGCATGAATTTTGAAATGAAAAAGGATTATTGTTTTGTAATGAAAGAGGAGAAAAATAGATTAAAAAATCCTCTTCAAGAGAAATACATATGCCAAATCCTTCTATCAACAAAGGCTGTAAAACACCAGGAATTGAATGACTCAGAAATGAAAAATTAATTACTACATTTATAATAGATTATATAAATAACTGCTTATTTCACAGATATGGTAATCTGCCGCCAATTTTTTAAACAATCATATTTCAAATTAGTCATCTGCACAAAAATGTTGTTTGTTTCTTTATTAATTGTTTGCAATGAGGTATGTTGATAAAAATATTCCATTTCAATAACTTTTTTCCCAATAGCTCCGTTTAGATTTTGAAGAAGAAAAGAAAAGAGTTATAGCTGCAGCTATTGAGAAAGTCCAGTTTGAAATGAATGAAGCAAGAAGAATCTCTGAAGACCAACTCAAGAATGCTCATCTCATGGAAATGGCTACTGCAGTAGAACGTCACAAAACTGAAATTTCCGAAGTTAAAAAGAAACAATGGGTAGGCTGTGCTCCCATAATTAATCTCTTTGATTTTTTTATTCATAATTGTTTTAATTTGAACAGTGTATTCAGTTTTGCTGTCAGTTATTGATTTGTTGAATTGAAGAAAGCAAAATGAATTTAATTTAAATATTGCTGTTCAATATTTAAATTAAATTTATTTTGAGTTCTTTCTTTTGTTATGGCTCTCTAAAAGTGCTTGCCCTGTCCAGTCTTTATTGCATGACTTTTTAAATTGCTGAATCGGCAATTTAGACTAGCTAATTACATCTAACTGGGATCTCTCTGTATCGCTGTGCCTTTGCTGCTTTCCTGTTGTGTGCTTTTTTGTACTCCATCTTGTTTTGATCATTGGATTGATCTTGGTCGAGGTAATGGATATAATCGAATTTGAAAAATTCCCGTCTGAAGACAATGGAAGCAAAATTGGAATTTGTTTGCAATTTTAGATTCTTCAGTGTAGCAACTCTTATTTTACATTTATTAGTTATTTGTCATAGTCTATAGCTTTTTTTATTTGTATATATCGCTTTTCATTATTAATAGTAACTTTTTATGTTAAAATACTGTATTTACTTTTATTTTAGTGTTACAATTGTGAAGCTGAAGCTATTTACCATTGCTGTTGGAATACCTCATATTGCAGTGTTGATTGTCAGCAAGTCCATTGGCATAAGGAACATAAGCGTACTTGTAGACGAAAGCGGTAATACCTTCATCATCTGTTATTCTTTTGTAGTGTGGTTCAAGGGGAACAAATTATGACCCACAACTCGTACTGTCATGACATAGTTATTGATTCACTTCTTTTTCATTTGGGGATCTTTTGTCAGCAACCATGCGATTAATCTTTCTCAAGCATTTGGAACTTGTGAAATTAGCTATTTTTGAAGCAGTGACTTTGGTACTGGCACTCATAGGACGGTCTAAAAAATTATCTAAAATTATTTTCAATCATCATCATTTTAACAATAAGGATGGGGAGTCTATATGTATATGTAGCTTATCATTGACCGTACCTTTCATGTTTTATACTTTTTATATAGATAATCACCATTTGGATGTGTACGAGAAGTATTTGAGCCATTTTGCTTGGCATTTGTTTGACAAAGCAAATGGCATGATAGTATTCTGATGCAATTTTAAGTAATATGTATGCGCCCAATGCATTTATGATTAGATGAAAAGTCTAATATATAGATTGTTGAATTGACATGAAATGTATATACTCTTTTCTTAGACAGTTCTTGTCCTAGTTTTTATATTGTTTTTCAAACAATGTCTCTTATATTGTTTTTTTTTATTTCTTTATCTATATAAAACTGAATTGTGTGGTTAATTTGTATTTTTCCAGTCGGTTATTACTGAATAACCTGATTCTGTCATTATTTGTATAATTTTTTAAAATCGGAATTGTGCATAAGTTTTATGAATGTAGTCACAAATATTGCTTTTTGCAAATTGATCTTTTGATTAATTCATTGCATTTTATGCTCACTGGAGATGCAAAGCTGTTATAAATTATTAAGCAAATAAGAAAGTGTTAAATTTGTATTCCAGTCTAAGTTGGAAATTTTTCTGAAGATTGCATTTCACTTTCTCCACCCACATGTTCATTCTTATTGTTTTATCTAAATTTGAAAAAAGTTTGGGGAGTTCATTGTTTTTGCTTAAAAATGAAAGGCAAACTATGAAATACTTAAAAAGAAATCTGTCCAGTGATGTGGATTCTAAAATAAATAAATTTTTTTTAAATAATTTGCCATTCTTTCCGATTATGGAAATACTTAATTTGAACATTTGAAAACATAAATCCATCCAAAAAAAAAGAAGGAAAAAAAAAAAAAAAACACCCAGCTGCTAGAATTTCCCTTGAAGTTGTTATTCTTTTTATTTATTGTGATTTTTAACAATGTACAAACTAAATGTTTGTACATGAAAAAACCATGAGTAAAAATTACTACTACTGGTTAAATATTACATTTTTTTTTCTCTGGGATTATATAGTATATATGCAAATGCATACACACATGTGCAAGATTTATTTTTTAAGAAAGCAAAAATGATCTCTGTTATTGTGTAATCCATAAATGTGTTCTTCAATATCTAGTCTAGTTTTTGAAGCAAGTTCCTTCAGATTATTAATAAATATACAATAAAACTTTGTGTTTGTCATATTACATTATATTGCAATAGAGAATAATGTACAACTTTGAAAGCCAATGTGTGTTGAACATTGCATATTTTGAAAATAAAAGGCACCAGCATCTTCTCTGTTTTTTTAAATATAACTCATGTATTTTCCTTTGACAAATCTAATTTAGTAAGCTTTATTTCTAAAATAGTTTTATGAATTGATGAGTGTAGATGTGCAGTGAGAGCGAAATATCTTCAGTATTTCAAGAAACATGACATAAGAACTCTTTTTATGAGAAAAAATTTAATGAGGATTTTTATGAAGAAAATTTGTTGCTCTTCCATAGAAAGGAATTGAAAGAGATTTTATGTTATTTTTTAATAAAAAAATGCATCTAATTCCATACAGGCAATACCGCTTTTCATTTTAAAATATTATTTTGTGAAAAAAATTTGTGTTAAATGTATAATTTAACATATGAAGTCTTTATTATTTTATAAGTTTTTATTTTATAATAAAATGGAATTTTCTTAATAAGTGGTTTCAGGTAATGAAATTTAACTACATGCAGGTTTTATACATACCTCTGAGGCATTTATTTTGCTAATTATGTTTTTTTTAAACTTCCTTTTTAGATAATTTTATTTTTTCAAATTAGTTAAAACTTTTCTTGAATTTTGAAACATTAACTATAAATTTGCACAAGAAACAATCATTTGGAGAATAATCAAGCATGTTCTCTTAATGTTTTGTCTTGTCTTAAAATTTTTAATTCTAGTTTTCTTATTTTAGCTTTTTTTCATCTCCTCTAAATGATAAGAGAGTTTGATGCTTTTTATTAAAAAGATATTTGACATTTTTAAGGTGTATAAAATTGTTTGTGTAAAGGAACATGATTTTGTTAAAGATTGAAGTGCAAATATTTCTATATCTTATTCAATATATTTCTTTGTATTGTACTGTAATGAGTAGTGTTTAGTAGTAGCTTTGAAAATGAGTGATGTCAAATTACTTCATTAATATAGGATATTGTGAATTGCTATTTATGTAGACATATTTTTAATCAAAATTAATAAACCTCATCTCATTTAGTAAATGGGGAAAATTAGTATTTCTGCTTGTATAATAAACTGTATTTTGACTAATTTATTTTATAAAAATACTTACTTTTGCTTATTTGTGAATGATTCATATCAACTCTGATTTCATAATAAAGGTTTTGGCTTATATTACTTACTTAAGATTATTAGTTCATTAAAATTTTTTTCAAGCATAGCTAAATATGTTATGTTAATGGTTTGCTTGTGATGCTGAAACTTTTTTTTTTAAATGTAAATTTCGTTCCAGTTTGCTTAAAATTTGTATCTTGCAGTGATTAAAATTGTTATAATTTTCATTCAGAAGTAGTGTATTTCATTCTGTCTTTTTGAACAAATGGAATTATAATCAAAGAAACTCATTACATATTATAACATTAGTGATAAACTATTATTAAATTGAAACATAAAAGTTTTCAATGTAAAATGGATTTAGTTCTATTAATTCTAGTTTTCTTTAACCCGTTCAGGTCCGTCATCACATATATGCGATCTCTCTTTCCGTTCGCTCTGGCCCGTCATCACATATATGCGATTTCAACTTGGAACGTTTTATTTGAATTTTTAAACGGCGCTAGATGGCGGTAAAGTCCGTTACAATTTTCGAATAATATTTCACGGAGTGTTGACCTTCAGTATGCACTTTCGGTTCCGGATTTTTTTTGTTGGATGAGGGCTATTTGATTATGTAAACAACTGCGCGTGTTAGGATTGCGCATTTAAGGATTACGCAATTAAAGCGTTATGATTAAGCAATTAAAGAGCTATGATTTATTTTGCGGTGGATTTTTTTTATATTTTGATGGCACGATGAAAGGATGGAATGTTTATTGGTTAGGGGTTGGAGTAGAAATTATCGTTTGCAGTTTGGAGTTCGCTAGACAGTCTTTTGTATTTTTGGGGTAAATTATATTTTAGTTCAGTTGTTTTTTTAAATATCATGAAAATTTTATTACATTATATTCGGATATACTATCAATGATAAAAAATTGTAAATTTCAGCGTATTTACTTGCAGTAATAATTTTATATGAATTTTTTAATAAAATTAGGCTTAACGGGAAAAATCGCCCGGTCCCGTGCGTACGCATCCTTCCGGAGCTCGCGGGCTTGGGGAAGCGCTTCTTTCTCCTTTCGCTGGTCCTGAACGGGTTAATATATCATTTATTATTGTTTATTATTATGTAGCCAAGGCATTAAATGCATGTTACACCATTAAATCATTTAATTCATTCATCAGCACTATTTAGGAAGGTTTTGTGATAGCAAAACTATTTTCATGCATTCATCCAAAGGAAAGAAGTTTCCTTTCATTGATAAAATTCTTACCTCATAAGCTGCCTACAGTATTGCATCATATTGTTTCAACCTTTTGCTGTAGATAAGTCCTTATCCCTCCACTTTTTACTGAAATACATTATTAAATGGATGCCAACAGGTACATTTCTCAAGTAGTTCTTGATATATTTTATAATACAGAAGAGTGGATTCTTGGAACAAAGACTTTTGGAACGCTGTTTTTCAATGTATGTATACAGTTAAGAAAAATAATTTTGTAAAAAAACCCTAATTTCTATTTGAAATTAAATACCTCCAAAGACCTAAAGATTTTTCAATATTTAAATCTTAATTTAACACTCAAGACATAATCACAGAGATACTAACTTTGCATTTTATATTTATGAAAAAAATGCCATAAAAACGTCTTTTTAATACAGTTTAAATTGATTTATTATTCTTGCTTATATTGGTTAAATAGATTTTATTAGATTAAGCATTATTTTAATCATAAAAATTTAAAGCTTTGTAATATTTGAAATTGAACAAAATGAAAAGAAACTGATCTATATGAATAGCAGTAGGTAGAGGTAGAAATGGCCTCAGTATGTGTGAAGTATTATATGAAAAATTTTGTCATGCTCTATGTAATATGGACTTGAAATGTTGACTTATAAAATGGCCAATTTTCAGTCTCGAAAGTGTTTTAAATATGAGAAGAATAGCAATGTAGGTATGTGTGATAATTTCAAACTGTCTTACCATATATTTCATCATTTTCATGTGCACTTCATCAGATTTTATTTATTTGTTATAAAATTTAGCATGTTTGAATTATGATGAAAAAATTTATTGTATTTCATTGTGTTTTCATGTTCTTTGTGTCATCAAAGATATTTTGATTAATATTATTTCATTATATGTGATATTTAAAGCACATTTCTTCTCAGAGTATATTTAGAAGTCTCATAGTGTAAATATGTTCATTAGTGTAACAGTGTGTGCTTGAAGTTACTTTTTTCCCTTTCTTTTTATTGAGATATTGATTCCGTAACCATTGGCAGAAAAAACTTGTTAAAGCACAATATACTTATTGCTTAGTATTTCAAACTATGCACTGTTTTGAGTCTTGGAACATCCAATTTTATTAACTGATGTTTTAAGAAAATAGCAGTTTCTAATTATTTTTTATATCAGTTTAACATCAAGCATTTTAAAGACTGTAAAATAAAAACATGCTTATGTGTTGTAGAAGTATACAGTTATTAGGTTTACTTGTATGATAAAAACATCACTCAAAATTCTCTGGTGAACTTGTGATAAATCCATGCAAGGCAATCTACATATTCTGTTCCATGTATAACAAGAAATATTTGTTATTCTACAAGTGTACTGTCTTATTTTTTTTGTTAAACCAAACAGTTGCTTGTATTTGTATGAAACCTTAATATTGCTTAACCTGGTGATTGGTAATAAATTCTTATAAGTAGAATTTCTGTGTTTATTTTTTGTGCTTTCTGTCGAAATTAATTTGTCTCTTTTTAACTTTTTGTACATCAAAAACAGTTTTAGCTTTTTAAATTTCTGATGTGTAGATTTAAAAAAAATGATATAACTTAATAATTTATTTGAAACTAGGATTTTACTTGAATGTTAAACAAATAAAAAAAACATAAAAGATGATTATATAAATACACTCAATTCAATTTATATCATTAAACTAGAAAAAGGTTCATTCAGACTATCTATCAAGATAATTAATCTAATCTTGATAGATTTCTTTTAGCCATCAGAGGTTCAGTTGCTTTGGGATTTCAGGTTAGTAACAACCAATGAATTAAGTTTCATAAATGGACGTAACTGCAAATAGCAAATGTGCTGCAATACTTTGCACTTCAAAAATTGTTTTATATAACCCTGAAAATAGCTACAGGTTATTAATTCCATAATGGAAACAAAATCCAAAAATGTGAAATCAGCATGCATCATTATTTTTATCTGTCATGAAGGAGAAGAAAATAAATCTTCATAGGTGCATAAAGCAAAGATTTTTTTTTTTTATTTATTGATGAAAATGACCCAACTGATGTTTTATAAGTAGTCCTATCTAGTATTAATGTGAGCTTTTCATTCTGTTCACACTGTTTGTACTAATTAAGAAAGTTGTTTTTAGAAAAGCAAACTAAGCACAGTAGAATCTTTAGTAACAAGCGATTTCAAAATAATACCACTTTTCATGGATTCAAATCTGAAATTTAAGCCTATGATATATATATGCATTAATGGTAAGCGAAGAGGAGGTACAGGCCTGGGTGCATCTAGAGGATTCTGTTCCTTTCATGCAGTGTTATAGCTAAAGGGAGTGGCAAATTCAGACATTTAGAGAAACAATTTTATAACTAAGAAGAGCTGTGGCCCTAGCTCAAACATTCTATACACAAAAAGAATAACTATTTTAGTTTGTATTTTTTTGCCTTTTGTCGGTACATTGCCGATTTATGAAAGACTGATGGTAGATGTCCGCTTTTGCAGCCTATCTGCAGAGATCAAGAGCGTCAAACCACAAATTACATTGCAAGTAAAATGTTTTTTTCTTGGAATTTATACTGAAGTTTATTTGCTTTATGTAACTTGTAAATGAAAGGTTGCATGCTGCAAGTTGGACCTGGGCAGCAGAAGTTCCAGTTACACCATTGTCTTTGACTATGAAATAATCAAACATATACTGGTATGGGGGAAGGAGATGTCAGCATTCAAACCAAGAAAGTTATGCTGAAGGGAACAGACTTTCATAAAATTTGCCTAGCAATGTTTGTCTATGTCATCACATGATGCTATGGAGCTTTGTTATATGCACAGTGAATTTTTAAAATTCTGGCAATCTTGCAAGCAAGCAGACATTCGAAGTTATATGTCATCACAGTAGTAAATGTATAAATTTCTTGATAATATATATGTGGTAATTTTAAATAATTTATACGATTTTTGATATTTAATTGATGCAGATAGACCCCAAGACAACATACTGCAGTTTCTACAGATGGCATCATAAAACATAAACAGTCAAGTTTTAGAAACATGTAATCAGTATCAGTGAGACTCTGTTGCTGCAGGACAACAGATTCTTCTGTATATTGTGTTTAAGAATTAATAGCTCACTGTATTAAAAGAAATGCCTTTTCATAAAATGTCTTATAGCTATCATTACTAAGGAAAAAGATGGCAAAACAGCATACTACAAAGGATATTTAACGTTTTTTTCAAACCATAGGAGAATCCAACACCCATCTACCAAGCTAAAAAAATTTTAACTCAACATTATAGCTTTTACATCAGAACTTGGAATCTAATAAATTTAATCTGTGCTAATGTATTTAATAGTGTTTTCTGTTTATATCAGAAGAGATCATGCTTTTAGACTTAGAGTAATTTTATCAGAACTGTATTGATTTTTCTGTATATATTATGCAATTTATTAGTTTTACTTGAATTATTTGTTAGATTCCTTCATTCTTGATAACTGATAAATATATGCATCATTGAATTGAGAAAATAGGCCTAAACGAACAAAGTATGATGTAGGTTTCAAACCTTCACTTTGAATTTTTACAGTCCATGCTATTAATAACTCAGCACTGTTAAGTATAAACTTGAATTTTTCATACAACTGAAATTCTGTTCTGTATTATAACAGCTAAAGCCAAACAATGTGTTTTTTTCATACGCAAAATGTAATTAATTAACCCAGCAAAAGATGCTAGTTGACAGGTGTGTGTATATTATATGCTTGGGCTAAAGATATCCAAAAGTAATTGTAAGCAATTACTTTTGGATATATTTCTACTCATTAGAATGCAATAGACTGCTTCTTCATGGATTCGAATTCCCTTCAAGATTTTTTGGGTATAGACAGTTAAGCTGCGCATGCATACAATAGTCGGAAATCGTGATAAAGCGAACTTGTGGAGGCACAGTTACGGTACACACTTATCCCGATATGTGCCATAAATTCTACTGGGTTTACTGTTCCAACAGGATGGTGCTCTACCGCTCTATCAGGAAGATTTTACTATGTTTTTGAATTAGGCATTTCCAGCATGTTGGAGTAGAAGAAAGGGCCTAATTCTCAGGCTACCCAAGTTCCCTGGGGATTCATTAAATCATTCATCAATTCATTGTGCATCAACAACAACAAAAAGAAACCACTGATGAGTTGAAGATGCGTATCATTCACACAATTTGTCTAATAACTCCTGATATGCTACTGTAACTTGGCAAGAACTCTATTACCATTTAGACATTTGCCACGATACAAAAGGCGCAAACTTCGAACTGCATCAGTATTAAATAAACCCATCAAGATGTTCTTTTTATTTAAATTCTAATGAGTAGTTCTCTAACTATCAGCCATTACTTTTTTGGATACTTTTAGCCTGGACACACCGTATTTAGATGGCATACACAATTATGTTAGTCGCATGACTGTGATGCCACATCAATTGATTCCATTGGAAGATTGGCTTTAGCCTTTTCATGCTAAACTTTACAGGTATTGAATGCAGTAAAAATTCATTTGAAAGCAGATTATTGCAATAACAAGCACAATTGCTAACCTGATGCACAAGAATCGGCAGTGGTAGTTTTTCGCACAGGTTCTAGGGACCTTCACCTCGTGCATTGAAATCCCGTGGAGCCTCAAATTCTGTTCTACATACATTGCAGTGCAAAGCCAACAGCGAATTTATGACATTGGGAGGGGGCGTCAAAACACTTTGGTTCCTATATCCTCATATTGTCAAAAATCTGCTACTGAGAATCCCAAACATTCTTAGATGTTATGCAGTAATGTACATGAAAAAAGGGAATTTTGTATGTAATACATGAAAAAATGACTTCTACATATAAAATACCATTTATTTGGATGGAAAAAAATCAACATGAGATATTACTGTGAGCTAGAAGAATCTAAATGTATTCATCTTATTTGCATAGCACATTTTTGAATGAACATAACAAAGCCAATTAACTATAATGATTTTCATCTATAAATAAAGTTGACTTTTATTTTCCTTCCAAGGATCTTCCTGATGTCACAATTCTAATTTGTAAATTTCCTAGGAGAAAAAGTAGATATATAAGAACAATGATAAGAGAATAATAATTAACAAAATTATACAATTTGACTCTTTAATTGGTTGCAATAATGGTAAAAGATTTTACAATTATGAGCAAATTTGTCATCCCCAAATAAAGAGTAAATTAATGTTTAACTGAGAATTGCACTGCAAGTATTTTGAATGTGATTTATGGTTAAGGCAGTGATGTAGCTGAGGGGAAGGGGGTTCCACCCGGATAGCAAAATCAGACACATAGAAAAACAAATTTATGACTAAGAAGAGCAGAGGTACTACCTCAATCATTGTATACATAAACAAAAAAATTAATGCAATTAACCCTTTAAAGGGCAATTTTTTTTCTAATAGTAGTATAATAAAATAATTTTCAGATTGAGATTAAAGAAATTCATTTAGCTCAGTGGGTGACATTCATTTTTTTTGTTAATTTTATTAATTAATAATTACCATGTCAAGACAATTTGTTATGGTTTGAAATAAGAACATCTAGGTTTTTGATTCAACAAAAAATTTGGCAAAAACCTACACCAACCTTAAAAATCGCATTTAAAAATTGATGAACTTGGTGGGAATTATACTTACTACGACCTTAGAAAGGGTTAATTCAAATTTTGGCTTTGTGGGTTAATTGCCGAATGTGAAAGAAAGACTAGTGGTGGATGCACAATTTCCTAAAATTTCTGCAGAGATTGAGGGTATCAAATGACGAATTATGTTACTAATTAAATTTTTTTTTCCTTGAATTTATTTTGAGGTTTATGGGTACTACATAACTTGTAAAGGAAGGGAAGCAAAAGTTTGTTTAAAAAATGGGATAAAAACAATTTTTATTAAAAAGTGAAATATTTAATTTTGATTATATTTTCAAAATTATTAATTACTAAAAAAATCTTCAATTTTAACACATGTAAAATATTATCTTATAAGTCAGATATATATATTTACCAACCGAGGCACAGTTAAATTTTAAATAGTAATACAGAAGATCACGGGTTGCAATATTACTTGAAGCAGCAAGATCATGAAACATTCTAAATTGTCTTCTTTTTTATAAATCAACAGAAAATACACTGAACAAACACTGAGAAATGACTAAGTTTGCACCGCTAATACAAATTAACTTCTAACTGTGAAACGATTCATTATTAAAAGTATGTACATGCATGAATCACTACTAAGTTGCTCATATCATCTTTTACAATTTATCAATAAACTCTATTATGAATGCAAAATGAAATGCGAAAGGGTGAGCACAAAGTCTTTCCCTGATTACAAAAAACTTGCAACACAAAATTTATTATATCTAGGCATACTGAATTTTTAATAATACCAATTATATTACCAAATTTCGATGCATGCTCTATTTTTATCTCGAAAAATGTCAAGGTGGTCTCTTTCTCACCAAATGTAGTCCATTTGTTCTGAACCACTAGACATAGCATCTGTTATCTCAGCCTTCAAGGTTTCACCTCGCGAACTAGTGTTTGCAAAGATCCATAACAATGTCTAAAATATCCTTGAACAGAAATGGCCAATTTGGTTTCATGGAACCATCAAATTCATTCCACAATTTTCCCTTCATTTACACCATTTCATTAAAAATTAAATTTTGATTCACACGTAATGTTTATGAACTAGTTTTCTATCTACCTGACAATACAAAAAACTTAAAGAACATGACTTTATACTGATAAAAAAAAAGTTACATTTCTCTCTTTAATAATTATTTTGTTCTAACGTTTTGCAAAGATTTTGCTCACCCTATTTATTCTAGATAAAAGGTGGAAGAAATTCCAAAATTTTCCTTTATTCTTTTTCCAAGAATATATAATCTAAGCATAAAACTGTATCTACAAACGTCCCATGAACCAATGTCACAGAAAAAAAAAATAAAAATGTGCATTTCTCCTTGCAAGTGTTGTAAGCACGAGCATGAACTTCAAAATGAGATGTAATCATTAATTTGTTTGATTTTTTATGAGAAAGACCATACCATTACATGCATAATCTGTCTTTCACCAGGAATTATTCGAAATATCACATATATAAATAGATTTAAAATTAGATTAAATAGATTTCCTGAATTACTGTGTTTAGATTAGAAAAATTAGATTAAAAATGATGTTCAAAGTATGAAGGTAGAGAACTACAGGTCTCAGGAATTATAACTGATAATAAATTTGTAGCAATTCAAAATACTTGAGAGAAAAATTCTGCTTCATTTAGAAAATAAGTCTGCTTTCATATTGGGGTTTTTCATAAGAGACATAAATTAGACTTTTTCCATTCTAGGCAGCCTTTAATACTGGCTATTCTCAGCGATAAATATATCACTGCACAGCTGCTTGCTTGAAGCAGCAGCTGATTGGTTCAAAACAGTGATATTAAAGGCTTCACAACTCGGCCAGTATCAGTCGTAAAAGTGTGGATTTTTTTTTTTTGTATAAAATGATATTTTGCTCAGAATATTTTCTTAAATACTGACCTGAGGACTGTTTAAAAATTTAGACTTCGCAATTTTTTCAGCAGTATGCTTATTGACAAAAACAACAAAATATAATTTAATCATTTAAAACATTTTTCCAATTGGAAATATATGCCTACCTCTAACGGTGTAGCAATTAGTTATTGGACCAAAATTAATAGTGGATAACTTGTATATAATCCTGTTAAACTTCAAATTAAAATCCTTTCATAAGAAACAGAAATATTATTTATCATTGCAAGATTATACACTATTCAAAAACTGAAATAGTTTAGATTTAAGCCATTCACACAGAATATCAAGTCAACCTTGTGGTATATTTGTGTGGCAATAATATGCATAGCTTTTCGGTACTTTTGTGAATTAATTATTTCTACACTTCACTGCCTAAGTGCATTTTGTCCACAATATATAAAATGCAGTGCAAATGGTTAAAAATTGTAACTGTTTCATGAAAAACAGAAATTTTCTTTGTTCAGTACTGTATTAATAAAGGCAGAGATTATCTGCAGGTACTGTACCTATGAACAAAATGTTATTTGCAGGTATACTGTACCTGCGGATTATTTTCAGGTTTGTGAAATTCAATATGCTTCTGTAGGAATTTTGAAATGTTCTTTTTGTGTTTACAATATTATTAAAAGAAAGATTAATGCTACTTTGCGAGAATTTTCAGTGTTTCGGAGATATGCAACTTTTTTGTTTCACCTTTAATTTGATTTTGAGTGCTGACTTTTAATTCATTTGATTGAACTTGCTAAAGAAAATATATTTACTGAATTTTTCAGTCAAATTATTGAACCTCTTGGCAAGTAATCAATAAAAATCAAATTTCCGATTTTGATGAGCTCCGAAGGCCCAAAAGATGTCTTAAAAAATTTTAAATTTCTCTTTGGAGCTGATGGAAATCCACAGTCAATGTTTTAAATCTGCTACAACCCAATTTACATTGAAGAAAATGCAGAATTTACTGTTGTTAAAAATTTTAACAAAGAATGAGAGGCTAAAGAAGTAAACTAAATGAGAACATGCCTCATAATAACACGTCCGAGTGGCAGGATTGTGAAGTGCTCTCCTTCTAACTGAAAGGTTACAGGTTTGAAAATCTGGCCAGCAAGTTGGGGTTTTTTTTTTTTTTTTTTTTGTAATTGCAGTTGCATAAACAATCTGTTTCAGAATTTGAATTTTCGCAAATCATGTTTAAAAGCAATGTCTATAAATTCAATATTTCATTTGATTTTGCTCCTTTTTTCTAAACCTTCTTGATTTTCATGCATATTTAAAATAACCTATCATTCCCTTTCTCCTACCTAATGTTTCCATGTGTTCCAAGTTTAAAAATGTATAAATATTTGTATTGAGGTCTTTTCAGTTACTTCCATACAGGAAAAATTAAATTGAACAGAATGCACACTGCCTAATAAATAACATTTTATCCAAAGATACAGTATACCTGCTAATCCCTTTAACCAAAAATAAGTAGAATTCCTGCAAGGAATCTAGATAACAAACAGCATCTCCCTACCAGTAATTTAACAGTGGATTAAAAACAAACAATTAAATATTTGTAGAAACAAGAAAACGGTTTGAATCTAAGTCCAGCAATGAGAAATAATGTTGGGAATTATATTTAAAAATCTTTTTTAAGTTATTAAAATTAAAGAAAAAATTCACGGCAACTCATTATTTATTCTTAAACAGTAAATAATGTTTTATCCACAGATATTTTACCCATTGAGACTAATGCCACTTGATCTAGTATAAATAATCAAGTCCATGAGTCAAAAATTCAAAAAGGAAGCTAACAGCACACAATGTTCCTCGGGTCGTCACCCTCGCGCCCGATGCTACTTAACTAACCTTAGGTGATCGGGCGGGATCCAGCCGTTGGCTCACTGTACCTGCAAATAATGTTTATTCGCAGGTACCTACTGTACTGCATATAACGCTAAACATTAATAAAATTTAAACACAATCTGTTTTCATCTTAAATTAGTATCTCTAACTCACACTTATATGGACAAGAAAACACTGCAGTCTTCAAATAGATCACATGGCACTATTTCACAATGATGTTTCCTATGGTTAACCTGGAGTTTAGGGTGCGTACTCCGTTTCCCTTAAGCTCACCAATCGTTTGTTGCAAGAGAGAGTGCAAAACATTTGTTTTGGATGCGCGTTGAAAATTTTTCCGGCGTCATTTGCGCATGCGCCGACAGCGATTTGTTTACCGGTTTATAGTGCATGCCCTTAATTTCGCCTCATTTCCATTGGTCCACTGTCTGCTCTCTTTGATTTGATTGGTTGGCATACAAATTTGAATAATACTTTGTTTGGAATTCTTGGTCATTTACCAAATGATTTTTTTCAATAACCGTTCGCTTCTCTTCCGAAGATTTTCGTTCATTTAATTTGCCGATTCTCTTTCTCTGTGTTGCTGGTTATGGCTTCCAAATATCAAACGAGGAACGTTTTTCTGGAAACAATGATTCCCTTGCTACATTTCATCGTCTTCAGAAGTCGTGTTTTCGCCTTCACTGTGTGTTTCGTTTCTCAATGAAAAAGCATAGCTACGAGGGGCCCACTTTGCTGAAAGCGAAGCCGCTGATGTTTTTTAAGTTAAAAAAAATTTGTCAAGTGCACACTTGCAATGCCTTCGGCATTGCATGCTCAATTTCTCGTTTTGAGATGTTGTAGGCATCAAATGCGCAGGAGACCTATAAAAAACTCATGGCGCATCCTAAACAGTGTTTGGTGACGGCAAATAAAATTGGCGAGAAAATAGTTCGCACCCTTAACTCCAGGTTTACCTTTTCTATTTAGAATTATAAATTCTTAAGAGCTGCTTGAATATGCTTAAAGGTGAGTTTACACAAGGCCAACATTGTTTGGACAATAGCATCTAGTGCTCCCATCGAGACAAGAGCTTGCCATTGTCCGCTCTTCCCGTGCATGTGCTATCCTTTCTGTGCATGATTTTATTGTGGGACAATATTGGCCACATGTACACCCCCCATCTTAAGGGTTAAACAAGCTGCTAAGAATCTGAAATTAACTTCTAAAATATAAGAGAATTTGCTATACATATATATTTTGCTAAGTGAATATTCATTATATTGAAAAGAACATCTGAAGTTTAACTAGAAAAAGGAAAAAAGAAAGGGTCAGCATCTATGTTTTCTATTGTTAAGGTAGTATTACACTCTTAAAGATTTTTTAATACTACCAGTAGCCATAAAAGCTTCCTTAATGTATGTCAACAGCTCGTATTAACAAAGCTTGAAAAATCCATGAAAAAATCATATTTCAAAGTTTGCATTTGTTAAACTTTAACAAATGCAAACCTTGAAAAGACACCCCTCATCTTTTTGTGCCTCACAGTCCCTTAGCACTTTAAGACGAGTCATAATAGACAGTGGTGAAGAAGTTATCCACTAGGACAGCACTTCCAAACTTTTATTTCCTCTTGTACCCCTTGATTAGGCCTTTTATTTTAGAGTACCCCCTACTGTCATACGACCACTCCACCTAAACATCCCTTCAAACTAAGAAGTTTTTATTAATAATGTTAAGAGTTTAGGTTAGCTTAATGGTAAAACGACGAATTAACTTACTAACATTTGCAGGATTTATTTTTGACCTTACATTTTATATAATCATATTAGTTCCATGTCCTAATCAATGAAAACAGCATTGAAATAATTTCACATTAAAATAAGATGAAAGCTAACAATTATTCATCGTGATAATCCGCTATTTAAATGCAAGACAATTTCAGTACAATTTTTGAGCTTATTTCATTCAGATGAAGACAAATATACTCTCAAGTCTAGAGCAGAGTCAAGCTTACAGCAATATTTGTTATTTTTAATACACACATAAGACAGGTATGTTCTTTCAAGGAGTTTTGTCTTTGTAAAAAGTACGATCATATTTCTTTAGCACCAAGATCTTGGTAATTTTCTTTTCACTGCTATCCGATATACTCTTGGACCTTCATAACTGTCCCTTTTGCCATGAACTTGGGGAAGCAAAAAGGTCTTATTCATTTCAATCCCTCGTGTTTTTCACCATTACCAACATTACTTTCTTAAACCTCTACTTAGTCCACCATGTACTCTTGGGGATACACGGAAGTAGAGGTTGAAACCTCTATAATAGGATAATTTACCTCCCAATGATGCTTATCACTGAACCTTTATTTGTAATCTGACCTGTCTGAAAACTAATCAAGTGACCCAGGAGACCGGTTTTTCCCATCATTAACAGAAGTTCATCCGAGAACGTCTCAAACTGGAGTAACGGGCTGAATATGCTACACGGGAATTAAAGTATTCCAATTTGAAGAGAAGAATAATTCTATATCTTAAGATACATTTGGCATAAAGTTTAAGCAAATACATTAAAGCTTTCTTACAAAATATCAATTGAACTTTTTTCAGCTTTTTTTATGCATTTTATATGTACATACTCCCTACAAATAAACATAAGTACCACTACTTACAAATATACTAAATAAAATGATGTAATTAAGAAAATAAAAGATTATGCAAGAAACCAGGAAGATCATGAAATTATAACTACAAAAAATACGTACTCATTTTATTTGACGTGTTTGAAAATTTCTTTAATAGCACAGTGATCTCTACAATGTAGTAGATCTGTAAGTTCTTCGGCGCAAGTTTCCGCTGTTTTCTTGCGGCTGCTTACTCTATCATTACATTCATTGAGTTTCTCCAAGAAATTGGCACAGTGCTTTTCAACACATTCCTGCCTTATAGAATCCATAGGATCTACTAATTCTTCTTCCTCCTCCTCTTCAGGTGGAGCAGCAGCGTGAACCTTCATTTTTTCAGCAGCCATAGTAAGTTTTTAATAAAACTTCAATAATACAATTAACCTTAAGGTTTTTAACGTAAAAAGGACAAACGGCAAGACCACAGTGGCAGTTACAGTTTCGTTATAAGCAACCAGTTATCAATAAGATTTTGCAGAGGACGAATTCATATGTCTTTATAATTAATAGTAGAAACGAAGATTATCTTTTATCATATTCATCGCAAGACTTATAAATAGTCTTCTGCACTATATGGGCGAGTATTCTGATTTTTTTTATTTGGGATAATGTAGAATTTCCTCCACACCGATCGACTTCCGGTGTAATGTTTCGTCAATGGGAATCTTCAAAATTTGAACACTCTGTTTGAAGACGTAGAGTTTTTTAATTTTATAACTTAAGGATACTTTGGAAATATTAAATTTGATGTTCCTATAGCTGTAACTCCTAATTTTTACTTGAAATAAGAGCCTCATTTTGTGGAAAGGTTGCCATAATTGTTCGTTAGCGCTCTTTTTGACGACTTCCAAGGCTTGTTTGGCGGATAAATTTTTAACTAAATAATTTAAATAATCACTTGTGGTTAAATTTTGATACAGTATCCAAGGGGTCTATTCTGGTACCCCCAAATGGATTTAGTGATTGCTTAAATCGGAGGATTACAAAAAAAACGGAAGTGAATCATGTCAACGGAAGTTCCGTGAAACGAAAATAAACAAAGAATACTCGTCCATATTCAATAAGTAAGGAGGGGGAAAAAAGAAACAGAAAGGAAACAACTGTTTAAAGTTGTACATCAAAATGATTTTTCGACTCTTATGTATTGAAGTTGCTACAAAAACATTGAATTTCATTAATTAATTTTTTTAAAAAGAATATTTCTCCTTAACAACGAAACCTGTAAATGAATTTCTGCAAAATAGTTGCCGTCGGCTGTGGTGGTCAGGTGACAGAATCTCGGCTTCGGGATCGGAGTGTTAGGGGTCTATTCTGGTACCCCTGGTTGGGTTGCATAAAAACCAATCCCACTATTGGCGCCTATGGCGTCTTTTACCACGCCAAGTTGATCATTGTGCCCGCTAGGGTTTCCGTGTTTACTTTGATTGGCGCGAAACTGAGTTTTTTCTTCATCGTGTTTTGAAAACCTTCCATCTTTATTTACAATTAACAACTAAAAACAAATTATTTTCAACTTTAAGACACTCAAGAAGGGATTCATTCTACTTTAAGTCACACACATACACACACAAAAAATTACAAAGTAGAAATGTTTACATCCTTATAACAGATTGCATCTCTCGGTCGTCGTCGAAATAGAAAAACTTTACAAAGCATTTCTCGCCAAAAAAAGCGAAATATCGCCAAATATTGGCATCGAAAACACTCCCCATAGGCGTCTATAGTGGGATTGGTTTTTATGCAGTTGGGTTGGGTTCCGTTGTTAACGTGGGGAACCCAATCCAACTCCCAACCCAACCGGGGGCACCAGAATAGACCCCTTAGAGACCATATACAACCAGATATCCGCCATGAAAGGGAGTCTTGTATATGCTGTTGTCCTCCCGCCGAGGCGGTGCGAAAGTTGAAGAGGGGTGTGCCGACTCAGATCTCGTCCTAAGCATAAGACAGCAGTGCAGAATCACTAGAACCTTCGTGTTGCTTTAAAACGAGACGTTAATCCAAACAATCATATAGCACAGAGGTTCCCAACCTGTGGTACTCGTACCGCTGGGGGGTCCGCGAAGGATCAGCCGGGGTAAGCGAAATCAAAGTCGTTAATGGAGGAAACAAAAAAAAACAAAAAAAACATGGGATTAAAAGTTACAGAATTTTGTTTCCGCAAATTTCTGTGAAAATTAAATGTGAAAACAGTGCAATTTCTAAAGCCTACTCTCGAAATAAGAAAGGAAAAGGAAATCTGGTAATTTATTGATATTTGGTTTTCATGGCTCTAGACATATGTTCTATGTGTCTTTATTTGAACCCAATTTTATAAAACTCAGCTCCATGAGACACATTCAAGAATCACATTGAAATTTTCTTCCATTTGAATAGTTAATTATTACGAAGTGTAATTATTAGCTATCCTTATAAGCTAATGAATTACAACAAGTGTTTCATTTGTTTTGGCGTTGAAGTAATACTATTTTATTAGTGGAATAAAGTGAAAAATCAAATGTAATTCCTGCAAATGTTATTAATTTGAGTCAATTGTCTCTTAAGCTAACCTTAACCTTTAACGTTATTAATCAAAACTTCTTTGCATTCAGGGATTCTTTGGACGGGTGGATATGATAGTAAGGAGTACGCAGAAATAAAAAGACTAATCAAGGGGCACCCGAGAAAAAAAAAGATTGGGAATCCCTGATATAGATTTACCGCCGTGCTTACTTTGCTATCGCACCTTTTGTGATTTAGGAATCAAATCTATGAATTAAATATTTTTTCAATTTAAAATCATAAGCTCCGCATTTTCCTGCACACTAACTGCGTAAAAGACTGCGCTCAAATACTTTATTTGCGAAATATGTCAAAGATATTATGCAAATATTTTGACGGTTTCTTGCGATAACATGCAACAAATGTATTTAATATCGTCGCAACGCGCGTGTGCATAAATGCAGTAACTAAAATAACGAAAAGTATTGCTGTAAAACACACTTAAAATATTTGCAAACATTTTAAAAAATTAGATAAAAAAATTGTAAGGAAGTAAAATTGGTATCATTAAAATACTAATTTTTGAAGTTTCGTAATTGTAAGTCCAATCGTCTGTCATGTACAGCGCCAACACTCAGACACACACACACACATTCTCCTTTATCATTAGTAGAGATAGAGATTTAAAGGGGGTTATCCCAAATTTAAGTGGAGACATTTATTAAAGAGATGTAAATTTTTTGAATACAGAAAATTGCGAAATGTAAATCTTGAGCTAGTAGTGCGTCAGCCAATCGTCATGACTTCAAAAAAAGTTGTTAATCGCACGTACTGTTCAGTTTAGTTGATCGATATTTGCAACTATCGACTTCATGAAGAAGGGAAGGGAAACTTGAGAAAGTGAAATTTAAAAAAATCTCAGAAAAGTAGCAAAAAACCCGAAAAAGAGTATAAAATTCTTTAATCGCAATAGAGTGCGTAATATTAAGCTTTAGCTAAAACCAATGGAGGCTTGTTACATACACATACTGAAATTATTTTAAAAATTCGTATTTTCGTTTTTATTATTTTTATTTACTTTTCTACTCAGATAATTCGATGACCAACGAAAATGAAAAAGTAATGAAAATGAATCAACAAGTAAGACAAACATAGGATGGAGCTGCACACTAAATAGCTTTAGAAAACATCAAAATTCGCTCACTGCGCACAACTGAGTGTTATAAATTACAAAGGCAATGATGAACCCTTTCTCCTTTTGAACTTCAGCTTAGACAGAATTGTATTTTCGGAAGTTCCAGTTTGGCCGTCGGCCTACTATAATGCTTCCTCCCCATTCCCATCCAAAGTTCGCCTTAGTGCTCTTGTTTGGTTTTTCTTCGATTTCTTTCATTGTCCGTTTTTAAATTTCGGTTTCGCCTTCATGTTGCCTCGATCTGGATAATATGTATTCGCTTTCTTTTGTTGAAAGACACTCATCGAGAAAAGACACGCCGGCATTTTTCTGAAAATATAATTGGGATAATAACAATTATAAATTTGGGCTATTTAAAGGTAAAGCTATTGTTTAAAAATTGTATTTTCTGAGAAATATTTTTTTGCAGCATTTCTCGTTTCTGAACAGACAAGCCATCATTACCTAAAGGATCCCATAGTGGATATTTGTCGAAGGTGATGATTTTGAACAATTTTCGTGAATACTTGAATTAATGCATTATAGGACCATTTTTTAATTTAATAAGAGTTAATAAATGCATTATTATTTTCTGATTCTGCCTTTTAAATATCCGATTGTAATATGTGAATTATCGCTGAATTGTACATCGAAAAACTAGATCAAACACCAGTCTGAGGTATTAAAAAATGGTTTATGTCAATAAATTCGCCTTTTCATATCTTTGTAAGTTTTGCAGGTAGAAGCGTGAAACTTTGTGTGATCATAGATGAGTATTAGAAAAACATTTTACTGATTGACACTTTTATACTAAGAGGGCCATATATAAATGCAATTTTTGAAACTTTTTAGAGTAAATTTCCACAGAAACAAAGTATTTACGTGAAATTGCTTACCTTATTTAATAAAACTTTGTAATTGAAAGTATAGTATATATATATATATATATATGAAAGTATAGTATATATGTTTAGATGCAATATTTAAGGAAGTAAACTTTTGTCCCACTTTTTGGGGATACCTTGTATTACTTCATATGTGAGAAAGTGAAAATGAAACAGATGTATTTATTCGCATTTTATTTTCATTTCTGATCGTTCAATAATCGGTAGCATTTTCCCTCTCTAACATCAGAAGCCAGAATGTGAAAAATTCTTAATTTTTTTCCGAAGTATTTATCGAAAGGAACGGTTAATTGATTTCATTAACTTCGACTTCAACAGTTGCCTTCAGAAAAATTTTCGTTAGCCGATTAAAAAAATAATCTTTAATTTTTGATCCCCTCTTTTCATTTTCTCACTATGTAATATTTCAGGTCTAGGCGGAATTTAAAATTTCTTTTATTATTGCGTCATATTTTATTAGCTGATTTAATTATTGTTTTGCTTGTAAAAGTAAGATTTACAGTCGAGTCAAAAGTTTATGCAAAGAATGTCCTACAGAGGAAAACAGCAGGAGTGCCCTCCCTCGATTTTCTCATATTACAAAAATGTACTGTCACTTCTCTGCCTTGTTAGGGGTCTATTCTGGTGCCCCCGGTTGGGTTGGGAGACGTCACATTTTCCGCACGTTAACAACGGGAAAAGTGACGTCTCCCAACCCAACCGGGGGCACCAGAATAGACCCGTTAGTCTTATGGTTGGGAAGAGAGATTTAAAGGGATTCGTATTGGATGGAAGCCAATGATCCCCGATCTTGGTGACAAAATGAAGGATTTAGAATTTTGAAGAATTATAGTTCTATCTCTAATAGGAAGCAAGATCTGGATTTTCATAGAGAATTTCATGTGACGTCACGCCTTGCTGTAAGAGCTCTAATTACCAGTGGCTCAAAGGAGAGTGTGAATCTCTTTGTTTTCTTCGCAATGCGACATGGTAAGCTGATAGACGCTGAGCGCTATTGAAAGTGCAGTTACTGTTATTATTAGTCTTTTTATATTGCTAATTTGTACAAGTGCTGTTTTCCTTGTTACCTGTGCTTCTTGTATCTACGGAATACTCGTGAATAAAGCGTCATTCTCCATTATTTTCCTTGTTGGACTGCTATCAACTTTGTAACGTCACGGCCGATGGCCGCTGTTCATGGCTGAGCAAGATGTTGGCAAATGCAGACAAATTGTTGTCTCCAGAATTTTATTGACAGCTCAATCACATTTATGCAAATTTTAGAATATGCGTTTTCTTGGTTATTATAGTTATATATACAATTAATAACACTGAAATACCCTCAACGGGAGGTATTGCACTCTGGACGAGGATTTAGATATAATTGAACGTCCTTAACAGTTACAATTGAACTTGCTGGAGGTATCTTCTCGTTAATTAAGTCTAAGTAACTTGCAGTCTGCTGGAAAATTCAGTACGGTTTCCTGAGGTACACGTGAACTCCCGCAAAATCAGGCCCGAGGCCTGGGTCTGTCCGCAAAACAGCAACAACGCAATCCCACTCGGCAGATATGCAAGTCGGGATCCGAAAATCCTTACGATACCACTCTGGTTCCTGTCCCGAGAGCAGCACAAAACTCTATCTCTCCTAAAAAACAAACTCACCTTTTTATGTATCGCTCGAGGTCTCATCAACAGTAAGGTGGTATTCCATTTCACAAAACTTCAAAAGTTCGCGACAACCATTCAGCATGGCTATTGTCACTTCCATAAAGGCCGGCTTCCCCTCTAGTCTGTCAGAAGTCAAGCTTTTGTATTCGCCTAAGAATATGGCATTGTCCAGTCCCAGACACGTTGGCGACTCTGTCACTCAATGCCTTTGTTAAGCACACCTGCAGCCGCGACTGGTCTCCGACTAAGTCAGGCATTGTCCTTTTCTTGACATGTTGGTTCCCTTCCAGTAGTGTTGCATCTAATCACACCTGAAATGGCTGCTGTGGCTAGGCAATGTTGCTACAACGTACAGCCACAGGACAATTTTCGTAACAATATATTTTCACAGTACGACGATTTTGTGTTCACTTCGAAATACAGTCAAGAAAATCGAGAATACATTTTGCACCTTTTCCCATTGACCGATTGGGACCAAAATTTGGTACAGGTCAATAATTTTGGTGTCAAGACCACATACAAATTTCAATTATGTAAGTCGTTGCGTTTTTGAGCTATCGTATTCATATGCACGCGGAGGGACAGACCGATAAACAGTGAACCCAGTGGCGGATTTAGTCCAACCTTTAATACAAATCTACACTTCTGGTGATGGAACCATTTTCCAAATTTCGTCTATCTAGCTCTCAACGTTTTTGAGTTACTAAGCTCAATTCCATAAGAGCAGACAAACTTCCCGTGGACGGAATTCGTCTAAAATTTGACTGAATCTACAAATTTGGAGCATAGATGAATGCGAAATTTCACCCGCCTAGCCCGTTTCGTTTTTGATTTATCGTTTTCAGAGACAAACATAATTCCAACAATTTCTTTTTCGGACTCAGGGAGGTGTGAAATACGGATGTTCATCAAAACCTCGAGGTCGAAATTTTCGATGATGACAATACTTTCTCTTTGCATGCTTTGTATTCTAGAAAGTAAAATATATTATGACAAGCTTTTTAAATGTTTTAAAAAGTAATTCTCTTTAGTGCTTGAGACAACTTTTCACAACTTTCAACAATTTGAATTCACTAATGTTTTTTTGTATTTTGCCCTTAGAATCTTGGAATTTTAAGTAATCAATATCAAAATACCTAAGGGAAGCGTATTACAAGTTGTGAATAACTGCTGTTAATACTTTATAAATTTCCATTTATTCTTTTCTTTGAACTTTGATGGAACTTCTAAAATGCGGAGCAAGTCGAACAAAAATAATTTCTCCCAGCTGAAAAATTACAAAAACTAAAAGAATGAAACAAATGACATTTAAAACAAAACCGTGATCATGGGCACTTCTCTATTAAAAATTAAGCTTTAAGAGTGAGAAAGAATTGTGTATGCTTATTGATTGTTCTAAGCAATTGGAAAAACTAATTTTTTCCAAATTTTGAAATTCCCTCCTGAGCCATAATTCAAATTGATTAGTTTTCTTTGCTTCGTTTTTTTTCATTTAAGAAACTGAACACATCGTGCAAGTTTGCAATAACTGAAGGGCAAGGAATTAACTGTGAAGGGACTATCTTGCAGATGGCCCGGGTCTAATATTACTTGGGGTAAGATGAACAGACTCGGGAGTAGCATAGAAGCTGTTCATTACGTGATGTATATTTACAGAGTGACTACTGTACAAATGGTTAAGAATGGTTTTGTTTGAGATTCTTAACAAAATGAATTGCAATAAAAAAAAACATACTTTACAGTAAAAGATTCCGGTGTCTCAGTACAAGACAAAATATTTCGTTTCACATCCATGTTTAGGTACGTTTTCTTTCCGAAAGTTAACTTAAATGCAAGGTCGCCGCGAGCCGAGTCCTGGGGAAAAGTACTGGCATACCACTCTTAAAAACAAATACCTACAAATGGTAAATAAACAAGACTCAATGAGCAACGACCAGATGATGAAATTTGGTATGTGATCACATAATTTGTAAGTTTTTATCAAATTTTGGACAAAATCCGTCCACGGGAAGTCTGTATGTAGGCGGTCATGTGAACACTATAACTCAAAAACTTGAATAGCTAGATGGATAAAATTTGGTACATAGTTTTATCATCATGAATGTAGGTTTGTATCAAAGTTTGGACCAAATCCGTCAAAGGGTTGACTGTCTGTCGGACTGTATAATCGCAAACTTGTAAAAATTATATCTCCTAAACCCTTTGGCTTAGATAAATAACCAGCTGGAGTGGTCTCCCCTAAACTTTCTCGTATACTTCTCGAAAAAGGTGCTGTTTCCCCTCCCCCTGTGTGGATAAAAAAATTCGAGCCTATTGTAACCCAGGATCCCATGACTATCAGAAAATATTTAGGTAAAGAATCAAATTCACAGATGCGTTCCGATTTAAATGCGTACCGATTTCTACTCTTGCTGGCTCAAGGACAAAGTCGCATAATCCTCTCGCGTGCACAGATTGCTACCACTACGCATGCGCATGGAGAATCGGATGAAAAAGAACAGCGCCAAGCAGGAGTCAATAAATATCATGCACAGAAGATTGCGTCCAGTACGCATGCGCGTGGAGATGCAATTATACAGACCGACATCCTTTCGACGGATTTGGCCCAAAATTTTATACGGACCTTCATTCATGTCGATAAAACTGTGTATGAAATTTTATCCATCTAGCTTTTCAAGTTTTTGAGTTATAGCGTTCACATGACCGCGGGCATACAGACAGACTTCCCGTTGACAGATTTTGCCCAAAATTTGATAGAAACCTACAAATTATGTTTAAAGACCACATACCAAATTTCATCACCGTAGCTCTAATAGTTTTCGAGTTATCGTGTTCAGACACACAGACAGACATAATTCCAAAATTGTGTTTTTCGGACTCAGAGAGGTCTAAAACGTGGAGATTCGTCAAAATCTCGAGTTCGAATTTTTTTGACGATTACAATACTTTCTCTTCGTATACGAGAAAGTAAAAATTGGTACGGCGATTGCTAACATTAATTATAGATCTGTGCCCAAATTTCGTTTCAATCGGTTGAAAAAAAGGCGTCCAAATTTCATATTCAATTCTTTTACTTGCGTACTGGAAGCAATCTCTGCGCATGCGCAGCTATTCAGGGATAGCGAACGAGGTCATTTTCTCCTGTTTTCTTTTCGCTCTCGCACGCCATCGCATTAGCGGAACTTGCCAGAGTGTGATAGAAAATAAATGTTGCTAAGTTTTAATACATAGGCATCTCTTTGAATATGATTCTTCACCTAAATATTTTACAATCGTTAGAAATCTACAATGAAAAACCTTCTGATAGTCATTGCATTCTGGGTTACAGTAGGTTCGAATTTTTATTCACGCAAGGGGAGGGGAAATGACAAATTTTTGAGAAGTATACGAGAAATTAAGGGGAGGCCACTCCCGCTGGTTTATTATCGTGGAGCATTAGTAATCCACGATTGTTACAATTTGGTGAACTGTTTTTACTTATTCAATTATTTTAATATTGTTGATGAAGTTTTTTCAAGATAAATTTTGCCATTACGTTAAAGTGTTTTTTTTAAAAAATATCATTTCCTCCCTTACAAATAGATGAATAGAATACTATGATTTATTTACTACTTTGACTTACGATAAATACAGAGTGTTTGAGAATTGTTGGACACTTTTCAAAAATTAATAAAAAAAAATAATAATGTTCCAACTACGAATTTTTTAAAATTGAGAGCGCATTTTTAAAAGTTTTTTTTCAGATAGGTAACACGCCGTTTCGGTGGTCCAGGGTGGTAAATTCCTAAAAATCAAAAATTTGTTTAGAACCATTTATCTGCGAAAATTTTAAAACTGGAAGAAAAATAAAAGCATGTATTTGTAGGGAATTTTACACTCTTTAATTTGTTAATTCACATGTAGTGTGAAAACTGAAGAGTTTTCGAGATATTCAAAGAAAGAAAAAAAAAAAAAAACCAGAAAACGCGCATCGGCTTCTGCTGATCGGCAGCCTTAGCGAATGGAAATTTGTCACGGATGGCTGAAACTGAACTATCTAATTAGATGACTCCTTCTCTACTACAGTTAAGAGAGAATTACTGGTCCACAATAAATGCTTAGTTTACTTTTTAACGGGACACGGTCCATTCTCCTGTTACCTACACAGATTCAAAAAACTAAACTCACCACTTCGCCCCTGTGGTCGACCTGGTGACGCGGATCACTACGTTTTTTATTGCCCGCTGACAAAGGAGCATCATCTTAAAGAACCCGCACTGAATCATCGGGTCGAGTGGTTCAAAAATTTATTGAAAAATAGGGAGTGCATTTTGCGACTTGAAAAGATCTTCAGATTCTGTGGGGACATGTGCAATAGGATTAATCAGTACTGAATTTTGGACTTGATTGGAGTGTTTCGGCTTCAGGAATTTTTTTTTTTTATTATTTTCTTCAACTTGGCATCATTCTACTACTCGGTTAACTGTTCTCGTGTTTTCGACGGTTTTAGGAATTGTTTTGGTTTCTTTTGAATTATTATCTTGTCCATTGTAAAGTTTTTAGATCTCTTGTGTGCTTCTGTGCAGTTTTTATAATGCGTATTGTCTCTCGATTTTTGTTTGTGACTGTTCGGTTTTAGATGCTATTGATTTTAATTTGGCTATCTTTCGTATGTGTTCTGTGTTTTTAATGTTTAGTTTTTTACGTCTTTGTTCTTTGTGTTTTTGCTCTTAGTCTTTTCGTGTTTTTAATGCTAAGCTTTTTGTGTTTTGCTCCTTTGCGTTTCTGCTCTTTATCTTTTTGTGCTTTGTGTTTTTGCTCTTTATCTTTTTTTTTGAGTTCACTGTTGTAAGCGATGATTTTTAAATTGTTCTGCTCACCCTTTGGGGTTCTTTGTAAACTCTTTTTTAATGTTGTTCATTTCTTTTGTTTTATGTTTCCCCTCCGGCCTGTGGAGGGCCTTACACCCTCTTGGGTAGGCTGGACCGGAGCGGATTGTAAATAAATAAATATAGTTAAGAGATAGCAGAGAACGAGTCATCAAATTACATAGTTGAGTCACTCAACTATTATTTTTCTTCCAGTTTTATATTTTCGCAGATAATGGCTCTAAACAAAATTTTGATTTTTAGTAATTTACGACCCCCTGGACCACCGAAACGGCGTGTTACCTATCTGAAAAAAACTTTTAAAATGCGCTCTCATTTAAAAAAAAATTCGTAGTTGAAACATTATTAGTCTTTTTAAAATTAATTTTTGAAAAGTGTCCAACAATTCCCGGACTCTCTGTATTTTCAATAGAAAAAATAAATCCACGTCCACATTAAGTTGCAAGTTATTTTCAAATTTTTTGCTTCTGAAAAATGTTTAACAGTGGAAAAGCATTTAAAACATAGTTTCTATCACCGGCAGAACTGCACTTTTTCACAGCCCCCTGAGCTTCACACCACGAGTATGAAAAAATAGCACACTATTAACTGCATATGCGCATATCCAGTAGAAAGAAGTCTGAAAATTTCAACTTCCCCGATTCACTCTGCAGGAAGAGGAATGCCGCCTTCTCCGAAGATTGAATGCGCTAAAAGAGAAATTGCGTTAGATCGCTGACGGATAGAATGCGCAAAATTAAATAAATTAATGATTAAATTTATGCGCTAAAAAGGTGGGGGAGGGGTGCTGCAGTTTTGCCGAAAAGCATTAGCTAATATATAAAAATAATTTTTAGTAATTAATATGCACATAAGCCTAGCAATTGAAGACTAAACGTGAACGATCAAAGTACCATAAAAAATCCAAACACCGTTTTTCACGTTCGAGTGCCAAAAGAGCAATGCTTCATAATTTGGTAAACGTGAAAAGGTCTCTTAATACTTTCTCTAAGTAGCTCGAGAGATCGTGTAAAGATGTCGCTAGTGTGACGTTCCTACGATCACACTTGATCGAACACATTTTTTGCGATTTCTCAATATTTTCGCTTTTGGCACTTACTACGCGCACGGCTTTTGTCCTGAAATGTAATGACTGATGTTCATAAAACTGTGCAAGACATGATATTAATAAACAATTTTATATACCTTCCTCTTCCCCGAATTTTAAATGAACATCTGCTCTCCAGTGGTGTAGCGAATGGGGGAGAGGTCAGTGACGGATTTTGAGAATACGAGGCTACAGGCGCAAAATTGTTTTGGGGCCCTTTCCCTACCAAACATCGTAAATTCGCAGTCGGATTAACACTGGAACGAATGTCGAATAGATTTTGAGGCCTCCTCAGAGTCTCTAGACGTGAGGCCAGCGCCTTTAGCACCTGTGCGAAAAACCACCACTGAGAAAGGGGGATATAGTTGCCACGGAGACAAAGCATTGCTACGTTTAGGTCATTTTAGAACCAAAACATGATGAGGGGGCGTGCAAATAATACCATACCCCTGGAGCCATATACGCCTGTTAAGCCACTGATGGAATAAAAAAATCTCATCAATTTCCAAGCGCCACTTACTCTTGTTATGCTACTGGCCGTGGTGACAAAACGTTGATGCGTTTACGCCACTTTATTAAGTCAAATACTATAAGGGGTGAAAAAATACCACTTACTCCTCTCGTTACACCACCGCTGCTTTCTTGTTCCAAATCGAAAAATATCTTAATTTTTTAATGCAATTTCTTCTGATGACCGCGGCCTTTTAAAACTTTCGACTACCCTGTCTCCTCATCTTTGACTAAAGCGTTCGCTTTCCTAAACATATTAATAGAATTAACATTAAACATATTAATAGAATTAACATTAAACATATTAATAGAATTCGTTTCTTTAAACATCTTAAGTAAAACATATTTATATGTTCGCAGTGGCGAATCCGGGGGGGGGGCTATGGGGCTGCAGCCCCTCCCAGAGCTAAACCAGAATTCTTGATTTTATTTTAAATCACTACAACTCTTTGTTCTTAATTTCCCTTTCTTAAAAAAATAATAAAAATATGACAGGATTGCTTTCTGGCTTGAGAGCTCGAAAATTTTCCTACTTTTCTAGTCATTCCATCTGTACTTGTAGAGTTGACACGGTCGGAAACATTTTTTGGCTACTTATTTCATTGTATTTTTTATTAAATTATCGGAAGTATTGTAGTGTTCTTTATGATTCTTATTGTCAGGTGAGTCAAGTCTGTAAAGTTAAAGTGTTTTGGTTTGAATAAGCCATGAGATTTGACTTTCGTCACGACGACACAAAATTTTTATAACCTCAGCCCTTCCCAGATCCAAATCCTGGATTCTCCACTGTATGTTCGATGTAATATTATGAAAAACTACAATGCAAGCTTATCTTTCTTTGCATCGATAATCGCCTAGGTTGAAGACACCCGATTTTCCGAGCTCCGATTCGGGATATTGGAGGGGGGGGGGGTAATGTTTCCAAGCAGAGATCAGAAACCGAGCCTATTTCAGCTGATCTGGGACGCCAAATCATTTTGCTTCTACAGCACCGATGCTGCCTCTTAGTTTCCGACATATTCTTCCCCAAAATTTCTAGCTGTCCTTGGACAGATTCGACATCTTATTGCTATGGACACTAATAACATCATAATGCCAATGCAATATGGAAACCTCTACTAATAATAAAAGAGAATGTGTGTCTTTGTGAGTTGGGCGCTCTACAGGGCAGACTGCTGGGAATACAGCTATGAAATTTGGCACAACATACTTTGTAGGGTGGGAATGTGCACCTCGGAACTATTTTTTTAATTAGTTAAAAATTAAGAAAAATTTTGGCGTTTTTCCTTGATAACTTCCGAAAATATTACAGCACAAAAATGATTTTTAGACATCTAAAAATTCAAAAAGCTATCTTTTCAAATATTTCAATTAAATTGCCAATACAATTTTTGAAAGCTACAGATTTTACTGTCTAATGAATTTTAGTTTCTTTTTTTTATTTCATCAATTTGAAATCTGTAATTAAAGGCCTCTAAGATAGTAAGGAAATGTATCCAGTAAGCTTAATTATTATGGTTGCTGTCTCAATTTTTTTTATCAGAATGCTTTAATCCAGTTAACATGCTGCTGGACGTAAAATGTCCCGCACCATTTTAATGCTGAAATCAAATTCATATTTTGCAAAAGGAATAAGAAAATAAAGTTGGCACAGACAACGTGCAATTAGATTTTACAGGAAACGGATTGTTGCCTGCCTCCATTGGAGTCGTTTATGTAGGCAAGGAAGAGGCCAGGTTCCACCAGGCGTACTCGCATGAAGGCGCCCGCGCTTAACAAAGAGCAGCATCGCTGCAATTAAAGGGGGTAATTAAAATGTTTAAATATGTTAATATAGAAGATGCCTCCAGATATATAAAAACTAAAGTTGCAGCAAATTCTTTACTGCTCGACGTGTCTACTTTTAAGTTTATTTATTCAATTTTTCTATGGGATGATATCCTTACAAATATTATTGTCGTTAGAAAATTGCTAACAATCAACAAAAATGAACGTCGTTACTCAATAAAATTACCAATTTCCTAAATTCACCTAGATCTGATGCGGCCTTTAATAAATATATGAACGACGCAGCAGTATTAGTGACTAATCTTGATACAACATGGAATTTTCTCTTGTTAATCTTGATACAACACAGAAAGAAAGGTAACGTCTTTTCGATTACGAATGCACTTATTAGATGGATCAAAGACACTAAATTTTTATTAATTTTATTTCACATAACCCATAATAAGCCAAAACTCTATTATTTCACTTTAAAAAAAATTAAATTAATATGATGACATGAATGAGATGTGAAAGAAAATGTTATTTCTGAAATTTTTAATTAAAGTAATTAATTATCTTTTAATTAAAATTAATAATATTTTTTATCAGAAAAGTTATTTTTATTGGATTTGTACCTTTTATAGCAGTCAGCTCAACAACCAAATGCCGCAATTGAAGCTAAAATTTACACTATTTAGATGAAAACGAGCGTCCCAATAGAGGGACGACGGCAGATAATTACTAATATAATAGCCCAGATCCTCCGGTAACGCTCTGACGCCACCAACAATAAAATTCGCGCACTGCGAGACGTTAAACAGCATTATTTCATTGTTAGAGAACCTAAATTTCAGTCATTTTGAATTCAAAAGAGTCATTGTCGTTCTAATTTCAAATTTAATAGCTCTAAAATAGTGAAATAAAATTTGCTATCGATTGATATAAAATTTATCTCGCTATGATCAATAGTTCCCGAGAAATTTTAAATTATATTAATCCTATATTTCAACTTAATTTCCGTTTTTCAATAGATAGTAGTAAATTACGTCAGTGGTATATCATGCACGTGATATAGTTTGGACGCCAAATTGTCTCTGAATGTAATCGTGGCGATGTTGTTTTCTTGCCAAGAATTAAATTAGCCACCAGTGAGGTGAATCTACCATTCGTTCTCAACCGCCGCCAGTTCCCGTTAATTCCAGCTTACACGATGACTATCAACAAATCGAAGGGGCAAACTTTCGATCATGTAGGAATTTACCTCGATGAGTCTGTCTTTTCACATGGACAGCTCTATGTTGAACTTTCAAGGTCTAGGATTCCCAATCACGTTAAAATTTACACAAAGATATCTGAAGTACAAGGAAAATTATTAAACAACGAAAAATACTTCACACGGAATGTTGTTTACCAAGAGGTTTCTTGAATAAAGAAATATTTAAATAATATGTAAATAAAAAATATTTCCTGTCATAAAACTATGTTTATTTTATTTGTTTTCAACCAATGTTAAACATTTCTCTCGCATATATATCTATATAAACACGTCAAATTTGAAGGGAAATCTCTCGAATGAAGAGGCAATTTGCACCCGTCAAACCATGACGGGTGATTTTCTAGTAGTTTAAGAAACGTGGATACTGCTTTGCATTCCATTCTAGAAGCGTTTAACTCCTCAGATGAATGTAACACATTATTTAAATTTCTAATTGAATTCAGGAATATGTCCGACGATGGCTTAAAAATATCTTGTGCAGATTTTGATATTTCCTTACAAATTTTTAATAGCGATTCAGTATCTAAGAATGTTGATCGTGTAGACATGATTAATAAATTAAAGATGTACAAAATCATTAATGATGATATTACTGATCCTATAATAATTTTAAATTTATTACAGCCTGTAATTTCTTCATTTTCTAACCAGTGGCGACTCGTCCATTAGGGCTGCAGCACCCCCTGAAATTATTTTTTAAACTTGTATTTTTCGTTTTTAATCTTATTTGCTTACTTTTCCACTCTCAGAGTTGAATGACTTATTAAAATGCAAAAAAGTAATAAAAATTGAAAAAAGGCATAAAATGAATCCAAACGAAGAGAGACGCAGGTCTGTTCTAGGTGTCTGTCTGTCTGAGGTGCAAAATAATCATCTCCCCCCCCACCCGAAATCCGTTCACTGAATTGAGAATCGGAGTGAAGAAGCAACTCTTTCTTCCTTATTAGTAAACCCAGACGAATATGCCAGCCCCCCCAAGAACTAAAATTCTTGATTTTATTTAAAATCACTACAACTGTTTGTCTAATTTTCATTTATAAAAAAAAAAAAATCGTGACAACATTGCTTTTTGGCTCGACAATTTTCCTACTGTTCTAGTCATGCCACTTGTACTTGTAGCGTTGACGATATTTTTTGTCTAGTTATTTAATTGTATTTTTTTATTAAATTATCGAAAGTATTGTAGTTTTATTTATGATTCTAATTGTCAGGTGAGGAAAGTCTGTAAAGTTAAAGTGTATTGGTTTGCATAAGCCACGAGGTTTGACATTCGTCACTACGACACAAAATTTTTATGACCTCAGCCGCCCGCCCCGCCCTCCAGACACGAATCCTGGATTCGCCACTGGCTGAAAGTCAACACAGCTCTGGCTGGCACGAAGCCAACTGAATGGAAAAAAGATGCTCTTTTTAATATATTTTTCTTTTTTTCCTCACTCTCACACAAGTTGCAATCTCATTGGCTGTTTATGAGTTTCGGTTCGTGTTGCGACGATAGATTCAAGCAAATAATACTATTCTAAAACTTTCAAATTCTTAGAGTATTTCAGTAAAAAATGTATTTAATATGTTTTAGCATAAAAATAAATATTCTGTACATGAGTTATTTGATATTCATTTTTGAAAGAGTGTTATCGAGTGAGCTGGGCAAGAGGGAAGTGTATACGTGGAGCTCTGATTATTATTTTTTTTTCGTCAGAGGCATTGTCACATCAACATTCGCTTTAATTTTTGTCAGTAAAACTAACAGAAAATGCCATACGCTGGTTATTTACTTTGTTTGAAAAGCAGGAAATTTCACATCTGGATTTGGAATTAAAAAAATTGGCCTGCTTGGAGATAAAGCAGCTTCTTAAAAATGCCTTCTCTCGATAAACATTTTTCGCAGCCCTCCTCGTTTCTGAGCCGCCGCTGCTTCCAACATTTCTTAAGAACATACTCAACCCTCTCAGGCGCAGTTTCTACAGGCGAAAGAAGTTTCTCTTAAACAAAAGACACTTAAACCTTAAGACCGTCGGAGTTCCAAGAGGGATCGAGTAATTTAGGTTTAACTGCAAAAGAAAAGATTTGTCAGAAGAAATTTACTTACAGTGACTCAAAAAAGTATTGGGGCACAATAAGCTATCAAACATTTTGTGAAAGAACAAATCGATTTTTTTATTTCAACCACATGCTTTTTGTACATGTCATATCTGTAGACTAAATAAAATTCAAAAACATGAAAATTAATTTACAATATCATTACAGTAATACTGAAATGAACATTTTTTTTGTTGTATAAAGGAAATTAATGGTCAAAGAAGTTTTGGGGCAGGCAAACAAAATTTTTCTATATCACTCAAACATGATTTCTTGATAATGTGTTGGTCTTCATGTTTAGGCATGGATTTCACAAGATTTGCACAAACATGTCCTTCTATTTTATCCCATTCAGACATGAATTTTTCTCTAAGTTCATTTTTGCTGGAAATTTTAAATTTACGAATTCAGTTATTCAAATGGTCCCAAATATTATCAATGGGATTGAGATCTGGACTCTGTGCAGGAGTTCTAATTACTTGGGGACAGTGATATAAAGCCCAGAGTCTGCAGATATGAGCTTTGTGCTTTGGGTCATTATCCTGATAGTTTGTAATGTGGTAATATGCCCATTTTTTCAGCACTCTGTTTCAAATTTTGTTTTAAAATGCCTAAATACATATATTTGTCCATCATTCCATCAATAAAATGTAAATTCCCGACACCCACGGCACTCATACAGCCACAGACCATCTGGCTACCACAACCATGTTTTACAGAAGAAGTCATATTCTTCATTTCCAGTTCACTATTGGGTTTTCGCCGTATCATTTGCTTCCCAAACACATTGTATTTACTTTCATCTACAAATAAAACTGAATTCCAAAACTCCGGAGGGTTTTTAATACAGGATTTAGCAAATTTTAAACGAGCTCTTCGATGTGCTTTACTGAGGAATGGTTTTTCTTCTAGCTACTCGGCCATGAAAATTGTATTTTCTCAAGATATTCCGGACCGTTTCTGGATTAGCAGACTTGTTAAACCTTTGTTGCGCTTTTCAAGTTAATTTGACTGCACTAGTTTTAGGATTGCAAGTAAATTTTCTAACAATCCACTTTCTTCACGCTCAGTGAAACGCCTTGGGCGACCTGTTCTTGGTCTGTTTTTAACTAATTTTGTCTTCTTGTATTTCCAAATTATATTATGTACTGTAGATTTACTTACATTTACAATTTTTCTCTCAGAGCTTCAACGTTTCCAATGACAAACGGTAAGTTTTCTGATGTCAATGGATATCTCTGGTTTTTTTCGACCCATGCAAACGATGGAATAACGTAGTAGCTCCTGTCTCTCGCTTCTTAACTAGTGTTTTCAAAGTTTGCAATTCTATTTGCAGTTGCATTCTGCCAGAATTGGCTTCTTATCGAGCTGGTTTCCTGAATGCCCCAATACTTTTTTGACCTTAATTTCGTAATTGCAGACAAACCATTTCAAATAGCTCATTCCTATATTAGTTGTATTTAATTGCAATGGTGGTAATAGATTTCTCAGAGTGTTTAGACACAAAAACTATTACAATTATCTTCAGTTTTTATGTAATAGTAGAAATTTACGAAATCAACGCTTGAACGTTTCTTGTGCCTCAATACTTTTTTGAGTCACTGTAGATCACATTATTGACGAATTTTCAAGTAAGGAAGCAAAGAAAGTGTAACTTTAATTTAATATTTTATTAAGGGGGTAATGCATGTAATTTAATAACAAATGCTTAATGGAACCGTTTTACTATATATGCATATTTATATTTTATTTTCCTATCTTTAGCAGGCGTGATGTGAAGAAATACTTTTGTTAAAATTTGTACCCCCGAGAATATGAGGCGAAGTCTTTTTCAAGAAAATAAAATCTTATAATTGGCACTCGCTTTATATTCGCAATTTCACTGATGGATTAATTAAACTTTTCGCCAATTCGTTAAGGTATCCGACTACGTTCGGAGGCCTTTTTTTAAATAATGACATTTGAAGCAATATTTTTGTATTTTTCTATGACATTTATGTTAAAACTTAATAAATCATAGAAAAAAGTTAAATGAATTAAATATATTCTTAAAAATTTGAAAAAACTTAGATTTTTTTGCACTAAATTTGACCTTTTTTCAAACACCCTCCTTCAAAAACAAATGATCAGAATGATAAATCCTTCATTATATATAATCCTTCAACTGTTGGCTAGGTCCTGAAGCAAAAGTTTTGCAATGTATCTAAAAACATGTAAATTATAAGAGTTTTAGTGTGAAATCATGAATTTTTAAAGAATTTTGGCCTTTTTTCAAACCTTAAAAGATACATAACTTTTTAATGGAGCATTATTTCACTTATATTTTGGTTCATTACCTAGACAATATAATAAATAATATATATGCCAAATTTGAGACGGTTATTTTAAGTTGAATTTTAGTTATCGTGTTTGAAAAATGAAAATTTTGCAAAAAATCACATTTCGAGAAAAATGAGTTTAAAGTTTATGTTTTTAATTTACAATGAGAAGAAAAAAGAATTTTTCTTCAATACTCCCCAGTTTCGTAGGCTAGTCCTTAGTGTTTGCCAGCTTAGCACATTTTTGAAAATTGTCTGTTAGGAAATTTTTTTTAGTCGTTTTCTTGAGTCTTATGTGCCATTATCGTTTTCTATCATTCAGCCGCCATCGGTAGATTTTAATATTGTTTTTCAGTCAAATAACTTTATAATGCCGATTAGTTGATCTAGAGATACTTTTAGTGATTGATATTGATCATAAGTACAATTTATGTACTTTTCCTACGTTTATTATCAAAATTTACATCAGTAACGGAGAGTCAAGATACTGCAATGATTCAAAATTACCTAAATTTGCAACAATGTCATAGAAAACAAAGAAATTCACACTGAAAATCTTTCAAAATAATACCTGGTATATGGAAAATAGTATAAAACAAAAATAAACAATAAAATTTAAATATCTTAAGTAAAAACAATGAAGATTGCTTCTTTATCGTATTATTTACCACTCCATTTTCAACTGTCAAGTTCTACTAAAATGTCTCTAATTTCACTTCTGATCATCATAGATGTAAAATAAAAACTGTTTTGAAAACTAAAAAGAATAGGCTTTCAGATAAGACATTAAAAAAAAATTATGATTTTCGGTCAAAAATGAGTTTTCGAACGTATGCGGATACCTTAAATGCATACGCCAAGTTTTCTTCTACACACGAAGAAATTTTCTTTCTTATTACGTTAAGGAAATTTTCAATTTTAAATCCACTGCTTTCAAAAATGAATGAAGGTATATTATAGGATGAGGGGGCGGCTGAAATTGAATGGCACGACGGTGGTTTCGTCTCCAGAACCGAGCCTGACAAGTGAAAAAAAAAGAGGACAGAACACTATTCAAAAAACACGGGTTAGATGTCTATCACGATTTGAAATTTAAAATTGTTTGTTAAGCGAACAATGAATATCAAATTAAGCATAAGACATTCCACAGAAATTATATTCCTGTCGAACAAGTTAATCGCCGAAGGCGGCTAGTTAGTAATAATC
Source organism: Araneus ventricosus (assembly GCA_013235015.1). Taxonomy (NCBI): domain Eukaryota; kingdom Metazoa; phylum Arthropoda; class Arachnida; order Araneae; family Araneidae; genus Araneus; species Araneus ventricosus. The sequence continues at coordinate 2,485,603 of BGPR01000026.1, read as the reverse complement.
AAAGGAATGGAACCAATTCATGCGACGTCAAAGTCACATGACGAAAGTAACTGCGCATGTCATCTAAACAGAATCTGCATTTATTCAGTGAATGTGTGTTTCCCATTAACATCTTACGCTTTGAGCACAGAAAAACGTGTTTTTAACGTTCTGCTTTTAGCTGTTATAATGCGAAAGAAAAAGCCAATTATAGTGTGAGAAAGCTTTTCTTACAACCATGTCAATTAAGAATAGTAAAATTTCTTTTGAATTTAATATGTTTCCACTTAGCAATCCTGAATAATTAAAAGCGTAGAATGTGGATGCAATAGAATTTGAAGGTAATTTTTAAGCCCACATAAGGCTATGTTCTTTTAGGCCCAACTCTTAAAATGCTGACAATATACTTGTGCACATATTTATTAATTAACTTGTAAAGAAAATCTAATAAATAATTTAAGCAAAAATTAATATACATATTATAAATTCTTCTAAAATTGCTTACGAACATTGAATGATTCTAATATAGAGAAAACACGATAATAAATTAATTAAGCAATGCTCAGGAGGGGGCGTTCTTATTTTAGAATTATATTATTAAAGAAAATATACAACAAAAATAAATAATTATATCAAACAGCAAAATATTTTTTCATAATGTGTGAGCAACAGCTTCACGAGGCGCAACAATTTTAAGTTGTGCCCGTCAACTTTAAGTTTATAATAAAAGCAATTATTGACTCTGCTATGACACCAACGGCCATTATTTACCAAAATAAGACGGCGATATTCTGCGAGCTACATAAGAGCTGGGAAGAATTCTTCTGAAGTTAATTAATTCTAGTTTATCTTTACATTTTTTAACATGAACTATTTACCTTTAAGGGGCCGTTCAAATATTACGTAAGCATGTTTTTGGTATTTTTTGACCCCCCCTCCCCCCTTGTCAGAAAATCGCAAACCCCCTCTTATAATTACGTAAGCATACTGCAACCCCCCCCTCCGTTCTTTTTTTTTTACAAAATGTATAACAGTAATAATCTAATTTAAAAAAATTTAGGACTTAATTCAAATAAAAAACTCTAACTCGGCTTAAAATGGCAAAAAAAATGTAAGTTTAATTTACTTACAATTTCAAGTTTAAGCTTACAAAAATCAAGTTTAATTTTCTTTTGCCAAATTTAACTTTTTTTTCAAATTTAATTTTTTTAAATTAAATTATTTGTGCAAGTTACAAGAGATTTTCGGAAATAAAGTGATTTTAATGTCTTACGTAAGCATCACTCATACTCCCCCTCCCCCCTTGTAAGCAAATCGCAAACCCCCTCCCCCCCTTGGGTGCTTACGTAATATTTGAACGGCCCCTAAGTAAAGAATGCCAGACATCTAAGACATTTTATTCAAGCAGAAACGTCTGGCCACTTGAAGTTCTTTGTTAGCTGCTTTATTGTTGGAAATGCCCAACCAGTGCATGGCCTGTGATCCTTTATTTAATAGCCACAAATTACAAATCTTTTCTTCTACATATAAACTTCTTACAGACTAGCGAGCAGAAGTTCAGCCTATGTTAATATTCGTTACTTTTTGAATTTAAGAAACCTTTAAATTTGGATCTTATAATTGAAGAATTAATTATACGTTGAATGGACAGTCTGGACAAACACCAGTTTAAACATACCTTAAATAAGATTTCTTTCGCATTGAATAAAATATTTTTTTCACAATTTATGTTTCAGAAATTATATAAAAATTTAAAAATTAAATAGCATAAATAGCTCTAAATTGAATATTATTATTTTCAACTTATTTTTAAGACTTGAACTTCACTTTTTTAGCAAATTTTAATCAGAAGTTTTCTACTAACTGCAACTAATTTTCTTTGGCTAAAGGAGTAATTGAAATCTCCTGATTACTGGCGATTTATTTATTATATAAGGCAAATATTTCGCTAAAAGGAAACATATTTTACTGATGATACATTTAGAAAAACACTTTTTATCAAAATGGATACATTTAGGTACTTTTTATTTATACGATGCCGATTACAGTAACATTTTTATACTAACGTTGCATAATTTACTTTAGAAAAATTACATCATGTTTTTTGAATTCTACAAGAGTTCCCAAATAACTCCAATTACGCGACTTGCAAATTAAATATACCCGATGACAATTCCAAGGCTAAATTTATCTTGACTGTGAAAATTTTATGCAATATTATATTAACCTCTTCTAACCTGTGGAATATTAATAAGTTGTTATCGTAATAAAAGCTGCTTAGTACCCAAGAAAAGTCACAGAAGGAAAAAGATTGATTTATTTCCGCCCCACGAGACGATTCTCGCATCTTGCGTAATTTCTCTGTGTTTACGTCCACGTTTACCGCTGTCTTAACGGTTTAAGAGTTCGGCGAAAAAAGAATTTGTGATAAATAGGTTATTATTTAAATTAACAAGAGTTAATGCTGATTTGAAAGTACTGTGATAGTATAAATTATCATGCGATTTTTACACTTTTATTCATTACTATATGTTAAATGGTTTATAACCACTATGGTTTATAACACCACTACAATTTTAAAACTAATTAATAATTGAAACTATATTAACACATTTTATTTTATAATTACTCTTTTATTAATCTCTTTTTGGATACTAGCACATATATGTAAGCTTAATTTTTTAAGTTCAAATAATTCGGGGGTAATAATAAAAGGATAAAAATTCATAAGAACAGCTTCAATTATTTTCCCGCCCGTTGAATTGTTGCAATTATAAAAATGTAAACAAACGGAAATAAATTACTGCTCTCACTTCAAAATATTCGCTCAGAGTTTTACTTTTAAACAAATTATTATTTGGGAAAAAAGAAATTACCTAGATTTGTCCATGAGAATCAAGCAGCACAAAGATGTAGTGCAATATTGTGCTATTATTTTGCACCACTTGGGAAGCAATTAGCATACACTCAAAAAAGAATAAATTATAACATACATGAAATAAGTTAGAATTAGTAAAACAATAACTGAAAGATCACAATAAATCGAATTAGTCTTTATTGATTTAGTTACATATCAAAAGCTAGAGCGCATTCGGCACATCATATATCAAAAATATGCTACTAAATCTGCTGCTTCCTCGATTCGGACATTTTTAAATGTCTCAAAAGATCTGGCATTGTTAAATGCCTATGGAAAAATTAGGCTTTATAAAAATAGCCAAACGGTTATAAAAACCTTATTAATTCTCTTAGAATTCAAAACCACAACCATTATTCGAAGAAAGGATCCATAAGCCATGTCCAGTTGACATCCAATCAGATCCGGCACAGCAGCTGATTTTCAAGTCAAACACTTTGTTGCGAATGGTGCACTAGAAGTTACAATTATTAAAGAAACAAAATGTTCTCTAAAAAGAAAACTGACGCACAAAACAATTGTGCTATTTAAATGTAACAATAGCATATCAATAAAGAAAGAACAAAGGCAGTATCAAAAAGAACAATGCTCCAAAACAATTCTCCTGTTTTCAACATTAATTTGGAATTTTAAGCATAAAATGTTCCATTAATATTCAGATTATCTATAAATCTTTTTGTCACTTCTCTGTGGGCTAATATCACAATTTTACTAGTGTTACCTTTAAATAAAAATAATAAAATTTGGATAATTATGGAACTGTTATTATCACAAATTTCGTAATAAACAAAACTAAACTACGACAGCAACACAATTAGTTTTTCTGAGAAGTTATCAGAAAATGAATATAAAATTAATTTTTACTTAAGATAAATATCTACTTTCATTTAATCTCTCCAAGATAATTTAATCTCGGAGAGCTTAAACCAGAGAATAACAAGTATACATTCTATTAATGGTTACAATTAACACACTAAAATTTCATGCAATGATTGATTTTTTTAACATTTGATTTTGATATTTGAGAAATATCTGAATTACTGAATATATTGTATAATTTTATAAGAGTAGTTAATTATAAAAATTAAAATTCTACCAAAACAAACTTTAGCAAATAAAAAAATTCAGCAATAAAATAGCGAAAAATTCTAATTTCAAAATTGGCCAAGAATTAGATAAAAATATCACATGATCTCCAAAATAGCACATAAAAAACTAAAAATTAGATGCCTCATTCTGAAATAATATTTTAGCAAGTGTACTTAGATAGAAATATTTGCACTGTTTTATTCAAGTCTCAGTTCTACTTCATTTGACTATACTTTTCTGAGAACTACTCAATATAACAATTTCACTGTAAAAAAGGTATCAAATTACTTAAAGATTCTATTCGCTTACATATAAAATATTTTCGGTTTTTAAAAATAAAAAAAACATTTGAGCATTTACTCAACAGTTAAGTATAAAAATATAATAAACAGTCACAAAAATTAACAAAAAATACAATATAATATATACCTAAAAACAACCATCTAAAATTGAGCAACAAAATAAATAAGAAAAATATCTTTTGCTCATATTTTAGAGTTTTAAAAATGATGTATGCTTATTCTTTTAAGTCATTATAGAACGAAATAAAAATTAGATGCAACTTACTTAATTGTAAGAATTCCATTTAATGTCACGAAACGTGACTTTTCTCATTTTTAATTGTTAATAAATAGTTGAAATTAAAACATTAACAATTTTCTTGGACACTGAACAAAAATTTATCATATCAGCACGGTTAATAACAAAATTTTATGAAAAATTATCACAGGTACCTACTTTAGAACATTTAAAAAATTACCGCATATTCTTAACGGTTTTTAGGAATCCTGCGGAACAGACTTAATTTCCGAATAAATGAAAAGCGAACATCCTCATAGATGCATCAGTCGCAACAAATAAAAACAAATGATTTGAAAATCAATTTTAAAAATCTTAAATGTTTATCGGGTGTTTTTCCTGATCCTTTGGTTTCGATGGAAGACTTCAATTCGCTCATCTCGATTATTGGGACCTTTGACTACAATAGCTCTAGGTAAGGACCTCATGGTGCTGGGCAGTCGGACAATCACCTTCCTGCGACCGGTGTCGATTCCATCAATCTGGACGTGCTTAATTTCTCCGACGTAAGTGGAACCTATGTCAGTCAACTTCTTGGCAATGGAAACGTCGTCTATGTAAGCAGGAACTGGATTCAAGTTGACCAACAGGTCGGAGTTGACCATGCTCACTCCATCGTACTGGCGATTGTCCACCTTAAAGCCATTTTCAAGACAATCTTTAGCAGCTTCAGAAGTAGAGAAAGTTATCTCGTAACCATCTCTTTTACGAATAAGGGCAACAATAGCGTTATCTCCATGTTTTTCAGCAAACTGGGGCTTCAGAATTTTAGCCAGCTTCTCAACCGACGTGCGAAGATTCTCGACGAACAAGGTGCGTTCTAGAATGGTGGCATCCGCACCCGACGCCTGTTGCTGCTTCTGTTCGGCTTCAGCCATGACTAATACGAATAATTCTTTTTTCAATTCAACAAATATTCGTTGCAAGCAAACACAGAATATTCACGATTCTCAATGACTTTCCTACTTCGATTCAAAATTATCGCAGTAATTTTTTACTTTCAAATAACGCAGTACCGTCAACGACACGCAGGAGCCAATACCAATCGGATAAAATAGTTCTCAAATATACGAGAAGAATCAAATAACATCTGTTTCGTCCGTTCTTATCATAAGACTTCCGTTTTGTTTGCTAAACATGCCACGCTGGCGTCATTAACCTTGAGTCGAATGTAAACCAATGAAAAAGGACAGCTGTGTCAAGAGTTGCTCTGTGAACCCCAGATAGATAGATGTGTATGTGATTCACAGAGCGAGAGGGAGGAAAAGAGTTTGCTTTATCTTCATTTTTGTTTCCATTTTTTAATGAGCAAGCAGTTTCAGGTGTCGCAATGAAGAGTTGAAAATGGCTTAGATTGAAAATTCTCTTTTGAATTTTAATATCAAAATATTTATTTTAAATTCTTAGATATGCGTTTGGAATTCGAATTTAATGAATTGTGCATGAGAGAATAATTCTCAGAGTATTTTCGTTTTTTATTCGAAATTTGGTAAAAAATATTGGGTGAAATCTTAGTTTTTCGTTAACTTTGTGAAGCTTACATATGTATCAGAATGCAGTCAGCAATTATTGGCATTTTGCATTTTATTTAAACACAATTGAGTGTAGTGTTACAGTATTCTACGGGAAAAAATCAGACTTTCATTATTTGTATCTTAATGAATGATGCATGTTGAAAACTACAGCTGGATTTAATGAACTACCAGGTCTAAATTTTATGAATTCAAAATTTAATTACACTACATCACATTTGATACACTAGAATATTAGTTACATGGTAAATAAGAAAGTTTTAGAGAAAAATGTGGAAAATTCTTGAATACGGCAAGAAAAATGTACAATTTCGGTATTTAAATCCAATTGAAGCAGAAATTTAAATCCAAGAAATCATATCAGTACTTAAAAAAAATTAAGAGCTATTCTGTTTTTATTGTGTTATCAATTTTGAAAGGAAAATGAAGCACTAAAAAAAAATTTGGAGCAGAGGACGAAGATTTGAAATGTTTAACATCCCATTTTGAAATTACATGAAGACGGGCTTCGTGATTGTGAACTATTTTCCTTTGATGACCACCGCGCTCTTCAAACTTCCATATCACACGATCCCAAAATTAGGAGCATTTCTCTCACTTTAAGAATTTTAGCATGCTCCAGGTTCGATACATGGAGAACGTACTTCAGGATTGAGACTCGAACCCGTCATCTCCTGATCGTGATCATTCTGCCAATAACATCTCGAGCTCTCAAGGGGTTTGAGATAAACAACGCGTATTATAAATTGATAACCTGTGCTTTTTAAATGCATGACCTTTTTTAAAAATGTGCTCATAAGTGAAAAAACTAAATCTTCTTTAAAGTCAATTACATTTTCATGTGGACAGTCAAAAATAAAATCATGAGCGCATTGCAAATCATATTTATTACCTATTGTTTCTGAGAATAGTTTTGTAAACAAAACTATGTGATATAGATTTTTACGCAAGGCAAAATTCTTTATTAATGAATAAAATTATTGAAATAAAACTAAATTCTATATAATATTTAAAGGGGAGGAGGGAGAATTAATTTTTTATAAATTTCTTAAGGTTATTAACCGTTTCCGACTTAAATCGAAAGCAAAGGTGATGCCAAACAGAAGGGTGGTTAACGGAAAGGGCCGAAGCAAAAACCAGTTTCGAATATTTTTACAACTTATTTTTCATGAATTAATGTTTAGTCATGCTTTGTATAAAAGCCCAAAAGAAGACTGAAAAAACCGTATTAGTAAATTCAATTCCATTTCACTTATCACACGCTAAATGCGCCTCTCCAAATTTATTTTGGGATCATCCATTGTATTTCCCCCAGGAGCAAAAAGCACGTGATGCCATGCGTAACGTGAGGCAACTTGCAGTTATACGGTGCAGGGGCCCGCTCGTGTTACGCAATCTCGGGGGTGCTCTAACTTTTAATCCTTCACTCTCGTGATGCATTCATCCGTACCACTGACATTTTTTGTCCTTGTTTCATTACCTTCGAGTAGTTTCAAATTTAATGAATAAACTTATAACACTTTTTCTCTTCTAATAGAGATGTATTTTAACAAATTAACTTTAATAGAAAATTTAAGTTCGAAATTTGTCTTCCATTTCCTTTTTGTGTGTTCCTTATTACATTTATAAAGATTCGCACAGCTGCGGCTGAACAATAAAATGGCAGTACAGTACAAAAATAAAATAATTTTCTTATCATTTAACAAGAAAAAAAGTTATGGTAAAATTTAAAATAAGAATAAGCAAATACTATTTATTAGTACAATTAAAAATTACTAAAAATAAAACCTATTCTTCTTATTTTGTTTCCAGCGAAAAGGTGAAAAAAAAACATTGTATGATGATTAAAAAATCTTTTATCCTTTGAAATCCAAGCAGCTACATATAACCTATCCCGATTTATATTGTGTGCGTCAGAAAATATTTTATTATTTTTTAACGTTAAAAGGTAGACTTAGAGTTCTGATGTAGTATGCAGTAACGGGAATTGCAAAGATGAAAAAAAAAAGAGTAATTTATTTTATTACATCCATCTAAAGGTGCACTGTGATATTTTAAAATGGGAATACACGTATCAATATTCTTTTAGAAATTCTGTTCTTTGAAGCGAGCAGTGTTTCATTCGAAATCGAAGCTTCTTAAACTATGAATCACGATCCCGAATAGAATGGTACAAAATATTGGGTGTCGCAAAAATTTTGAAAATATTTGGGTCTCGGAAATTTTCTCATATGTATTTCAGAATTTGCGATTCACGTTTGTAATGCGAACTGACTCTATTGTTTATTTTCTCTTTAAAAAATTGTTTACAGAATCTCTGGAAGAAGATTCTCTAGAATCTCTGCCCCGGTTTCGCCCTTGTATATCTTGAATAAATAAAGTTCATATCAATCTCTAAAATACGAGATACTGTTTATCTTATCAGTAGATTAAACCAAATTTATATGTTGATCTAATAGATTTAAAAACAAGGTAATTATGAAGAAGATAATGCTTGGGACAAAGCGGGTATCATAGGATCTATATATATCCGTTACATTATAATAACAATTATAACAACAACAACAATAATAACTAGCCACCTTCGGCGACCAGTTTGACCGCCGGAAATAAAATTTCAATTGAATCTCTTATGCGTAATTTTATATTCATGGTTCCCTTAACTAAGTAGTTGTAAACTTCAAATTGCTATAGACATTTAACACGCCTTCTTTTTGTAGCCTTGCACTTGTTTTGTTCCTTATCTACATTAACGTAAAATACGCATTTGATTTCAGTATTAAATTGGCGAGGGACATTTTACGTCCAACAGCATGCTAATTGGCTTAGAACACGCTGATAAAAAGAATTAAAACGTATCAACGTTAATCTTTCAGTTCACTGGATTATTTCATTATATACTTACTATCTTGAGATCTACAGATTTCACAGAAAAATTGACCAAGTAAACGAAGAAAGTAAAATCCAGTTAGATATTTTCTTTCAACAAATTTTCCGCACGACTCATTGGTTTGAATTTTCACTATTATCATCATTATCAATTTCATGTCCATACTTGTTAACCCTGACATACGAATTTATTTAATCTTCGCTTATTATTTGACACATCTTTTTTGGGACATTTATTGTTATTTCAATCCATATGAGAACATAAAATGGTATCTGAGATTCTTGATTTTTGTCTTTTAAATACTTAAGTGTATCTAATTTTTTTGTTTTTTAATTATATATCAAAATAAATATTGGTTTATTTATTTTGATTTATTTAAAAGTTTAAATGTCAAAAATTCTGTAATTCGAAGCATGAGTCTGACACCATTATGTGTATACGTAGGTGTAACTGCAGAAAAGCAACTACTGGTAATGAATTATTTTACAGCATTATTTACAGAGTGAACTTGGCTAATTTGAACCTTTTTTTAATTCGAAATCGTCGGAAAATTCGAATTTTTTCGTTGGTGTCTTGAATTTATTAGCATGCTGTTGAAATGCAGTCTATATTTTTAACTTTTTTTGTTATCTCGAAATCAAAACTGAAAATTATTTTTATTTCTGAGTTTTTTCTGAGATTTTTTTCGCGATCAAGAATAATAAAAAATTGCAACGTGAAAATTATTATACTGCAAGCTAAGTATGCGAGACGAATAAATACGTTAAGATACTGCCGAAAATAATAATCAGTCATTCAATTGAAGGTTATGACGTCACTTCCCCTTCAACCAATCACATAGCCATCTGCGTTCCCACCGCGCGAGGAACTCTCTCCATAAAAATAACTCTCAACTGCCCAGAAAAAAATTAATTTAAAAAAAACTTGAAAATATATTTTAACCGTTGTTGTTTTAAATCCGACAGAATCGTTCTACTTATAAGATGAAAAAAAATTGAAAATAATAGTGTTATTAGAAAGTCGGATGCAGCAAATTTAAAAACTAAACTAACATTTAGATGGCAAAACTGACTATTTTTTTAAAAAATTCTCAAAATTCAGTAAATTACATTAGAAATTCAAAACTAACTTCATTAGAACGAAAATCGCGTGCTCTTTCCGATGGTCTATCTATTTTTTTCGTAAAATTATTCGAAACCATTCTATTGAGAAATTAGTGCGAAAAATCAACCAAAACAACACAAAACATTAAATAAAAAATTTCTAGATTAAAATTTAAAATTTCGGCTTCGAGGTGCATTCAGTCACCATTACGACTACCTGTGTGCCAAATTTCATGGCTGTAAGTGCGATAGATTCGTCTGGACATCGCAGACAAACACACACACACAACACACACACGCACACAAACATTGCCTTTTATAAGTATAGATTATCTATTTTAATTACATTATCGTGAAAATTTTTTTGTTACATTATTAATATTATCTATTTTAATTATATTATCGTGAGA